>OY720346.1:41879795-42427295 GCA_963082975.1 Labia minor | reverse complement strand
CCCCCATTCTAGCCACGTGCCCTGCCTATCGCAGCTTTTTCCCTTTTATAACCCTAACTATTTCTGACGATGCAGAGAGACCATGCAATTTCTTGTTATGCTGTCTCCCCCATTCCCCGGTGACCTCATCTTTCTTTGGCCAATAAATGCAGGGAAGAAATCCTATTCTGAAACACTCTGAATCTACTCTCATCTCCCAGGGTCATAGACCATGCCTCCCACCCATATAATGCAACAGGCAAAATAATTTTTTTATATATTCCATTTGATAATAATTTTGAAGAGATAAGCCTCTTTATTGAAAATATAACAGGCGTTTCCCGATTGCAACCCCGATTTAAATTCTTCTTAAATATTATTATCCTTCGTGATTACATTCAATTTTTCTACATATTCAAATTCTACATTTTGTATCTTAAGATTTTGTATGTTAATACTCTTCCTCTTTGTTACTAAATATTTTTTCTTATCACTATTAATTTCAAACCTCCATTAAATTTTCCTCGCTATCTGTAATTGCAATTGCCGAATCTCCTATTATATTTAAGTCGTCTGAGTAACCTAATATTTTACAATTGATTTCCGCATCTTATTCTTTCTTTACTACCTTCAAGAGAAATTTGAAGATTGAAAATTTGAAAAAGTTTATCCGGATCTATTGAGTCATGCATATGTTTTACTAAAGTCTACAAATAATTAGTGAACAGAAATATTGAATTCGCGGTTTTTTTCCTAATATCAGTCATAATGAAAATATCTTAATTAATGTTGGTCGATTTGGCCTGAACCCGCAATGATATCTCCTAATATTTCCTCCGCCTATGGTTCTTAAGTATTGTAGTACCGGACCCCGAGCCTCGGCTCGGTACTTAAGTTAAAAAAAATGATTCATTATTATTGGGTTTGGCTGGTAATATTAATACCTGGGATACCGAGCTGTCGCTCGAAAAAATATTTAGACATTATTATAGACATTTTCATTCTGTAAATTAAATAATTTTATTTCATTTAAATAAATATCTATTTTTAAATAATTTTTCTCTCTACATTATTTATCTAATTCTGACAATATATTAAGATCACACCGGGACCCCGAGCCTCGGCTAGGTAATTAAGTTAAAAAAAAATAATTCATTATTATATTGGGTTTGGCTGGTAATATTAATACTTGGGACACCGAGCTGATATACAATTCTTTAATTATTTATTACAATTATTAAATGTTGCATCATTGCATGGAACTTGGGGTCCTCAATAATACATAAATATGTATACCGGGACCCCGAGCCTCGGCTCGGTACTTAAGTTAAAAAAAATGATTCATTATTATTGGATTTGGCTGGTAATATTAATACCTGGGACACCGAGCTCGCTCTACCCTTTAAAAAATATTGATATACAATTCTTTAATTATTTATTACAATTATTAAATGTATTAAATAATATTTTATTGAAAAAATATTAAAAATTATAAAACTATCTAAAACTTAATTAATAAAAGAACAATGAATAAATAAATCACGAAAATAGATAAAAAAAAATGGGGGAGTAAAAACAATTGTTCTTACCGCTGGTCTATGATATTTTGATAATTACAAAGATATTTTTACCATCTTTCAAAGACATTTATTTGTTTTGTTGTTTTTTTTTGAGAGAGATTAATAAATATATATATATTTTATTAAAAATAAATATTTTTAATTTTATTTCGAAATTAAATAATGAATTTTAAAATATTTTTATATTTTATTAAAAATAAATATTTTTAATTTTATTTCGAAATTAAATAATAAATTTTAAAATATTTTAAATATAAAAAAAATATTAATACAAAATTAAAAAAAGGCGGGATTAAAATTTCAAAATGGATGCCATTTACGTCACCCATATATAATTTTCAATTAAGAAATTAATAATGAAGCTGTAAGTTTCAAGAGATGTGATCAATAAAACTCAATTTTTCTTTATAAATACTATATCTAGTGTGAATTTGAAAAAAATCGTTAGAGCGGTTTTTGAGAACCAATGGTTATAGATAAATAGATATATAGATAAATAGATATATAGATATATAGATATATACAATTTTAGCTAGCATAATAAGATAAGATATGTTATAATAGTGAAATAGAGTATAATATTTCTTGATCATTACATTTTGGTATTTTATTTTCATTGCTAGATTATTATTGAATATTTTTAATTATAATGAAACTTGAGAAAATGCAAAAATAGAGACTTGAGACAATTTATAAAAATTAACGGTATAAAACTATAGATAAATTATCAATATATACATTCATTAATAGTATTAATTTAAATTAATTGATTTATTTGTTTTTTTATTAATTTTTTTAGATCATAGTTATTTTCCTCCCTTAAAAGAACCTTTCTAATTCTGTGGTGCTAGGGGATTTGAAAATCATTCGTCGCAATATGAAGATTTCGCTTACAGTTTCTGTCATGTCCGACCTCCATCCAACAGTTATTTTCTGTCAAGTTTTTTGCTTCTCTTAATCATGTGATCTATATATTTAATTTTTTTTGATTCATTATAATAAAATTTAAACAAATAAAAATTTTTACTTTGTTAATTTATATAAATTTCAATATAAACTGATTGTGAGTGATACGCTTAGCCAATACTCTGAATAATTTGTGTACAAAAATATTGAATGTTCTTAGCGAGATTTGATATAATGTTGTACGATTTGTCCTAAATCTGAATTGGAAGAAAATTATAAATTGCCTCCTCTTCCAGCCCAATTCATTTACCCACCCATGTTGCATATGGCATCTAAATTTCTTAAAACTCCGTTTTTTTAATTTAAAATAGAAGGAGAGAAAGAGTTTTAAATTATATTCGAATTGTCTATATATTCTATATATCAGTATTTTTTTTCTGAATTTAATAGCAAGTTGATTTTAAAAATTTTCCATTCTTAATGCATATGATTGATTACATGTGTTAAAATTTAAAAAAATTCAAATATTCTAATTTTTATATTTATATACAATTTAATATTATTTTTTATTAATATCATATCAAAAAAATAGAATTTATTAAAAATTAAAAATAAAAAAAGAAGCCTATTAATAAAAAATTGAATGGTGATTTAAATATTTTATTAAATTAATTAAAATGAGACCTTTTAGAATAAATTATTTAATTGAAATGATATTTAAATATAAGAATTTAAAAAAATATTATATTCTTTGTTTGGCAATTGTTATTTAATTATGTGCAACATGATTCGACTTGCACAGAGCATCGTTATTTTTTATTAATATCACATAATAAAAATGAATCTTTTAAACATAATAAATAAAAAAGACATTTTAATAAATTTAAAAAATATACCCAATTTAAAAATGTCAAAAATTTAAAACAACTTTATATCATCATATTTTAATTTTTATATAATATATATATATATATATTTAGTAATTAATAATAGAGTAATTAAATTAAAATAAAAAACAAAGATAATATAATTCAGTCATTTTAATTCAGGTTAAATAATTATTTTTTTTATTATTCAATTATTCAATGATAAAATTTATATATTATTATATATATATATTATAGAAAAGAAGAAATATTCAATTAAATAAAAAATAATTTAAGATAAAAATATGATCTAATAAATATTTTATAAAATTAATTAAATTGAGAACTTTTAGAATAAATTATTTAATTGAATTGATATTTGTATATTAGAATTTAAAATAAAAAGGGAAATATTATAATAATTCTTCGATTGGGAATCGCTATGATAATTCATTGTTTGAAATGATTCCGCTAGGCCGACAGTGAGCCGCGAGCTGCTCTTGAATGAACAACACGGAGAATTATATAAACTTTAAAAAATTAATTTCTGCGGTTATTGTTGACATATAAATAAAATTTATAGCCTATGTTACTCTAGGGGTATATAAGAATATTGTGATGTAATTTCAAAGAAATCGGTTCAGCCAATTCTGAGTCTATAAAATAGTAATTTTCCGGACAGACAGACCGACAGACAGACAGACAGACCGACAGACAGACAGACCGACAGACAGACAGGCAGACGTGAAAAATTCTAAAGTCACTTTTGGATTCTAGAGGTCATGAAACGCGAAGATATGCAAAAATTTTTAAATTCTGAGCAATGTGCAGACAAAAACGTTTTTTTATATATATAGATAAGAAAAATCTAATAGATATTAGTTAGTAGAGAGATGTTGCTTGATGACCATCCACCTCCCAATCCATCCACCCATTAGAGTTTCTTACTTATATAGCTAGTTGTAGATATATATAAGAAAAATCTAATAGATATTAGATAGTAGTGAGATGAAGAGAAGAGAAGAGAAAGAGAGAGAGAGAGAGAGAGAAACATCTTTTAGTTGTATATATATATAAGAGAAATCTAATAGATAGTAGTTAGTAGAGAGATGTTGCTTGATGACCATCCACCTCCCAATCCATCCACCCATTAGAGTTTCTTACTTATATAGCTAGTTGTAGATATATATAAGAAAAATCTAATAGATATTAGATAGTAGTGAGTTGAAGAGAAGAGAAGAGAAAGAGAGAGAGAGAGAGAGAGAGAGAGAGAGAGAAACATCTTTTAGTTGTATATATATATAAGAAAAATCTAATAGATATTAGATAGTAGTGAGATGAAGAGAAGAGAAGAGAAAGAGAGAGAGAAAGAGTGAGAAACATCTATCAGTTGTATATATATAAGAAAAATCTAATAGATAGTAGATAGTAGAGAGATGAAGAGAAGAGAAAGAGAAAGAGAGAGAGAAAGAGTGAGAAACATCTATTAGTTGTATATATATAAGAAAAATCTAATAGATAGTAGTATATATATAAGAAAAACCTAATAAATAGTAGATAGTAGAGAGATGAAGAGAAGAGAGAGAGAGAATAATTATAACAACATAATAATAATAACAACTAATAACAACTATTAGTTGTATATATATATAAGAAAAATCTAATAGATAGTAGATAGTAGAGATATAAGAAAAAACAGATATGGATAGAACATAAATATTTTTAATTTTATTTTATTTATAATATATAGCTGGAGTAACCGGCGTTGCCCGTGATCATAATACGGAGGCTGTGACGTCATGAAGGGCTGGGTGACGTCATATAATTTTAAATTAAGAAAGACATAATGAAGATGATTTTTCCCGAGGATAAAACCAATACATTCGTGGTGATAAGTAAAAATATCTCCTCATGTGAAATTCGGTGTGAAAATAACCCTTCCCTTCTTATCGTCGATCGCTAATACTACCACTTCCGGTTTCCGGATTTGTACCAAAAGTTTATCAATTCATCCCACTGATGCATTAAGTAAATATACCAAATTTCATCAAAATCCGTTCACTCGTTCAGGCTGTACACATCTATACGGACGGACAGACATCATGCTAAAAATACTTTTTTCTGTTAAGAAAATGCTTGATTCGTGGAGATATGTAAAAATCTAAACATGTGAAATTTGTTGTGAAAACAATACCTCCCTTACTATCGTCGGTCGGTAAAAAAGGGAAAAATTAATTTATCATTAAAAAAATTAATATAATACATAAATATTATTCTAAATCTTTTCATTTAAATACTACGATTCTAATATTATTTGTATATATGTACTATTCTAAATATTATTAATTATATTTCAAATTAAAATTTTATATACACAACTTATTCAGGCCACAACCAGTGGCAAGAATAACAGTTTCTTGTTTTAACTCGTCTTAAGCTATTTTTCACGTCGGTCACGAGGAAGATTTTACAGGAAAATACGGATGGTCTGTGAGGAAAATACTCGTCTGTGAACGTACCGGGATAATTTCTTTTATTTTAATTTTAAACGTGTAATCGTGTAAATCGCAACAACTTAAAAAGTTTTTGTTTGATTTCGTGGTTAGAGAGACAGTAAAAATTAATTTAATTTTTTTAACAACCTATATAATTTCCTTCAAATGGATAAATCAATTAGATTTGCAAAATGTAAAGCTCTAGATCAGTGATTCTCAACCACTGTGCAGCCGCACTTTGGTGTGCCACGAGAATACGAGGCTCTTAAACTTTTTTTTCTAAATTTTTTCAATTTGGTTCTAAAAAAGGTAAACCGTTTTTGGGACCACTTTTTTCAATATGGTAAACATTTTCACTTATATTTTTCTTGCCGCCAAATTTTTAAACCTTTAAAAGTGTGCCGCGGTAAAAAAAAGGTTGAGAATCGCTGCTCTAGATGAATAGTTTATGTGATCCATGTAAAAATAAAAAGATTATTAACTACCTATTCAGAAATAACCTCATCTATCTATTTCCAAATTTAGTAATTTCTATACGAATTTTCATAACATTTCCTGTCACAGTAGCTAGTGGGAAAAGAAGCTTTTCCAGACTTAAAATAAATAAAAATTATCTACGATCCACAATTGGACAAGAAAGGCTTTCAGATTTATCCATTATTAGTATTGAAAAAGAGCTGTCAGAAAATATAGATGTGTCTAACATTGTTAAGACATTTGCATTAAAAAAGGCTAGAAAAACGAACTTTACTGTGTAACTTATTAGTAGAAATATTTATTAGATATGTTAGAATCCTTGCCTATATGTATGAATTATGTATTTATTTCTTTATTTACAAACAAACAATCTATTTAATGTTATCTTGTAACAGCTTGTAAATTTATATAATTAAATAATATAATATTTCTTTATTACATTACAAATAAGTTGTAACATTATATTCTATTAAATAAACTGTGTATATTTGTACATTTTTTTTTTAACTTAAATTTACTTTATCTTTTTATTTGTAAATTATATATTATATATATATCTTATTCTATTTTAAAATAATTTTATCTCAGCTAGATTATGCTTCCAAGAATAATGTTATATTAATTATATAATTATATATTATAAATATATATATTTAAATTAATTTTATATAAAATTTATAAAATTTGGTATTTTGCAGATCTCTGGTTATGCTCGATCTGGTGGTATAACAAATTTATTTCCTTCAGGGACCCATTTTCTGTTATCCCAGGAATGATAATGATAATATACGTGAATGGTGGATAAAGCGATTGGGCCTGAAAGATTTACTTGGCCTCCCATTTGGTAAAATGCTTAAATGTTGTGAATGTCACCTCCACTTTGAAGTCCATGATTAGTACAGTTGAGGAGAAAAGATTACTCCCTGGAAGGATGGTATTTTTTGAGAAAAATTAAATACAATATGTGACAAAACAATATTTAAAAATTTTATGTTTACTAGTGAGATTTTAACAAATTTTGTAAATAGTATTTTATAATTTTAATTAATTTTCAAATAAATATTGTATATTACATAGAACTTTATTCGTTTCTTTTAAATATGTAAATTACATAAAAGGTTGTGGAATTTTCAGATAAGTAAAAAAATCTACAATTTTTTTTTTAATTCCCAATATTCCTTCTAAATAAAAATAAATTTAAAAAATCTGCCAAGCTCCTTTTTGTTTTTATAATTAGTTCCTAATGGTACTATCAGAGGGCGCTAATTACATTGTTTCAAAATTTAACATTGAGTTTCCGAGTCTGATTGTCTGATATAGGTGTGCCACCTGAACACGCAATGTTATTTTCTGAAACGGCGTTTTGCGCTATCTGGCGGTGCCCAATCTTAAAATTTCTTTAAAAAAAAAAGGTTGGGGCTTGTGGCACGTTTTTTAAATTTATTTTTATTTAGAAGGAATATTGGAAATTAAAAATTGTTTTCGGTTAAGTGAAAATCATTTATTTGCAGATAAAACTGACATTTCAGCAATCAATTATGCTTATCTTAGATTATTGCCAAAATGTAGGTTTAATATCCAAATAAATGATTTTTTACTTAACTAAAAATTTTACATACTTTTATGTAATTTTCATATCTACAAGAAATGTTTTATGTAATATACAATATTTATTTGAAAATAAATTAAAATTACAAAATACTATTTACAAATTATGTTATGAGTAAACACTAGTAAACACATCTTTTTCACATATGTGTTTGTTACACATTGTATTTAATTTTTTACTTTGCTTTGTAAATTTTACACTCATTTTTGATGAGATGGGAATAAATAAATATTTAGATATGAAAACAACCAATGACTCATGGGAAGCGCCGTCTGGGGGTGTCCCGATGCAAAAGTGTGTTTCAACAGCCTTCATCTTCGTGTCCGGGTCCTGGCCTGTGCTGTGATCGTAACTAACTTCATGGACAAATGTCATTATTTTTATTAACTATAAATTGTATTTTAAATTTTTTATTATAACTAATTATATATTCTAGTCTTATTTAATATATAATATATATATAGTTATATATATTTATACATACATATAGGTATGTATATATATGTATATAAATAGATTTGTAGGTTACTTTACTTTTTTCTTTATTTTTAATTATTTATTATTATTTTCTTTCAAAGAATAGATTTTCACTTTCCTATGATGGATGATGATCCTGGAAAAATGATGCGAGGTCGCGGACGAGGAAGAGGCCGTGGAAGAGGTCGTGGTCGTGGTAGAGGTCGTGGCAAGAAAGTCATAAAAACAATTGAAAGTGAGGAAGAGGATTTAGGTGGACAACAACAACAACATAATATTCAGCAGCAGCAACAACATCTACATCGTGATGAAAAGCAATCATCAGACGGGAATGATGAAAATCTTCAACCAACATCTAGTATATAAATATTTTTTCTTTTTCCCACACACACAGATCAACAACTCCTCTTGTCATTATTTTATTATTAACACATTACAGGATTTGTCTCTAGGTTAAAAATTTTAAACAAAATTTAATCATCAATTAATAAATTACACTCGCGGACAAAAAAATCGGGCCACCTAATCTTTTTTTATAAAACTTTCAAGCACTTCCTGAATATACCGAACAGACGTTAGACATCTTCTATTATTTGAGTTAGCTCTCCCTTAAATGAAAACAAGATCTGTTTTCGCTTCTAAGGATATACCACCCCATACTATTCTGGATCCTCCTTCGAAACTGACCGTCTAGGGTTTTCAACATTGAAAATATCGTTCTCCTGGGCGTCGTTAGACTCTTTGTCTTTTAACGTTGCCGTGAAGATATATTCTTGATTCATTCGTGAAAAGTACCCGGTCCAACCCTCCAGAGTCCATTCAACATACTCCTGAGCGAATCGTAGTCTGGCCTTTCTATGGTTTCGGGTCAATTTTGGGCTCGTTGCAGCTCTGAGGTGTAAGCTCTTGCGAGCAACCTTAGCCTCACAATACGTGAACTTATAGACACCCCCGAATTTCATTATTTACATTCTACATAATATTTAAATATTTTTTTTTTAATTTTTAGTTTTGAATTACTAATTAATTTATTGAAAAAAAATCAAACAAAATAAGAAAACATTTTAATAACATAAGAATTATTTTTTTTTTTTTAAATTACTAAGTTTGCTTTTAGTCAAATTGTTTTTTTTTCATTAATCAATAATTTGTATACAAAATGTATCAATTTTTTTCTTAATATTAAACTGTAATAAATTTAGAACATAAATCACACCTTTTTTTTTAATCCGATGCCTGCAATATAATATAAGTGAAGTTTTAGAAAAATAAACTAGGTGGCTCGATTTTTTTGTTAGTGAGAGTATATTTCTTTGTTCAGAGTAGAGATAATTTTAATAAATTTCAAAGATTTATAATTCAAAATAAAATCCAAGATATATTAAGTAGATTGTGAATTAATTAAGGATTGCAAAAGATTAGTCTATTAATTATAAAATTTTTTATTGTTTTTAGTAAATTTAGAAGCTGATATTTCACAATTGGAAGCACCAACATTTACTACTATCAATCGTGGACCACCAGAACCAATGTTGCGTTTAAGATGGGATCATCGTGTTAATCTTATTGGGGAGAAAGTGCTCAATCCTATGATACATTGCTGTGACAAATGTCTAAAACCTATTCTCATTTATGGTAGAATGGTAAATTTCTATGAATAATTATAATTATCTATTAAAATGTAATCATTAATTAATTTATTAGTTCATTTATTTTTATAATTATGATATTTTTTTAAATTAACTTATAATTTTTTCCTATATAAATTTTATTTAGTTTCCAATGTGAAAAGATAAAATAAATATAATTCTGTAGATTAAATAGTATAAATAAAAGTTTAAATTTTATATAAGTATAAATTAAATTTTATAAATTATATTTAATATTTATTTATTTTTAATTTTATTATAAACAAATATTTAAATTTAATATTATATTTACTGATTAGTGTTTATAAATATATAAAAACTCCAACAGTTTAGGGAATAAATTCATTTTAAATGTAGACAAGCTTTAGATTAAATTAAATTAGATTAAGTGAGCAAATGAAATTTCGATATTTTGATCCAACACAAATGCATAAAATTAATCTTTCTCTTTAGTATAGCATAAAAAAGAGATTTATTCATTTTATACCTTATTCTATATCACTTTTATTAGATTAATTAGATTTAGAAGAAGATAAATTTAAATCCTAGAGAATTAAAATGTTTGTTAGGTAGGTATTAGTAAAATTAAGTTGCTATCTCTAAAAATTTCAAAATTTATTTTGAAATTCATTTATTTCTAATTATTAAAACAATAATATTAATACTCAGTATACTGAGTATAAAAGGTTTCGAACCATTATATGGTATATATTGTAGATAATTTAAATAGCAGAGTATCATCATCAAATTATTTTAAACAATTAGATATTATAAATATATATATATATATATATATATATCTAATATAGTTAGTTATATATGATAAAAATAGAATAAATATAATAATAATAATAATATAATTTTTTATTTTTAGATTCCCTGTAAGCATGTATTTTGTTTATCATGTGGCAAAAGTGAAGATAAGATTTGCCCGCGATGTCATGAAAAAGTAACACGCGTTGAACAGACTGGATTAGGTACAGTTTTTATGTGCACCCACGGAGGAACTCGCTATGGAAATAATGGATGTAGACGCACATATCTCTCTCAAAGGGATTTACAGGTAGATTATATTACTTTTCTGTTATTCTATTTATATTAAAATTTATTTCTATCATTCATATTAATAATAATAATAATAATATTTTAGGCCCACATTAATCATCGTCATATTGCTGTTCCTGTCACATCACTTTCTGAATCTGGTTCACAATTTGATTTAAATAAATCAGGAGACTCGATGCATCATGAACCACCACCAACAAAACTTGTAACTGGCGGTCAACAACGCATGAAACAATCGGCTAATTCAAATACAGGCGATCCACGTGGACAACAGAATAATTCAAGTGGGGGTGGCCTTTCTAATGATCATCATCGAATAGGAAGGGGTTACTCAGCGCCGACTAATCAAGCCAGGACAAATTTAATTACAGTACCAATTCAAGATACCAATCCTGTTATGATAGAACATTCTGCCCCACCTCCACCACCACCTACCTATCATCATTATACACAACCACCAACCCAATATAATCCATATGGTGTGCCTGTACAACCCACTGCATATTATGGCGCTCCTCAGGTATATAGCCATTTTATTTATTTATTGAATTCATTTAATTTAATCCTTTTAAACAAATATTTTTATAACTAAAAAAGAGCATCTTTTGATTATTTATAAATAACATCTTTAGTAGAAATCAAATCAATGTTGATACTAAATATATTGTTCAATTATGAACTCATAAAAACATTTCCTGGCATAGGGCAAGATGATTTATTAAGCTCTGCTCTAATTATAATATTATATATATATATATATTTATTAATCTCATTAACCAACATCTGAATTAATCACACAAATACAGCAAGTCCAGGAAAAAACAGTCGAAAAATAGTGAGCTATATATTTCTGAAATTATTAAAGTACTCAATAAGTTTTTTCTATCAGTATATTATGCATGTTATACGTATATGTTATCATATATTCCAAAATATACCAGTTTGATTGATCAGATGTATTTAGATCAGGGATGAGCAACCCGCGGGCCGCATGTGGCCCTTTAAAGATTTTTCTGCGGCCCGCCGAGCATTTCTAAAATAGAATTTTATTATTCGTCTCGATTATTTATAAACAATATTATAATGTTTATTAGTATATATATAAAGCTTTGTAAATTATTAGTAAGTGCGGCCCGCCACAAAATTTTAAAATTTAAATTGGCGCGTGGGTTAAAAAGGTTGCTCACCCCTGATTTAGATTATATATTTTTACATTAAATAATAAACCAACTGACAAGAAATTCTATTCTGTTTGTCATAATCCAAAAATATATATATATATATATATATATTTAATAATTAATGTTTTAATAGATTTAATTTTAAGTATTTGTTTTTTATTTTTAGGTGAGTTATCAACCACAAGCGGCCCCTCATTATCCACCAGTAACAGCAGCATCTGTACCTTCAGCAGGTGTTCGCCAATATCAAGATCCATCTGCTTATGCAGCCCAATGGCAATCATCCAATCAACAATTCTATAGATAATTCATTAATTTTAATTAAATTCAATTAGGGAAATAAACCATTATAATTTTAATTATATAAATTTTAAATAAATAGAAATTCTAAATATACAAACAATATATTAATAATAATAAAATTACGCACAAATTGAATTAGTCATTGATATATAAATTTTAGAACATAAACATATACATAACAAATAAATAAACAAATAATTGAAACCTTTAAATTTAAAAACAATTAATTATATTATATTATTATTAAATAAAATAACAAATTGTTTTTTTTATATTATTTTAAAGTTATTTTTAAATTTTACAATTAATTTAGTAAATAATTTTATTATTTTTATAGAAATAAAAATTTAGTTAAATTTAATATATTTTTATTATATAGGGGATGATCAAAAGAGCTTTTACTTCCTAAATATATATATATAACAGCTTTTTACAAATAATCTATGATAGTTTTGTTATTGATGAAACACAATATTAACCACATCTCGGCTTTTCTTACAGCTGGTCCTCATTTTTTCCCACTTATGGCTTAAGATTATCTGAATAACAGCTGTAATATTGTCTCTTATCCCATGTATAGTCGAATATTAACGTACACTTTATCTCGAGGGGGTCTATTGAAATTTTCAGTATCCATAATCATAACCTTACACACAATAAGCAAGTGTTTATCCTTGAGTGGAACAGGTGGTTATTTGGTTGATCTTGTTTTACATCGATATCTTAATGTCATCACAATATTGATTTTAATAAAAAAAATCGTTTTTTTAATGGAATTATTAATTAAAAGGTCTTTTGTGATTTCCCTATATAATAAATATATTCACAATTAAAAATGTAGATAAATTTATACATATATAGTATATATAATTAAATAAATTTTGAATCGAATTTTTTTTTTATTTCATTAAACATTAAAAATTATAAAAAAAGAGTATGAGAATACTTATTATATTTCATTTTATATAATGTATCATTAAATAATAATAAAGAAGATAATATAAAATTTTAACATATAATGTCATAGTTTAAAATTTCAATTCTAAGTTGAAATTAAAAAAATTAAGTTTTAAATAAAATAAATGAAAAAAAATATTCTTAAATTTGAAGTATAAACTGGAAGTTTTGTCAGAAGTTAACTTTTAATATAAATAGAATAGAATGAACTTCTATTTGAGGCCTTCAGTGCCAGAACGGCCTAATCCACATTTTTCACTTTTTTGCTTTTATGAGGTTTGGCCAGGTTTGGCGTTTTAGATCATGAAATCCAGAGTAGTACATGTGCTGAAATCTTTTTTTTTTTTTTTTTTTTTTGGAAGGGGGAAATCCTCATGGACACTCGAAGGATGTTATTCGAGTAGTGTCGGACTCTTACCGACTAAAACCTTCCTCCCATAGGATGATACTCCTCCCGGAACTGTAGCGAACATTGCTCAGGAGGAATGTGCTGAAATCTAGCGATAAAAACGAGAAGGTTGCTTAGGCTACTACGGCATTTTAAAATATAAGTTACGAGAATAATGTTAAGACATAAAAGCAATAAAGTGAAAAATGTGGGTTAGGCAGTTCTGGCGCTTAAGGCCTCATTTATTCTAACAAGTGAACTAAAATATGGTTGGCAGTAGCAACCTAGCAACAACTTCATTCTTTCCTCAATCAAAATCTTCAGTCCCCTTTTCATCCTTTTCTCTCCCATTTGATTTTTTTGTGTTGGTCTACCTCTGGGGTCGTTTCACTTCTCTCCATAAATTAAATGTATTATATATTCAAAAATAATTTTTATTATTATTGAATTATTAATTTGTTTGATTTCAGTGATTTATTATAAAAAAATTATAAAATGTTTTTCTTAATTATTTAGTACATTTATTTATTTAAATTAACTTTAAAAAAATAGACTAGACCTCTTATGCAATCGTCATGTTCCTTATCGTAGACCACGATTATTACGCTTCTCGTTCTGTGTGTGGGCTGGTCTTAAGTGCATTAAGCCATGAAAGACGAATGACAATTTTAATATTTATTATATATTAATAATATTAATTTATTTTTAATAAACTTATTAGTAAAAGATTATACTAGTATATAACGTATCAAGAAATTTAAAATTTAAACTAGATAAAATTTGTAAAAAATAATTTGTTTAAGGCTTAAGTCTATTATTATTTTCTTTTAAAATGAGAAAATCTAGACAAAAAATGGTGATGTTTTAATAAGTCTAAGCCAATTTTCTAGTTCTGTTCTAACTATAACAATGAAAAATAGAACAATAAATGACAAACATGATTTTGTTCACTGAGACATTCAAATTTTGAATAGATGAACAAAAACAGATCGTGATATAATTTTAAGGAATCTAATCCATTTTTGGATTTACTATGTAGTATCCAAATTCTATGCATTAATATTGTCTCTTTGATACCTTTTTTTAAGTTCAATGGTTTAAAAACAACAATTAAAAGATATTCCTGAGTGATATTTAAGGTTGAGGATATCTTGTTTATTACACATATCTCATTTAAATATTGCTTAAATAACAGAAAATAAAAAATTTGGATAATATTTAAAAACTTATTTTAAATTATTAATAATTTTTTTTATTATTATTCAATTCCTGATTTAATTTTCATTCATTGTGATTTTTATTAAAATTAATTTTAAATTTATTAAAGGATTTTAAAAATTAATTTAATTTTAAATTTGCCTGGACTTTAGATCGGCAGTGCTGCTTTGCCATTGTTTCAACTCACATCTTCCATTCATTATATATCTATATTTTTAAAAGAAAAATGGATGCTGCTGAAAGTTATATAGGTTGTGAACATTATAAAAGAAAATCGAAATTTGTTGTATGTATTTTATATAATATAATTTTTAATTTAGAACTTTCATTTATTTAAGAATATTGTAATATATAAATAAAACTATTTTTACAATTTTACTTTTCTAACCATTTCTTTCTTGTTCTATATTTTAATCATAAATTTGATTTTTTTTAATTAATCTTAAAATAATTTTATAATGATTAATGTTGAATTTTATTGCTTAGATTATATATAAATGATTAATCATTATTTGTCTCTTTTTTTTCGGTTGTATATATATATATGTTTAGACACCATGTTGTAATAAAATCTATACATGTCGTTTTTGTCATGATGAAAATGAAAATCACCCAGTGAATCGGAAAGATGTAACAGAATTAGTTTGCACTCAATGTGAAACCCGACAAAAAGTTCAAGCCGAATGTGAAAAATGTCATCTACGATTTGGCAAGGTATCTATCAATCTAACCCTCTTCTTTCTTTTATTTTTTCCTTAATTAAATAATATTCACTTTTGTTCACTCATTATCAATTTAATAATATATGACATTATCCATTGTTCAATAATTTATTTGGTTTGGATTAACATAATAATTCCTTCTCGATTTATTTTTATTTTTAATTTACTTTTTATGATTTTTATTAATAAATTGATCAAAATTATAAGTTAATAAATATATTTGCACATTAAAGACTTGAGGTTGATGACGTTGCTTGTAAAGTTGCCCCTTTTATCAGGGTTAAAAAACTAACGCTTCTTATCCATTCATTCCTTTTTTCTCTTACATCCGTATAAGAAATCAATAATTAATTATTATAAAAAAATGAGCAAATAATCATAATACATATAAAATGATTATTTCTTTGAATTTTAAAAACACTAAAAACATCTTAAATATATTAAAATGAATACGTTTTTTACATGTGATTAATAAACATTTTCAAAGAATTTAAATAATTTATTTTAATAAATAACTATCATTTCTCACTATCAAATGATTATAATATTTATTATTATTATATGAATCTGCTAATAAATATTTATAATGTTAAAACAAGGATATTGCTGAGCCAATTAAAATCATAGGAAAGTAACAAAAACAAAATCACATCGCATCACATTAATAAATTTTATAATTTTCCTTCTACCTATCTCTAATTATTTTATTTATAAATATATAACCTTTCAGTATATAATTTAAGAACCATTTCAAAAATACATAAAGTATATTAAAATTCTATCATTATCATTTGAAATAGTACTTAAATTTTTATTAATATTATTAAAATTAATTAATTCAGTATTAAATAAAAACTGATATTTAAACATATATCAAAATATATATTGAAAATTATACATATTCTAATTGTTATATAAAAGGAAGTAGTGTAGTCATTTATTTATTTTATTTATTTCTCAAATGTAATATATATAGCCGCATTTGGCATTACATAACAATTTAAAATATTGAAAACATTACAATTCAAAATATAAAGTTCATCAATCAACTTCTCATTCGGTATCTCGATATAATCATCCGCCAGAAAATCCTCTTCATACACCCCAAACAAAATCATTAGAGCACACCAACACCCAAAAACCACTACCACCACCCAGACAAGACCAACACATATTAACAAAAAACAACAAACAAACACACCACAACATCCATCCCACCAGTCCCGCAAATCAATTATCGCATTTTGATTTGTTAATCGAGCATGGTGGATAACTCTCCTTTTGTTAAACGAAACCTTCAACGCCAGTTGAAGTATTGTAGTCATTGATGTGAAAACTAGATTGAAATTTGAATTTAGTATTTTTACTAATAATTGCTTACTAATATATATATATATTTATTTTCTAAATTTATACAATTTATTAAATAAAATAAAATAATTTATTGACTCAAATTTATTTATTTTTATCAACCTGTTCTTTCAATTAATTTCTAAATCTAATTTCTCTTAAATTTTTATTTGTTATGCAAATTTATACATATAAATTATATCGTTTTGCCTGGGACTAGTAGGATTGAAATTTGAAAATTTATCCAATTAGTAAAGCCATAGATTAAAAGAAAAAAAAAGAGAAAGTTAAATTATGCTAATAGAAGTGAATTAGATTGTATGTGTTGTGTGTTTGATAGATGGAAGCGGGGGAGGGCAGAATTGGCGGGGAATGGTTAGAGAGGAGAAAGAGATGGCCTTTGACGAAAGGAGGCTGAAGGGGCGTGAGAGGGATTGATTACATAAGAATGAATTAATGAGATAGAAACAGTTAAATTGAAAAGCTGTATACAAAAGGAGGAGTATTTAATTTATTATTTATCCATTTGTCTACTAATATAATTAAATATATTTCTTTTAAATAAAAAAAAATAGATTTTTATCTGTATGAATTGTGCACATTTTATTTAGGGAGAGTTAGAATGAATTTAAAAATTCTAATAGATTAAAAATATCTAAAAAATGCAAAATTTTATCTACATTTGAATACTTATTTTATTTTTAAAGATTGTGAGCATTTTTATAATAAATATTCTGAAAATGATGATAAAATGTTACTATTTTATTTTTTTCCTATGTTATTGATAATGGGGCGCTTTGTTTATATCGAAAAGTTGTCTCACTGAATTTATTAGATATATTTTATCAATTAAGTTATTATTATTTTTATTTTTATTTGATTTATAAAAGGTCTAATATATTTGATATTTAAATATGTATAATTATTTAATTAAATTAATTGGTTATCAAAATTATTAAACTAAAAGAACATTTTCAGTTAATATTCAAATTCAATTTTCATAAATATCTTTTCGCTTATTTAAATCCCTTTCTGCAATTAAATAAAAATCATTGATATTTTTCCTGAAATATCCTTTATTTATTTTCTGAATAATAATCTGATGTATGTCTCTATTTTTACCGACCGACGATAGTAAGGGAGGTATTGTTGTTTTTAGTATACCTGTTTGGAATGTAAATTGTTTGACGATGAAGAAAAAAATCAATATCATTGTGATGGTTGTGGAATTTGTCGGATTGGTGGCCGTGATCGATTTTTTCACTGCGAACGGTGCAACATGTGTCTACCTATTAAATTAAAAAATAAACACAAGGTCTTTATAATAATAGATAAATCTTAAATGAATTTAAGATAAATACATTCTAATTATTAATATATAATCAATTTTGTTTTTAGTGTGTGGAGAATGTATCTAGATGTTATTGTCCGGTGTGTTTGGATGATATTCACACTTCTCGTATCCCCTGCCATATTCCAGAATGCAGCCATCTCCTTCATCGTACATGTTTTGAAGAGTTATTGAAATCGGGTCATTATGCCTGTCCGACATGCCAGACCTCATTGCTTGATATGAGCCAGTTGTGGTGCTATTTGGATCACGAAATTGAAATGACTCCAATGCCAGATGAATACAATAATATGTTGGCAGAGATCCTATGCAAAGATTGTCATAAGGTAGAATTTTTACATATTACAATATCTATTTTTCTACATTTCAATTTTAAATTCTATTTTATTTAAATTTTAATTTTAAAGGAATCGAATGTAAAATTTCATGTGGTTGGATTAAAATGTCAAAATTGTGGATCTTATAATACATGTCGGACTAAAGGATCTCAAGGCACTTCAGAAAATGAATCCACTTCTAGTTCCACTTCTGCAGCTTCATTTTTTCCACGGGCTTCAGGTTTCGATTCAATTATTCCTTTTTAATTTTTAAAAAACTATTATTCATTCATTCATTCTATTAAAAAAAACAAATTTTTAATATATATATATATATATATATAATATTATATTTATTTTGTTTTTTAGCTTCTTTGGTCCATAATGCAGCAAATACATCTACCTCAACCAGTTCTAGTTCTACATCAATTACACCTACAAGAAGAATAATCCAGGAGGACTTTTCAATTGCCGAAGAACAATCGGAAACACAAGAGCAAGAATCAACAAATCAACAGAAGAAGAATAATGGACAAACCAGGCGAGCACCAGCAGTATCTACGAACTCGCCAGGCGAAATTCAGGGCAAATAATAATAAAAAAAAATGAATTTTTAATTAATCAAGTTTTTTTTTTAATTTTATATTTTTTTTTTTCGATATATCCATTTATTTTTTTCTCATTTCAATTATTATATGTAATTATTTTATTTTAATCTAGACTTTTAAACCCAAATTCTTTCTTAAATTTCATTTTTACTGATATTAACATATCTTCAACTTTTCCACCTTTTTCACCATCATCATCTTCATTATTTTATTTCGGTGGATGGTTATCAGAATTTTAACAAATTACATTTTAGGGAAAATAAATACTCTTTAATTTCTGGTTTTTCTTTTTTAAAAGCAATTTGTTAAAGCCAGATTGTTTTTCTTTTTTGTTTTAATTGTAAATTAATAAGTGGGATTTATTTACCTATATATAAATAAATCATTCGTCTATTTTATTCATTTAGAATATATTCTTAATATTTCTGATTTTTTTCATTGAACCATATTAATCTGGTGTGAAAAATATAAAAATATGTGATAGGCAATTATTGTTGTACATCCATTCCATTTTGATTGAACAAATAACAATTCAATTAATGCAAAGATTATTTTAAAATTCCATTTTTTTAATAAATATACTTTCATATTCTCTTTTAAAATCTATTTTATGAAAAGAGTAAAATGAAGTTGAAATTTTAATGTAACGTTTTTGTTTTTTTTTTATTCTCATTTTAATTATTTCAACCAATTTACTCAATTCTCCTTTATTCTAAAATCCTTATTTTTAAATAATCCTAATAAGCATAAAGATCATCAATATAGTTTGCGTACCATGAATATTCATTATAGTGAGATGGATTGAATGTTTGTTTTGTTTTTTTTATTCAATTTTCAACATTTATTATTACAATATACATTTCTATCTAATTTTTATAAATATAAACATTTGACAATTATTTTCTATACATACATACATTCTATATAAATATATCTTATATATATCTTTTAAGATTGTTTTTCTTATTCTTAACTAAAAAAATATACAAATATTAATAAGCTTTTACATTTTTTGGATATTATTGAATCCTTCTCCTCTCTCTCATACCACTTTGATCTCAAGAGAATTGATACTTTGCATTATTGAATTTTATTTATATGGTACGAGGAAGGGATTGCTGGAGGAATATGAATCTTCTGGCAAAGAACTTTCGAGTTTATTTTAGTGCCACATAGAAAGATTGATTCTCATTTTTATATTTATAATGATTTTAATCTGGCTTTAACTTTTAAAAATACCAAAAAAAATCATTCCACTAATAATATTATCTAATTAAAAATAACACAATTAATAAATAGCCTATATATATAGAGAGAGAGAATCTATAATATTTTATTTTACATAAATGACATTTACGCTATTTTGTCTTAGAAGCAAAAGATATATTAGTGAACAAGATAAGAGTTATTTTATATTTTATTAGATTAAGAATGTTAAGAATGTTAGACCAATAGTCTATCCCAGCTAAATACTCTTTTTAATATAACATATATACAAATATATATATATAATTTATATATATATAAAAGCAAGCGCCTTATATTTTCAATTAGACATAATCTCCTTTTGAGTATTTATAAAAGCAAAAAAGGAAAAAGTCTAGTGAATTATTTTTATTTTTTTTTATTTTATTCGCTTTTAACAATCTTAATAAATACAAAAGGCACAAGAATAGAAATTAACTCGTATAATAAATGATATACATATAGATACACTTTAAAGTTTTCTTTTTTTCTATATATCTAATTATGAAATATTGGTAAATTCAATAGAAACTTTAACTATTTATATTCATATGTAATTTATTTACCAACATTTCTGATTCAAATGCTGAACGAATTTAAATAAGATCAATAAATTTTACTCTGATGATGATGATTAACCATTTAGTCGAAGTCGACTTTCGGCCACTTTATGGATCTGTCTTCTCCATGCGTTCCTGTCTTCGACGATTATTTTAAGTTCTGAGATCGTCATTCTGGTGGCCGATGTGATAGTATCAAGCCAGCGTATTCTTTGCCGTCCTTTTCTTCTTGTCCCACTCACCTTACCTAACATCATTGAAGTTTCCAGCGAATTGGCGCGCACAACATGGCCGAAAAAGGAGAGTTGTTGTTTGACGATTTTACCCTCAAGCGATATTTTTGGCTTGATACGGTCTAGGACCGTCTTATTTGTTGTCCGCGATGTCCAGGGGATACGCAGTAGTCTTCTCCAACACCAAAGTTCAAAAGCGTCGATCTTTCTTCTTTCTGCTTTCTTGATTGTCCAACTTTCACATCCATAAGTTGCTATTGGAAAGACAATGGCGTTGACGAGTCTCATTTTCGTTGCAATGCTCACATCCTTGCTCTTCCAGATTTTATCCATTCCTTGCATTGCAGCCCGGCCGAGTGCAATCCGCCTTTTGATCTCTGGTCCAGATTCGCCGTTTCGATCAATTTTGGCTCCCAGGAAAATGAAATCTTGTACTGGCTCGATCTGTTCATTGTTGATCTTGATGTTTACTGCATCATTGCACGCCGTTGTCATTACTTTCGTTTTTTTGATGTTGAGGTACAGTCCCATGCGTTCACTCTCCTCTTGAACTCGTTGGATCAAGTATTCTAGGTCTTTCTCACTTTCTGCGAGTATAGTTGTGTCATCCGCATAACGCAGGTTGTTGATAGTCCTACCTCCAAGATGGACTCCGATTGTGGTCTCGTCCAGATTGCATCGTCGCATGATGGTTTCGGCATACAGGTTAAACAGAGCTGGGGATAAAATGCATCCCTGCCTGACGCCTTTACCGATTTTGAACCAGTCGGTGTTACCACACGATGTTCTGACAGTTGCTTCCTGATTGGAGTACAGTGTTTGTATCAGTTGTTCAATGTGCTCTGGAACGCCCATTTGCTTCAAACACGTCCAGAGTTTGTCATGGTCCACACAGTCGAACGCCTTGGTGTAAATTTTACTCTACTCGCACATTAATAATGAAACCAAAAAATGGTATAGAAAAATTAAAGAGTAACGTTAGAGTAAAGAAAGGTATTAATCTACTATACTCAGCCACTAAAATTCTCTTGTTCGTAGAGAGATCAATCTAATTTTGAAATTACATTTAAACAAAAGTTATCTAAATTCTAGTTTTAAATAAAATACATGGAATAATTAAATTTCCATTTCATATCAGCCAATATTCAAAAGGTATATATTATTTTATAATAAAAAAATCAATAAAAACTAAAAAAAAACACAATTAGTTATATCAAAGACCTCCAAATAATTTCTTATTAATTAATATAATAAAAGTATAAATAAAGATGTATATTTTTACAAATAAGTAAAATTTTCAAATCCTCTGCTTATAACATTTAAGAAATTAAATATTTATTTGACAAATTTTTTTGAAAATTTTTATAGTGAAAAGTATCTATAACAAGATACATAGTTTAAAAATAAATTTAATATATATATGGAAAAAGGCAATTATTATAGTTACATATTTGTGATTATTTCTCTTTGTATATTTATATATTATTTAAGAATATTTTTGACAAGCATTTTTACATATGATTTTTTTTAGTTTATTTTAAATACTCATTAATTTTCCTGGAATGAAAAAGAAAACTTAAAAAAAAAAAATGGTATATTCAAAATTTGAATAATAATTCGATGAAATTATTGCGCAGTTATCCCAATTCAACGAAATAATAGATCTTATAATCTTAATTACGTTATGAATTCTTCTTTAAATTTATATATCAAATATAATCTCTAATATATTTGACTCCAAACTGCTACTTCAATTTTCATAAGAAGTTTTAAATTATTATTCAATTTTTTGCAACTAGGAAAACATCATTTTTATAAAAATAATAAAATTCATATGAATTATTTATGAAATAAAAACAAGTTTTATTATAGGTATAATTTAAATATTTAATTTTTTTATTTTTATTTTATTCACTGATTTAATAAAATATTCGTATTTAAATTTAAAAAAAAACACTTAATTGTTATTTTGGAAGTGCTTAATTTTTCTCCTACAATCACCTGCTATTATGAAAAATTTACACAAATTTGTATTAACGGTAATTACAATTTTTTCTTTTAATCCTTTTATTTATTTCTTTATCTTTATAATAGATTTTTTAGGTATCTAGCCGTCCAACTTTTTTCAAATATAACAAAATTGTGACGCTAAAATTTTGTCTATCTAATAGTGTATAACTGATTCAATTAAGTTTCATAATATGCATGTCATGCATCACTTCAAAAATATTCTATTTTAATTCTGCGAATTTTTTTTGCATAATACTAAAATATGTGAACTTACTGTAAAGAAAATAAAAAACACCCAACAATTTTTTCTACATTAATAATGTTTAATAAGAAAAAGCCAGAGTGAATTAAAATACCTATCAAAAATATCTACACCAATTGCACAAATAATCTTCATAGTACAAAATATTAATCAAAAATTAATGAGAAAAATTTATTTTTATAATTAAAAAGTCTTATATATTATAGTCTTTTTTTTTTGTTTTTTTTGTTTTGTTTTAATAATTGATATCATATGTATAAATATAATGAAAAAATTAGATATATATAATTCTAGATTTTATATATTATATATATTTTTGAATTTTTTTATATTAATAATTTAAAATGAAAATAGATAAATTATTATTGTAAACAAAAATCATTTTAATTTTGACTATGTTTAAACATACTGAAAGAATTTTATAATTATTAAGTTTTTCGGTTAATATAATTTGAACTACTGAGATCGTTTTTAAGCATAAGTATATTATGTATTTAAATGTATATTATTAGTTTTTAAAATCTAAGGTTGCAAACTATTTGATATTCCTATAAGCTGTGCAAATAATAATTATTTTTTGAATAAATACGAATTTCTATTTTAATTCAATTGAAACTCTAGGTATTCATTTAATAATATACATTAAACAATACTTTACTATCGTCGGTCGGTAAAAAATTACTAAATGTCACAATCTATTAAAAAATAATCAATTATTTTATTAGTCATGTCATTTTATTTTTATCCTTTATAAAAATACAATGGAATTAAAGTATGTCATAATTAATAAATTTATGAGAAGAAAAATATTTATTATTATTTTTACAAAACGAAATGAACAAATTTTGAATATTGGTTATGAAATAAAACAAATAAAACTTTTGTGTAAAAATAACATCTTAAAGCGATTGAAGAAATCTATAAATAAATTATAATAGATAATGTAAAGAAAAATTAAATTTAAAAGTTGTAAAAATTATTTTCTATTCCTGGTGCTATTTTTAAATGCTATTTTAGATAAAAACAACCTTATTACTTAATAACATTTATTAGTATTAATATTTTAATCATTAATATTAATAAAAGAATAATCTCCCATATTGTCATCTGTGATGCAAAAATTAATATTAATAAATTTAATCAAATTTAGAATAATATATATAAATAAATATGAAGAAATATAATACATACATAACATAAGCAGAAATTATATTTGTAAAAATAAAGAAATACTTTAAATGATTTTATTTTATTTTAAAACCTTTTTAAAAACAAAAACAAAATGATACTCCCAAAACTATTATTTTTCTTTTAATTTCCAAAATCCCTTTAATTCAATTTTCAACACTCAATGAATACAGTAATATATTTTGAGTTGATAAAAATTTATCAATATAAAAATAATTTCATTGATCCAAATTGAATTAAAAAAATTAATGAAAAATCAATTTTATTTATTTAAAATGAAATTAATTTTAACTAATAACATCAATATTTCAAAGATATTCCCGGGCAAGCCGGCTTTAAATATTTACAAATAAAAAAACAAATTATTTATTTAAAAAATATTTAAAATAAAATCTTAATTAGTAATAGAACAAAAAAATTTATTTATCAAATGAGTCTTGAGGCAAACTAGCACATTTTGCCTGAATTGTTTTATTTTAATCTTGATGATTAAGTTAATTATGATTTAAGAGTAAAAATACTGTTGTGTGGTTGGTTTTATATAAAAGAACATCATCAGATATATTAAAATATTTCACATATGCTGCCATTTCTAATTCTATATTGTATATCGGAAATTGATAAGCTATTTATATTTCCAAATTCAACGATGTCTTCAATATACGTTGACGGACAGTAGGAACAAGTGAAGTTCAAAAATTGACACTATATGATTTTTCTATTTTTAGAATAGTAGAAGTATAGTTTTACTGTTTCTGCTTAAATAAACTTAATTTTTATTAATTTAGTACTCTTAATTAGGTTGCGTCTATAACCGTCATGACTCTAGACCAGGGATGAGCAACCCGCGGGCCGCATGCGGCCCTTTAAATGTTTTTCTGCGGCCCGCCGAGCATTTCTAAAATAGAATTTTATTATTCGTCTCGATTATTTATAAACAATATTATAATGTTTATTAGTATATATATAAAGCTTTGTAAATTGTTAGTAAGTGCGGCCCGCCACAAAATTTTAAAATTTAAATTGGCCCGTGGGTTAAAAAGGTTGCTCACCCCTGCTCTAGACACTAAGTAATGGGACGATGACGGCTATAACAGCAAACATTTAAAAACGTTAAATTAAACGTTGGGTTTAATGACTCAAACAATTTTTTGTGTTCAACAATGTATTTTTGGGAGTTTTACACGAAATGTTAGTTCATAATCAAACAAAAATAAATAAATGTCAAAAAAAAAAATTATAATTTTATAAATATTATACACTAGCTGCTCAGAGCTCCTTCGTCGCTCTTCACATCTAGACGGGGGCTCCGCCCCCTGTACCCCCGAGTGGTACATAGTATTTGGTTGAAAGTAGTAAAAGGTTTTCATCCATTTTGTTTCAAACAATGTATAACATAAAACATTCATTTCTTATTGTGTGATTATTTAAAATATATTTTAATTTATTTAGTAAATTAATTATATATATTATTATTGAATATGTTATATCTATCTACTCGAAAGTTCTTGGCAGCTACAACCACATTTCTCCAAGTGTCCCCGGTGACCTCATCTTTCTTTGGCCAATAAATGCTGGAAAGAATAATCTGAATCTACTCTCATCTCCCAGGGTCATAGACCATGCGTGGCTCAACGGTACTCGAAAGTTCTTGGCAGCTACAACCACATTTCTCCAAGTGTCCTTATCCTGAGCCTCTGTTCCATCTCTCGTACGTCATTCCCTGATGTACTCATCTTTCTTTGGCCCATAAATGCTGGGGAGAATCCTATTCTCTGAATCCACTCTCATCTCCAAAGATCATAGACCATGTCTAACACTCATATAATACAACAGACAAAATAATTGTTTTATATATTTTAATTTTCATTCCCTTTTATAATAATTTTGATGAGATAAGCCTCTTTACTGCATGATAACAGGCGTTTTCCGATTGCAACTTCGATTTCAATTCTTCTCAAATATTATTATCCTTCGTGATTACATTCAATTTTTCTACATATTCAAATTCTACATTTTGTATGTTAATACTGCTCCTGTTTGTTTCTAAATATATTTATTTATCATTATTAATTTCAAACCTCATCTCTTTTCCTACCTCGATTAATTTTTCCTCGCTATCTGTAATTGCAATTGCCGAATCTCCTATTATATTTAAGTCGTCTGGGTCACCTAATATTTTACAATTGATTTCCACATCTTACTCTTTCTTTACTACCTTCAAGATAAATTTTAAGATCAAAATTTGAAAAAGTTTATCCGGATCTATTGAGTCATGCGTAGGTTTTACTAAAGTCTACAAATAATTAGTGAACAGAGATATTGAATTCGCGGTTTTTTTAATATCTGTCATAATGAAAATATCTTAATTAATGTTGATCGATTTGGCATGAACCCGCAATGATATCGTCTAATATTTCCTCCGCCTATAGTTTATAAGTATTGTATATGTTATAATAGAGTATAATATTTCTTGATCATTTCATTTCGATATTTTAATTTCATTGTTTGATTTTTATTGAATATTTTTAATTATAATAAAATTAGAGAAAATGCAAAGTTAGAGACTTGAGACAATTTATAAAAATTAACGGTATAAAAGTATTGATAAAACTAAAGATAAATTAACAATATATACATTCATTAATAGTATTAATTTAAATTAAAGGATTTATTTGATTTTTTATTATTAAGTTCATTTATTAATTTTTTTAGATCATAGTTAATTCCCTCCCTTAAAATAAAAGAAGTACCTATTCAAATATGGAAAGAATAAATACAAAATAATTTAAGTTAAATATGATTTAAATATTTTATTATATTAATTAAAATGAGAACTTTTAGAATAAATTATTTAATTGAAATGATATTTGAATATTAGAATTTAAAATAAAAAGTTAAAATTTATAATAATTCTTTGATTGCTAGTTATATACATTGTGTAAAATGAGTCCGCCAGTCAGTGGGCCACGCCTGGCTCTTGAATGAACAACACGGAGAACTATATATAAACTTTAAATCTCTCTCTCTCCCGCTCACACACACTCTCACCTCTCTCCTCATCCCCTCCACCTCTCATTTCTTAGTTATTTCAATTTCCACAAATTGTCTAATTTTTAAAATATTCACTAATTTACTTTCTATTTTTATTCTTTAATCCTTAAATAATATATTTTCTATTTTATGTTAAAATGTAAATAACTTACATTTTAACATATTAAACTATGACAGCAAAAAAGTAAACGAATTACATACATACATACAAACAGTCTCCTTTATATATATAGATTAGTTTCGATATGATGTGCGTGAAGTTAGCACCGCCATTTTATAATTCCAGAAAAAACGCAATTGTGCTAGGTTGTGCTAAGTTTGTGCTACGTTGTGCCGCAAACGCCAGTCACCCATCTCAAAAAACAAACCGGAAAATCAAAAAAAACCGGTTTTTTTGCTGGCACCGCCATTTTGTTTTTCCAAAAAAACAAAAATTGTGCTGGATACTATCTTGGCTACTAAACATTGTGCCGCAAACAGAATAACTCTGGCTCTTTCCGTTTAGGAGAAAAAAAATATCCAAATTTAATATTATAAGACATAGTATTAAACCTCTTATAATTTTTTCAGAGAGAGAGATAAACAAATTATGCGAGTTGTGCTAAGTTGTGCTGGTTGAATACAACAAAGTATCATTCATTAATAAAATAAATGTTGCATAGCTTGCAAAAATTAGCTGGAGTGTCTCCACTCGACTATCTCGCAATTTGAATTGGATTAAATAACATAATATATTATATTTAAATTAAATTTAATTAATTATAAATTATAAATAATAAATAATAAATATTAAACCAGTGCATGTTTGGCTTTTTGTTGATGGCACCAACTCACGTGTTGGCGCGTGAGATTTGCAGTGTTAAAAAATTAATTCTGGTACTTTCAGCGATTCAATCAAGCTGAAATTCTATATATAGCAGTTTTATACAATTATTAATCATGTGAAAAATTATCAAACATATATCTTTATTTTTACGGTCACTTTAGAGGAAAAAAAATCAAAACGTTGTAGGTAATGACCCTCTTCCGGTTGAGCTACATTTCTCAAAAGTTGATAGAAAACTATGAATTTTGAATAATGTCCATGTACCAAATTTCATCATTCTAGCTCAAACCGTTTTTGCGTAATCTTGCCTACATACATACACACACACATACACACACACACACATACACACACACACACACAGACATTTTTCTCAACCTTAGTGAAAATGATTCAGGAACCTTCAAAACGTATAAAAACATCAAAATCTCAACATCGAAAATTTTCGTGATCGCAATACTATCTCTGGCGAGATAGTAAAAATGGCAAAAAGTAAGATAGCAAAAACTGAAAATTTACATTTTTGAATTTTCGAAAGTTGTGCTGAATTGTGCTAGTCGAGTACAACAACTTTCCCTAATGGCACAATTTCGTTAGATCAAAACAGTCCATGGTACAGCCCAAAATAGATTTTGAAATTCTGAGAGTTGTGCTGAGTTGTGCCGACCGAGTACTAAAAGGAACTGCTGATAGTTGTATCAAAAAGTGCGTAGCTTGCCAAAAAAATGGCAAAAAGTCACGTAGCAAAAACTGAAATTTTACATTTTTTTATTTTCGAAAGTTGTGCTGAATTGTGCTAGTCGAGCACAACAACTTTCCCTAATGGCACAATTTCGTCAGATCAAAACTGTCAATGGTACAGCCCAAAATAGCTTTAGGTTTGCTCGCTAATCATTATTTCGATCTTTAATTGCATGCATCTCGCGAACTATATAATATAATTATATAAATTAAATATTTTTAAAACAAAAAAATATGAATGATTTTATGTATTATTATTTTAATCAATTATGATTGAATTTGGGTTCCAAGCCAACCACTCAGCAATACAATAACTAATAGTTTATTGGAATTTAAGATGACGAATTTCCATATAATAAAGTGGTTCGAAAGATCATTTAATCACCACTATACTAATCGACCAGAAACTAATAATATTCTATTTAAATAGTTTTGGAATCTAAATGTAATACTTCTGACATTATTATTATTTTATTGAGTTTTCTTTAATTATTATTATTTTTATTATTATTATGTTACTATAATATATATGTTCGGAAGTTAGGAAATAACATATTATGATTAATTATTATGTAATTCACAAACTTGATTTTACATAAATGTTTGGATAAATTTGTATATTATAAATTTAATATTTTATTTTTATTTGTTTTATCTTCTATTATGTTTTATAATAAAATTTAAAAATGGAATATATTCCTTTTGAATCTGATTATTTAATAATGCTTTAAAAAATTATCAGTAAGAAGTTCACTCTATATCTATAAAAATAAAAGCATGTAAGTATAAGAATTTATATTTTTATGAGAAATTGCAATGAAATTTCATTGAGGATTGTTTATAATGAGGTGTAATTTTAAACTGTAAATTGAAATAAAAAATCAAAAAATTGGGACCGAATTATTTACGTAAGTATACTTTATATTTATAAAATATAAACAAAAAAATTTTTATATATATGAATGGTTAATGGTTAGTGTTTATGGGCCTATCATGTGCGTGAAGCTAGCACCGCCATTTTATAATTACCCAAAAATTACAGTTTTTCAGTTTTTGATCTGACGAAATTATGCAATTAAGGAAAGTTGTTGTGCTCGACTAGCACAATTCAGCACAACTTTCGAAAATTCAAAAATGTAAAATTTCGGTTTTTTTACTTTAATTTTTGCCATTTTTTTGGTAAGCTACGTAACTTTTATTTTATTAATGAATGATACTTTGTTGTATTCATCCAGCATAACTTAGCACAACTCGCAGAATTTGGATTTCTGTAACGGTTCGAGATTAAAATGCAATTAAAGATCGAAATAATGATTAGCGGACAAGCCAAAATCTATTTTGGGCTGTACCATGGACAGTTTTGATCTGACGAAATTGTGCCATTAGGGAAAGTTGTTGTACTCGACTAGCACAATTCAGCACAACTTTCGAAAATTCAAAAATGTAAATTTTCAGTTTTTGCTATCTTACTTTTTGCCATTTTTTTTGCAAGCTATGCAACATTTATTTTATTAATGAATGATACTTTGTTGTATTCAACCAGCACAACTTAGCACAACTCGCAGAATTTCGATTTCTGTATTCGTTCGAGATTAAAATGCAATTAAAGATCGAAATAATGATTACCGGGCAAACCAAAATCTATTTTGGGCTGTACCATGGACAGTTTTGATCTGACGAAATTGTGCCATTAGGGAAAGTTGTTGTACTCGACTAGCACAATTCAGCACAACTTTCGAAAATTCAAAAATGTAAATTTTCAGTTTTTGCTATCTTACTTTTTGCCATTTTTTTTGCAAGCTATGCAACATTTATTTTATTAATGAATGATACTTTGTTGTATTCAACCAGCACAACTTAGCACAACTCGCATAATTTGTTTATCTCTCTCTCTGAAAAAATTATAAGAGGTTTAATACTATGTCTTATAATATTAAATTTGGATATTTTTTTTCTCCTAAACGGAAAGAGCCAGAGTTATTCTGTTTGCGGCACAATGTTTAGTAGCCAAGATAGTATCCAGCACAATTTTTGTTTTTTTGGAAAAACAAAATGGCGGTGCCAGCAAAAAAACCGGTTTTTTTTGATTTTCCGGTTTGTTTTTTGAGATGGGTGACTGGCGTTTGCGGCACAACGTAGCACAAACTTAGCACAACCTAGCACAATTGCGTTTTTTCTGGAATTATAAAATGGCGGTGCTAACTTCACGCACATTTCGATATGCCTTGTTTCAAAGCAGGTTTTGACATGCAATTCTTGCAGCATTACGATGTTTCCTTCCTTATTCCCTGTTTATAGAATTGTTTACAACGCTGAAAATTTTTTTCAAAAACGTGCCAATAGGTTTGTACTTTTATGCCGGTAAATGCAAATTTGTGGTGCTATAATCGCAGTGTCTAAAAATGACCGTTTCGTTTTTGACGGCTATAGCCGTCATGTCACATTCTGAATTTCGCTTTGACGGCTATAGACGCAAGCGTCCGTCAACGTGTTAAATGTTGGGAATAAATTTTTTTTTGGGAATTGGGAATAGATTGTGTTTAGGGACAAGAAATTCCGGAGAGAAACACTAATTTTATAACTAATATTTATATTATAAATGAAATGAATTGGCATGAGCTTCTGACATTAAATAAATTAAAAAGAAACTAATAAAATTAATACAAATGTAAGATAAATGCCATTATTTATTAATTAAAACTTAATATAGAATAAATAAACTTTTAATTAATTTATTGAGAAAATTTGTTTATTTATATTCATCAATTTAAACTATTACCTTCTTATTATTATGTTTTACCTAAAGGTATTATGAATAAATATTATGTGAATATTTATTCCCCAGATCAGATGTAAGAATTGCCTTTCTCATCCCAGTAAAATTTTTCATAAAAGGGATATAAGCAGTGGCGTACCTAGGGGAGGGCGGTGGGTGCGGTCCGCACCGGGCGGCATTTTTTATATTTAGTTATAGTTGTAAAAAGCAACTTATTCATTTCATATTTATTTTTTTTTCTTTCTTGAATAATAAATGATTATTATGATTATTATAAGTTTACTATTTGATTTATATAAATTATGATTAATTATATGATTTCGAATATTATTCCTCGGTGTATATAAATGCATTTTAGTGTAAATTTTGAATTCTAATTCCAAGAACAGGATAATAATTTTATTTTATTGTATTCATTAAAATTCGTTGAATTCGTAAACGGATCTTTAAGATTTTGTTCAGCAAAATTATCTTCGTTCTACAATGAGTTAATTAAGACTACAAAATCTTGCAATATTGTCAATAGAACAAGAAATTACAAATAATATAAATTTTGAGAGCATTATAGTATGGAAGCTAGAAGAGTAAATATTATATAAATATGTTTACGAGTGCATACAAATATGTGTAAAAAAATTTACTCTCTGTGTATTAATTAATATTGATTAAATAACTTAATAATTTATTTATGTGTATTAATTTATAAAAACCACTATTTGATTGACTTATAATAGAAAGGGCGGCAAAAGTTCTAGGTACGCCACTGGATATAAGTAGCGAAAGACAAATTGAAAATATTAAATGATTTCTTGATTAATTATTGTTTGGCCATCCATGTACTGAAATACGGAAGTTTTTTTTCTCTGTTTGTTTCTATTATTTAAAATGTATACAATATTGTTTATGTGTGTGTGCTTTATTGACTAAAAATTTTATTATTATTTTTATTATTATTTATTTATTTATTTTGTTTTCAACCAGTTTACAGAAAACTAGTAGTCTCTCTAAAATAAAAATTAATATATATATTCACATAATATGATGATGTATTATTTAATTCCGCAATATTTCTAGAACAAAGGGGTTTACTTCTGCAGGAATTATTACCTTAATTATAAAAACCTTAAAAATTAATGATTTTTCTTAACGTTCTTATAATTTATATCTTCATATTTTAAATTGATTATTTGATTATGTTAACAATGCCAATATTATATATAAGATTAAAGCAATTTAAAATAATCAATTTTCTTATCAAATTGGTTCAATATATATATAAATATTTAGAAAACTTAAAAATATTAAAAAAATTTTAACAAATTTAATTTCAAACAACTTAATAGAACATTTTAGAATGAAATGCCCAAATAGCTTATAAAATCATAATCTTTTGATTTTTAACAATTTATTAGTAAATATAATTTCTCAATAAAAGAATTTTATAAATTTTAATTTTTAATTAATAATGATTTTGACCTTGTTTAATTTAATATATTATTTCTGTTATATATAAATTAAATGGGGATAAAAATTGAAAATAAAAACCAAATGTTCTTGTTTAATAACATTGATTAAGAGAAACGTATTAATTAGTCAATTGACGTTTTTCTGATTCAAATACTGTGTGTGGCATCCGTGTTTAAGAGCATTAATAAGATATTTCATAAATTTGTAATACTTTCTTTCATTATTTTAAAACATGTATATATTAAAGAATTTGAAAATCATTTAATTCTTTTTTCTTTCTTATTAATTTTATACATAAGCTATTAAAAAAAATCGAAATCGTTACGACAAGCATTTTTTCAATCCAATGTTTATTTGAATTTCTTGATATATTTAGATTAGTATAAATAATAATATATAAATAAAATAAATGTGGCGGTATTTGGGTGCGTCGGTGGGTTGCCTGGTTACAGTACTCTCCAACCATGCTTAGAGACGCCAGTAGCGCCACATGACATTTGAGCTCAAGAGTTTGGAAACTCGACAAACGCCATTTTGCTATCGGCACAGACAGACATTCAATCGTACCGAGTGTTTAACCGCCTGGCATTTTCCCCCCTCTTAAAAAATAAAATTAAAAATTAAAACAAAAAAAAAAAAACATTCCACAATCCTAAATCGTGTCTAACGACAAACAATCGAAAACAATGTGTACATTTGCGATTGCTAATTCGTGTCCAATTCCATTAATCATTCAATAATCTGTCTGTTGTGTGTATCTTGATGTATGTATTGATCATAATTTGGAAATATTCATTTTTCTAAAAGGGGAATCAATTGGATTTGTTTAGTGATAACTTTGTCTATGTCTTTGTGGGTGTGGAGGTGTGAATGAAATGATGAATCGAAGTGACGGACTTGTTCAAAGGCGAAACGTGTCACGGGAGAATGTGGATGGTGTACCCAAAGACTCCATTGATAATGATGATAAGAAAGCAGCAGAGATTGATGAGGATTTGGACGATGGCGATTCCAAAGAGACACGACTTACCTTAATGGAAGAAGTACTCCTTTTGGGGCTTAAAGATAAAGAGGTGAGTTTCACCCCCTCGCCCCTCTAAACACACACCCACACACCCTTTTACATTTAATTACTAAAATTCATTTAACTAATCCTTTTGATTGGAAATGACTAATTAAAAATAAATATTATTCACCGATTCAATGACACTTCATCAAAATCCATAAAATGAAAATAAAAAAAATAAACAAATCTATCTATACTTATATTCTTTTTCTTTTTGTTTTCTTCTTATTCTAAATACATAAATGAATATAAAAATATTATTTGTTTTATATTTGATATTTGAAATTGTTAAAAAAAAATTTTAAATATATTTATCTCAAATTTTTGCATCACAGCAAAATTGTATCCAAATTGTCAGATTGTGATGATTTTCAATATTCTTACACTTTCATTCTCCCATATTTATATTTATATTGTATTTAAAATAAATAAATAAATTTACTGGTATACTTAAATAAATATTTGTCCTAACTTGTGCAATTTGAAATTTAAGAAATAACAAAAATCAATTAAAGAAAAACAAAAGAAAAAATAAATAAAATAAAATAATAATAATAATCAATGCTGATTTTTTGGTTTGAAATTAAAAATATAATTTTTTTTTTAATTATAATCACTTTAATAATTTATCAATTTTTCTTCTATCTTTTAAGATTACTTTATACGTTACATGTATAATATTATAATTATTATATGTATATATATATATATTAAGGTTAATTTTATATTTATTTATTATTTCTTTTGTGCACATAAAAGTTGGGCTGGTTGGAGCACGGCCTTGATAAAAAGCATTGACCTTCAAAATTGATATTTTATTAAAAATATTCAATTTTCAAAAAGTTGATACCTTAATTGTTGATTAAGAAATATATACATTCATATTCATATTCACTTAAAGTATAATGAATCAGATATTTTAAGAAATTTTTAATTTTTTAATAATAATGTTTTATTCATAAATAATAATAAAAAATTTTCTTTTTTACAGTCATCTATCTCTATCTATATTTTAAAAATAAAAATATTTCTCAACTCTCTCCATAATTCAATATTTCGAAATGACTGATGATTTAATAAGAATCATATACTCAATTATTCTCTTTTCTATGAATTTATTTTATAGTTATTATATTCATAAACATTCATTCATTTATAAATTATTATATATATATAAATAATTAATAATTATTTATTTAAAATTGGCTGATTGAAAACTATTTTTATTTTCATTTTTAGTATTGATTAATTTTATTTTTATCATTTTATTTAATCTAAAATTTATTGTTTAACGTTATCATGTTAAATTCCAAATCTAAATTTTATAGTATTTTTAAATATAAATAACTTAAATTTATAATTAACTACAAAGTCTTAATTTTTGTTTTGTATTCAAAATATTTAAGAAAAAATTGTATTATTATTAGTAATGAAGCATGATGAATAAATGGCACTATCATAATTATTATTATTTAGTTATCAATTTCTTTTATATTGTAGTAAAAAAAATGTGATTTTTAGAAAAGTTCTTTATCATTTATTTTCACCTTCCTCAAAGTTCTAAAATTAATTTATATTAATATTATCTACATTCTACATAAAAGAAAAAGGTTTTCTTCATAACATAGAGTGAATATTATCATTTTCCATTGATTAGATCATACAAATTTTTAATTTATATTTCTTCTTTTAAAATTATTTTAGATTAATTTATAATTTTAATCAAAAAATTAACATAACCTCTCTTTTTAAAATAAATAAAGTTAGAAAATAATTTTCTTTTATTTGTTTATAAATTTTTAAAAATAATAGAATAGAATACTTGTTTTGATTATTGTATAATTGTGATAAATTAAAATCAATAATTTATTATGAAGATGTTTAGTCCAATCTTCTTCATTCTCAAGTGATTTCATTTTTATTATTCGGTCCATAAAAGCTTGAAGAATCTTATTTTCAAATATCCTAAAACTATTTTCTCCCTCCAAAGTGATAGACCACGCCTCGCACCAATATATTTCAACAAGCAAAATAATCGTTTATAGATTTTAATTTTGATACCTTTGGATAATAATTTTAATGAAATATATCCTTTTACTTAATTGTATTTCTCCTGATTACAATCTTAATTTAAATTCTTCTAGAATATATTTACTCTTCGTAATTCTCTTCTTAGTAGTTGAGTTATTGAGTCTACTTTTTTTTACTTGAAGATTTTATTCTTCCTTTTTTTAATTCCTTTCGAATTTCAAATAATCTTAACTCCCCCATCTAACCTCTCTTTTATTATACACGAGACAAATCCGAATCATTTACTAACTAATTTTCTTAGAATCCCCATTTAAATTTAAATTTGAAAAAGTTTTCTCCGAACCATTGACTCATACGCTTTCTTATAATCTACCATTGATCGATGTACAGAAATACTGAATTCGCGTTTTTTCTAATATCTGCTTTAACGAGAATTTTTTTATCTAATGTTGGCCGATTTGGCCTGAATATTGATATTCTCAGAATATTATAAGAATCTTATAAATTATCTCCTAACCCAGCCCAATGTTTTAGTCATTCAAGTTTCAAGAGGCACCTAAATTTTAAAATTTAGATAGAAAATGGTTCACTCTGAAAATGAATTAAACAATAATGAAAAGAAACTTTTAAATCAATTTATTTCTTTATTTGTAAAATTTTTCTAATAAACTATCGCATATAATAATTAGCATTTATAACCATTTAAATAATTTTAAATATTTATTTGTAAAAACAAGTGTTATAAAACTTTAAATAAATAAAAATAATGGTTTACCTGCAATTCAGTACTTAAAATAAAAACAAATTAAAAGAAAAAGGAAAATATTTGAATTTAGTCATTTTTATAATGCTTTTGAATACATAAAACACTTAAAAAAATTAATTTCTGTTTTTTTTAATTTGATTAGATATTGATAAAATTTATAGCTTATGTTCAAATATAAAAGAAATATTCAAATAAAATAATAATTTAATAAATATCATCTAATAATTTTATTAAATTAATTATAATGAGAATTTATGGAATAATTGAAATAAACGAAATAACATTTGAATATTAGAAAGTAAATATTTATATATATGAATGGGAATTGCTAGAATTAATAATATTCATTGACAAACATGCATGAACAGGTTCATTGAGGTGAAAGAGGCATCGTATGTAAAATACGGAGCTTTATTAAACTTAAAAAAAAAATAATTTTTCGGTTTTTTTTTTTTCAATTAGATATCGTTAAAAATTTTAGCCTATGTTCAAATAGAGCTATAGAAGAATACTGTAAAATAATTTAATAGTATCGTTACAGTCGATTTTGAGTCTTAGAATTTTCCAGATTGACTTTCAGAAAGACATACATGGAAAATTCTAAAGATATATTTATGTTCTCTAGATCATAAAAACTAAAGATATGTAAAAAAAAATCTGGAGTGTCTCCACTCGACTATCTCGCAAATTTGAATTAGATTTATTTACATATATTATATTTAAATTAAATTAAAATTAATAAATAATATTTATTAAATCAGCGCATGTTTGGCTCTTTGTTGATGGCGCGTGATTGCTGGTCAATGTGTTAAAAAATTAATTCCGGTACTTTCAGTGATTTAATCAAGCTGAAATTCTATATATAGCAGTTTTATACAATTTTTAATCATGTGAAAAACTATCAAACATATATCTTTAATTTTTATGATCACTTTAGAGGAAAAAAATCAAAACGTTATAGGTAATGACCAAATTTTATTATTCTAGATCAAACCGTTTTTGTAATCTTGTATCTCACACTCACACACACAGGCATTTTTCTCAACCTTAGTGAAAATGACTCAGGGACCTTCAAAACGTATAGAAACATCAAAATCTCGGCATCGAAAATTTTAGTGAACGCAATACTATCTCTAGCGCGATAGTAAAAATTCAATTCTGAGCTATATAGATGAAAACCTTATATATATATATATATATATATATTGTAATTAAGAATACATATTGATTAATTTAAAAAAATGACAAGAATTAAAATTCATGTGATACCTATGCCTTATCCGTGAAAGTAAAACATCCTTGACCCTTATCAACATCATCTTCATCTTCATAATCTCACTAAATACATTCTTCTCTCTTTCCCTCTTTTAATTTTGAAACAGGACTCTGAAATTAATTGAATTTATGTATTTGTTTATAATATTTTGTGCCAACATACCATTTTATTTTGATATTTTTATTTTTTGTAAAAATTGTTAATATCAGCCAGATTTAATAAAAAAAAATTAATGATATCTGGATATAATAATGATAACCTTGTAAAACAAAAAAATAACAAGCTATTCAAAAAATTTTTATTATCTCATATTAACTCTCATATTATATATATAATTTAATAAAATAATACATAAAATAGGAGAAATATGATAATTTAAAAATTGAAAAGAAAAAAAAATATTAATTTTTCCTTTGAAATCTTTATATGTGTATATTTCCTTATATATGTAACTATAATTATATAATATATATATATGTATATAAATATATATACAATTTTAATATAAATAAATGCAGCTGAAAAATTCCAAATTCTTATGACAGTGTTCCATTCAAATACGACAAAACAGGTTCCCAACCCATTGGGGAAGCATTTAACTTATTCACCAGACCTGGTTACTCCTCTACAACTTGTTTGAATTAAAAAAAAATCATGTATTTACTGAACAGCGCTTTAAATCATTCGAAGAAGGGATATTTTAAATTTAATCTTTTGAACCCACCCTTTCGCCTATATTCCATGAAATTCTACTAATGAATTTTATGAACATATTTAAAAATATAACCACCTCTAATACTGCTGATAAAATTTTAATTAAAATATTTTCTATATCCAATTGGGATTGTTATAAATAGGTATTTCTCCATCCTATTCTATTCTATTATATTATTCTATTATTCATTCTATTCTGAGCCATCTCCAATCCAACTCCCTCACCTAATCTAAAAACTGTTTGTATTCCATTAAAATTAATATTTATAAAATCATAGAAGCCATTTATTTTATGGTATTTTTTAAAAAAATGTTTTTCTTATTATAAATTGTTTTATTTTGTTTTAGGGTTACACCTCTTTTTGGAATGACTGCATTTCAAGCGGCCTCCGCGGTTGTATTCTCATTGAACTTGGGATTCGTGGACGTATTGAATTAGAAAAGGCTGGAATGCGTAGAAAAAGTTTATTAAATAGAAAACTATTATTAAAAAGTGAAACACCAACTGGTGATGTTCTATTAGATGAGGCATTGAAACATATGAAAGATACAGACCCTCCCGAAACAGTTCAAAGTTGGATTGAATATCTAAGTGGTAAGAGTAAAAATATCAAATGAAAAAATACTTTTAGGGTAAATCATAATGTAAAATAAAATATTATTTTTTTTTTTTGATAATAATTTTTATTTCTCTTATAAAATCGCATTTATTGGTATTTGAAATGCACTATACTATATTAAATATCCATCATTATTTAAATTCAATTTTCTGTTTATAGATATCTCAAAGTTTGTAATATAATTGAGATAAAGTTTAATGTTCATTTTATTAATTAAAATTGTCAGGTGAACTTGAAAAGCGTTTGGTTTCCTTCTTCACCCTTAATCAAATTTGACAATAAAAAAGACGTTTTAATATATATTTTCAATATATAGATGATAAAGTTTAGAAAGGATTAATGGAAAATATGAAATGATAAAATTTTCATAACTGCTTTCAATATTTTTTTCCTTAAAAATAGCAAGTCTTTAAATTATTTAATAGTATAATATAATTTATTTTAAAAGAATAAATTTAATTTATAACAAATGGTTTATTTAAAATAACTAGTGAAATATTTTTATATAAAAAAAGACTAAACATTTTTTTCATTTTTTTTTTATTTCAATAATTTATTCTTTTTTAGGTGAAACATGGAATCCATTGAAATTACGTTATCAATTAAAAAATGTGCGTGAACGATTGGCAAAAAATTTAGTTGAAAAAGGAGTATTAACTACAGAAAAACAAAATTTCTTATTATTTGATATGACTACACATCCATTGACAGATAATGTTGCTAAATCAAGATTAGTCAAAAAGGTATATATTTATATTGTATTATACTATATAAATATTACAATAATAATGTTATTATTAATTGCAATTATTACTTTTAAAAACCCAGACCCAATGATTCTTCTCTATCTATAACCATGCAATACTATATAATCATTTAACTTCGTATTGACTTTATTTGGTTTTCTTGTAAATTAACTAAACAAATCAAATTGATTGGCAATGAAATTTTAAAATATAATTCTTAGTTTTCCCCCACCATCCAATATTATTTCGACACGCGTTCAGTGATGACAAATCATTATAAAAAAACGCAAGGTTGATTGCATCTTTCTCTATGAAATTCGTTTGTATTTTTCACACTTATAATTTAAAAGAAGGCCAGGTTTAGTGACCATAAGAAATTTCGAAAATCAAAAAAAAAAAATAACTATAATTTTATTTAAAAAAATAATTCTATTTAAAATATATATCTTTAAAATAAATAATTCATAATTAACGAATAAATCAGTCATCTTATCAACAGGAAACATAATCTTTCTTCCTATTTATCTTTTCTTTTTCCTACTTCTTCATTTGCTTATTTATTTTTATATATTCTTTTACCCCCTATTATTAAAATACTATTTATATAATAATAATAATGTTCAATTAAAACATATTTAAATAATAAAATTATATAAATAATTTATTTATTGTAAATAACAAAATTATTATATTAACATATAAATAAATAGACGAACTTTTTTATTTTATATTAAAGCTTTTCTTATAATATGATTTTGTAAAATCTTTATAATCTATATTGGCTGTTTTAATCATATGTAATGTTTATTATTATCTTATCACTTATTCACTTAACTATAAAATGTGATAAATAAATAAGATTATTAATATATATTTTTATTGTACAAAAAATATTCTAGATTTATATAAAATATTCTTATATATTTTATAAATTCTATAGAGAATTAAATTAAAAAAAATTACAACTTAGCTATAAGGACATACTCATTAACCACCCCAATCCTAAAGACTAGAAAATTCAAAGACAATCCATATGATCTGAAAAGAGGCGCAACGAAGACACATCGTGAATACTCTAGCTCAAACTAATATTGCTATTATTTAAAAAAGAAATCAGTAACATACACTATTGCCTTCTTGTTTTTCGCACTCCCTGACACACCAATTGATTAATTTTTACCGACCGACGATAGTAAAGGAGGTATTGTTTTATTATCCCATTCAAAATACACTTACTAAAATTGTTAAGCCATATATTATGGGCAGGTAAATGTAACAATAGATTAAAGTAAATAGAAAAAAATATTATAATATCTAACGAATACATTTTTTCCATCTCCAAAAAATAGATTATATTTCTTTATTTATTTGCAGGTTCAAGATGCTGTCCTTGGAAAATGGGTAAACGATCCACATCGAATGGACAAACGTCTGCTGGCATTGATTTTCTTAGCACATGCAAGTGATGTCTTAGAGAATGCATTTGCTCCACTTAACGATGATGATTATGAGTTGGCAATGAAACGTGTCCGTGAATTACTTGATCTCGATTTTGAAGCTGAAGCAGTGAAAGCTAATACAAACGAGACTCTCTGGGCAGTATTTGCAGCCTTTACTAAATAAATTATAAATTACAAAAAAAAATAATAATATTTATAATTGATGAAACAAATATAAAAACAAAAATGTTTTCAAAAGAAGAAACAAATCCAATTCCATTTGTGTTTTGGTGTATTTTTCCTAATATATATATTTAAACTAAACTAAACTAAATATATATCTATAAATTAAACAAATACAAATAAATACAAACGCGAATTTAGGAGGGGATCTTCTTGATTTATTTTCTTATCTTCACTCTATTGTTACTATTTATATATATATATATATATATATATATATATTTATATGTATATATTATATTCTTTTCAAATACGAATTCCGTTATTAAAATATCTATTTTAATTTTTTCTCTTAATACTATTTTTAACAAAAACACAAATCCAATCTACGGCATTTTTAATCCTTATCTAAAAACAAGCAAATCTTTATTTGTTTATTAATAAAATATCGTAGATTGTTTATTTATTAAAAATTGATTTATTTTTTTATTTTATTTCTAATAATTTAATATATTTATATATATATATATTATGTACAGGGCCGGATTAGGCGAAATCTAGGATCTTTAAACAAACTATTATAGATTTTAATTCTTGATAGTAATGTTCAAACCTTATTTGCTTAATAATAAAATTAATTTCTTAATTTGATTATATATTATATTATATATATATGTTGTACTACTCATATATACTCAGTACAATCTATATTATTGTATATATAAATTGTGAATAAATAAGTAATTATTAATGCTCCCTATTTGATCCATTTTTTAATTTTATAATATTTCTATTTCTCCTTAATAATTTAAAAAAAAATCCGGCCCTGAATATGTGATAATAATTCAATGAATAATTTCTTTAAATATTTATGAAAATTAAATTAAGCAAAAAATAATAACGAGAGATTAAATAAACCAACAAAATATGTAAAGAAACCCCCTCGTTAAAAAATTATTTCTTAAAAAACACAAAACTTGTCATTTAGTAAATTAAATAATCAACTAATAAGCAAATTAAAATAATTAAGCAAAAAAAAAAACTCAACCATCTAGTTAAGTTACTCTGTTAAATTTATTATATAAATATATATAATATATATTATATTTCTATATATAAGATATATATACAATTATTTATATATGTATATATATATATATATCTAAACAATTTTTTTTCTCATCATGTAAGTATGTATATGTAATTTTATTCAAAACAAAAAAGAAAAATATTACCTTCCAAAAATAAAAAAAAAATACAATCTTTTTAAATATTTTATTAAGTCTAATATTTAAATAAATAAATGATGATTATAATAAATCAAAGTATTTTAATATTATATTATTTTTACAATTATTTCAAATAGAAATTAAAAGGGAAAATATAAAATTAATATTTGTTTATATTATTTTTTCTTTTATAATTTGAAATTTCGTTTATTATTATTGGTGTAGTATTAAAAATGAATAAAATAAATATAACATTTCTGTCTGATTTGGAAAAGAATTAGTTTAGTTTTTATTAAGGAGGATTTTTAAAAATTTGAAATTTTTTATTAAAACATCAAAACTGTTATTTTTTAGTGGTTTACTTTATTAAAAAAAATCATAGTATTTTTTGAAAATATTATTTTATATTTTTGTGTTAGATTTATAAATTTTTAGATTCTTCTACATCTCCAGGTGCAAATGTCAGGTCCAGTTTATAAAATAGTCTTGAAAGAATTTGTAAATTTAACCATTCACGTTGGACAATAAACGAATAAAAATATATTGCTTTTTATATGATTATTCTAAAATTTAAAGAAAAAGTATCTTTCGTAATTAATTATTTGGATAATATCGAATTCTTTTTGTAATGATAAGAATATATATATAAGTTAAAATGATGCGCCGTAAAGACATTTCTTAAAATAATCACGTTGCTAAAAAGAGGCACTGTAAACCTTATTTGGGAAGAAATTACAAAGTTAATTGTCAGATTTTTAGAAAATTTCAAACAAAAAATCTTTAACATTGAAAAAAAAAAATATTTACAATTGTTGAATTTTCTTTATAAATTTCTACATTAGAGTTAACGAAATTGATAAAAAATTTAAACCACCATCTTTATCAAAATTAAGAACTGAAACTTAAAATTTAATTTTTAGTTGATAAATTTTAAAATACAGTACAGTTAATAAGATTAATTCAGAAAAATAAGTTTGTAGCATGAATAAAAACAATTTTTTATAAAAATAAAATAAAAAATCTTAAATTTGAAAAATTTTATTTTAAAAACTAATCAGAGTAGTAGCGAAAAAGTGCTGTCGAATGAATTTCTAGTTTTATATTGTGATTAAAATCTATTTAATAATGGTACCTATTTGAAAATTACTGTGATAAGTGATAATTAATTGATATAATATATAAATAATATAGTAATTCGTTACTAATTTCATAATAATTAACATTTTCATTTATTTATCAAATATTTTTAAATTGATGAAACTTAATTAATAAATTAATTAATATATAGTAAGACAACTATTTCTTAAAATCAAATAATTCAAGGCAAAATAAGTACCGTTTTTTATTTTATTAAAAAAATATTTTATTTTTAATAATTATTAAACTAAGTAACCAAAAAATAAGAAATTTTACCTATAGAAATAAAATATAAATGTTAAATCTACAGACCATCCAGTGGCGTAACTAGGGGGGGGAGACATATGTCCCCGGGCGCCAAATTTAGGGGGCGCAAAATTAGAAAGCCAATTTGGAACAAAAGAAGAATTAATATTTAAAGTTAAACTGTATTTTATGTAAGTCAATAAATATTATTTATACGCTTATTAAAATCATATAAACCTGTTTCGTTATTCGTCATTAATATTCTTTAAAAAAAAAATAAGTTAAATATATATATATAAGAAAGGGGGCGCTAATTTCTCAGTTGCCCCCAGGCGCAAGAACCTCACTGTACGCCACTGAGACCACCACTTATTTATTAAATAAATTTTGAATTAAAAACATCTTAAATTTTTTTTTTAAATTATATAATGAATATATATTTAATAAATTATTAATATATATTTATATATGAAAATTATTTTAAAAAAAATATATATTTATATATTTAAATTTACCTCCTATTTCTATTAATCATGTGTTTTAATTTTCGACCAATAGAATGCCTTTTTATAAACAGTTAATTCCTGCAGGAAATTAGCAGCTCCACAATCACATTCGATATTTTGTTATCTTTATTTCATCACAAATATAAATGAATTTATGTGATTGCTAATAATTTATTGAAAATTTATATTTTTTTCTATTTTTAAAGAAGTTGAATAAATTATTCCACGAGTTTTTAATTATATTAAAATAAATCACATCGAGAAAAAACAAGGTAAATTAATATATAAACACATATATTTTTATAATGGATAAATCTATTAAAAAAATATAATTCTTGCTAAAAATTATACTATATTTATTTTTTTATTATTTTGTGAGTTTAATTAATCATTCCAATAATTTATGATCATTAATTTAATTATAAATAATTCTTTTTTCTATTAAAATTTTTAAATCAAGCATGTGTTATTATCTTAGTCAACCATATTAAATATGTTTTGATTTCTCTTTATATTATTTTATTAAAAATTATTTATCTTCTATTCATACTCATATTAATTATTTTTATTTTTTTTCAAAAAAATCAACCTTACCTTTGTCGACAAACTTATTTTGATTTGTTTATTTGTACATTGAAAAAATTTTCACACATCGTAAAATAAATTTATTTATTAATATTTATATAAAATGTACATTTCAATCGAAAATTTATAAAATAAATTAATACATACTAAAAATTTTTATATTTTTTTTTTTTATTTTCTAACTTAATGCTTAATATAATGACATTTATTTTGTTACCTTACAATAAACATAAGATATCAAAATAATAATAATAATATTTAATAATTTAAATGACTTGATTATATATTATTTTAGAAATTAAATTTAAATTAAATATTTTTTATTTTATTTATTTTTTTCTATATTTTTTTTTAGATGTCTAATTTAATTTATGAGAAGAAACGTGCGAAATGGTCATCGCTTACTAAAAATTCACGAGGTTTAAGAAATGATGCATCGTTAATTCCACCAATACGTCAAACTGCATCAATTTTTAAACAACCAGTGACAGTATATAAAACCCAAGAGGGTGTAGTTCGATCTGACGGCACCCAAGATAAACCAAAACAATTATTTTGGGAAAAACGTTTAGAGAGACTGCAAGCATGTGATATTTCAGGAAGTGAATGTGGTACAATGTCAATTCCTAAACTATTAAAACCAGTTGGCCCACAAATCCAAGAAGAGACAATGTTACATTCCATTGCCACTGCATTGCACGTTTCAACAAAATCGATTACCGGACAAACTGCAAGCAAAACGGCATTGGACAAAAATCCAGGACTATTTCTTGATCCCCATCAGCCGTTAATGCAAAATGTTACCATTACAGAGGAGGATATACGTGAACAAGAAGCAAGAGTAGAGAATTCAAGAAAACGTTTAAAAGATTTATTAGTTGTTACATATTAATCTAATATATTAATTATGAATCTTTCTTCTTCTTGTTCTATAACATGTTTATTTATAACTCAAATTCAGTGTTTAGAATTTTAACATTAACTTCATTCTTTTCTAATCCTAACAAATTCGATTTTATCTTTTAAATGGAGCAAGCTATTTAAAATATAAACATTTTAATCCTTTTAAAAAAACACTGCCAAATTTAAGTTTTAAATAGGACTTGAGATTTATTTATATTTGTTATAAATTAAATGATTAAAGAGAAAAAAAAATATTTATACAACACTCCTCCCGATTTTTTAATAATGTTCAATAAATTATTAATGATGATGAAATAATGTGATGAAATAGTATCCAATACTATATTATTATTTTATTATCTTTTAAAAATTATTATTTTTATATGCAGTGCTACAGGATATAATTTTAAAATGTAAGACTCCATTATGCCATTTATAAAATGAAGTTGCCCCGCTCGGCAATGACGCAAATATTGGGGAAGGAATGACGGAGGTCTAGAAAATAATTTTTAATTAATTTTTTCGAAAAATATCTTTTTTTACGATTTTAGACTTTTATTTTTATTGAAATATATAGAAACAATTAAATAAGTTTTTTTAAAAACAACATTTCCTACTTTTTATTTTAATTAATATATAGTTCTATGTTTAAGCTATATAAAATAGTATATTTAGTTAAATAAAAATAATAATTTCTACTCTCACCTTTGATGTTATTCAACTTCTTCAAAGAATAATATTTGATTTTACATGTACAGATATTGAAAATAAATATTTTATAAAATTATGAATAAAAAAAACCCGATTTTTAATAACAATTTTTAAGCAAATCCGTTTTAATTTTTAAGCAAATCTGTTTTAATTTTTAATCAAATCCGTTTTATCGCTTTTTATCATAAATATTTTTTTTGAAAATTATAGTAAAATAGTACTACTATTATTTATATTTAATCTTCTATTTCTTTCTCTCTCTATTTGTACTTTATAAATTGTTAAATTCTATAATAAATGTTATAAGATTAAATATTTTTGTATATTATGAATATAATATGTGAATAGATGTTAAAGTTTTATTTATACATTAAAATACAAATAAATTGATATATATATAAAACTGTTGTATGTATATTTATAATTAAAACTATTGTAATATATTAATAAAAAACAAAATAAATATATATATATATATATACAATACATTTTAAAATATTTAAATAAAATATATTTTAAATTTTTTTCTTTTATTTCTAATTATTAAAACCCCTTATTATTTCATATATTTCTATTTTTTTGGTATACTATATAATATACTATATACCAGAGGTTCCCAAACTTTTTCGGTATACGGCTCCCATAATGCATCGGATTTTTTCCGCGGCTTCCTTAGTCCAGAAAACGTTTGACCTTTTTTTTTTAAGAGACAAATTGAAAAAATTTTGAAAAAAAGTACGAAATGTTCAAAAGCTTGGTCCAAAAAACGGTTGAGCTTAGGAAATTTTTTCTGTTTTAATTTTCTCCCCAGGGGAGCCGCGGCTCACAGTTTGGGAATCACTTCTATATACTATACTATAGTCTATAGCAGTGGTTCCCAACCGGTGTGTCGCGAGCTTCCCTCAAGTGTTTCGCGAGAAAAGTTAACATTTTTATAAAATGTTAATAAAACGTTTAAAAAATATATAGTTGTAGAATTACTCTCTTTATCTCTAAGAAGGTATATTAGGAAACATTTTTGAAGCGATGGCGGACTGTAACATGACTAATTTGTAACTAAATTCTAATTATATACTTCCTCTTAATTTTTGGTGTGTCGCGAATATGAAAAGGTTGGGAAACACTGGTCTATAGTATATATATATATATAAATGTAAGTATTGTAATCATTCAAAAATTCGTATCTGAGTTCTCAATATAAAATAAAATAGTCCAATAAATTGGTTTGTGTGTGAATGTGAACTTAAATTCGAAATTTTCAAAATTTCTTTCTCTAAAGAGCCTTTATTTTTTGATGGTTTTAAATATATTGTTAATAATAAAATATTAATAAATCTATCTATCTCTGTGACTCTATGGAACTCGAAAGTTCTTGGCCGCAGCAACCACATCCCTCCAAAATATTAATAAATACAAAATATAAACTATATTGATGTGATAAATCATAGGAGAAAATTAATACTGATTTGCTCTTACTTTCAATTTTATAAATAATTCTAATTTTTTTTTTTCTGTTTTGATTGATCAATAATCTTTTCATCAAGAAATAATAAAAGCAATTCAATTCAAAGAATATCTTTAAATAATTCCTATACAATTTAAAATAAAAATAAACATTTAATTTATATTATTATATTTGTAATTTCGTTTTTCTTTCAAAATTACATTTAAAATTTCTCTTTTTAAAAAAAAGTATTAATTAAAAAAAAATCATGACTGAAATTGATGATTATTTTGAGGTTTTATTAGTCCATCGTGTGACTAAAGTATGTATGCATATTGTCTTTAAAATATAAATATAGATATGTATACATTATCTGTGTATACTCAAATAATACTAGCTTGAAAAATCTACCAAATGATAAAAATTGATGTTGTTTGTAGAGTTGTACCTGAGCAGAGGGATTAAAAAAATTAATTTTAAATGAAAAAAATAAAATCTTGTTAGTTAATTTATATATTTTTCATATTATTTCTTTGATTTTTGACGGTTCAAACAGAAATATACTATAATTTCTTCTTCCAGATATATTTCTTCACAATAATTAGTAAAATGAATATCAAAATAAAAGTTAACAAATATAAAAAAATCGGGAGTGTCCTCCCCTAGACTTTCCCGCATATAAATAGGTAATTAGGTTATTATTATTATGTTTTAACAACAATAAAAATATACAAACTAATTAATTAACATAAATGTAAAATGGTTAAACACTATTATATATATTTATAATTTACACCTAACGCTACTTGTATAGGTAAAATGTCACTTCCGGTAGTCAGATCATGATGAAATTTGGTATCTGAATTTTTTTCATATTTTTAAATCTATATACAAAATATGAAGCAAATATCTCGAAGCAAACTGGTACTTTACTTGAAAGGTAAACGCAACCAGTGTAGGTAAAGTACCACTTCCGGTTAACCGATTTTGACGAAATTTTGATAGAAATCTACAAACTGTGAATAATATCGGTGTACCAAATTTCGAAGTCCTAGCTTGATTAGTTTTTGAGTAAATTTGCTTACAGACATTACATACATACATACATACATACACACACACACAGACATAATTCGAAAAATGGTATTTTCCGACTCAGGGAGGTCTAAAACGTCAAGATCTATCGAAATCTCGAAGTCGAAATTTTTGACGATTCCAATACTTCTCTTATACGAAGTATGCGGGAAAGTAAAAAATGTTGTCGATTAGCATTTAAATTATTTTATTATAGCAAATTTTTGTGTATCGTATATATTTATAATCATTAAATTATTATTTTTAATTATTATATAATAATTCTTTAGTAAAATTGAAGAATGGGAGTCATTTAAAGTTTATTTTGAAAAAAATAATAGTTTTAAAATAAAATTGTATCAAAGGGTCTTTGGAGAAAAATTTAGAAAATCTAATTAAAAATCTTATAATAATTAAAATGTTAAGTAAATTTTAATGTAAAGCGTATCCAATAATTATTAAATCTCTCTCTCTCTATCTCATTATCTATCTATCTATCTATCTATATATATATATCTTATAGGTTGATCAATTAAGAAAATGTGTGGCTGTTGATAAAGAATTGATCCCTAAACACGGTTTGCCAATATGGACGACAATGACACTGGCTGAGAAATTGCCATTGCCTCCATTTATACCATCATCTTTAGTAAGATTTTCAAGAGGAAAAATTGGCAAAAAAGTTTGTATTTTTTCTATATTATCTTTATAACATTTTTATTATATGTACTTATATGATTTGCAAATTGTTTCCTACAAATCATGCATTATTACATAAATTTACTAATAGTCTTTAAATATTGAAACTTTGATTAAAAGATGAAATAAATATACAGTTGATTAAAACAAGCTAAATGATAAAATATTTAATAATTTATAAAAAAAAAAATTATTATTACAAGTGATTATTTTTAATGTTATATTTTTCTTGTTTAGTTATGGAAATCAACTCCCGGTCAAGATTTCAATCTTGATGATCCATATATGTATGAAGTAGACTTTACATATGAACCATTGCACGATCCACATTTACGGAATTTTTTTAGTAATCCCGTAATTCGTAACCGTGCAATTGAGTTAGAATTAATTGATAAAAATGGGAGAGCTTTTTGTACACTTGAAGGATTCAATCGCTTTAGGTAAAAGAAATAGAAATCTATTTATTAATTAGATCAGTGATTCTCAACATTTTTTTCAGCGGCACACTTTTAACGGTTTAAAAAAATAAAAAGATAAGTGTAAAAGTTTACCATATTGAAAAAAAGTGGTCCTAAAAACGGTTTACCTTTTTTTTTTTAGAACCATATTGAAAAAATTTAGAATGTCGGAAATGTTTAAGAGCCTAGTCCCAAAAACGTTTGACTTTCTTTTTAGAACCAAATTGAAAAAAATTTAGAAAATAAGTCGGAAATGTTTAAGTGCCTCATAATCTCTCGGCACAGTGGTTGAGAATCACTGAATTAGATATTAGATAATTTATAAATTAAATTTATAGTATTATATTTTTTATACTAATTATTAATTTAATATTTTAAGTATATATTATCTTCTTATAAGAATATATTTTTTCAAGGCGATACAATAATCGTGTTCAGTCGGATTTGATTGCTAAAGAAAGAAAAAAGTGGGATTTAATTGATAAAAATAAAAGGATAATGAATAAAATTGTCCACGAGAATAATGTAAGGAATTATGAATGGAAAATACGTAGTGATAAAGCTAAAAGACGTGTAATTGATCGTGTTCGTGCGTTCCAAGAAAAGTAAATATTATTTATTATCTATTATTTATTTAAATAATAATAAAAAGAGAATGACAGAATGTAATAAATTATCCATATTTGAATTCATGCCATATTTTTTCAATGAAAAAATAAATAAATAAATTGTTGCATACACTCTAATTTTATGATTATATAAGTTACTGTGAAAAACCGAATTCTGGTGAATGTCAACATTCACCATGCTCTAATGGTGAATCTTGAGCATTTATGAGATTTATATATTCTATGTTCTTGGCAAATTGAACAAAGGGTAAACCTTCTGACCATTTATTTGTATCGTTATCTATAATTCATGCACTTAGCATATTCTGTATATCCTGATTGGCTCTTTCAAATGGGTTTGACTTTGACGAGACTTTACATGAACTATCATAACATCTTTCCACATAGCACATATTTCAAATATGACTTGATTACTGAATTCTCTACCAATATCTGATTGCAATATTGCTAAAGCCCCAAATGTTAAAAATATTGAAAGAACGTGATGCGCTACTTCTTCCACCCTCTTTGTTTGTAGCTGAACAGTTAAATGATCTTGACACACCATTATAAACTTATATTCGCCATCTCTGTTTGACTTCAAATATATCAGATCAATTTGATATCTCGAGTTTAACTTAGAACTGATCATTGGTTTTACAACAAAACCTTTCTTAGATGCACTGTGTTTCATTTGACACTGTTTGCATAAATTTAAATACGACATTATAACTTCATTTATAATATTTACTATCTCGCCAGAGATAGTATTGCGATCACGAAAATTTTCGATGTTGAGATTTTGATGTTTTTATACGTTTTGAAGGTTCCTGAATCATTTTCACTAAGGTTGAGAAAAATGTCTGTGTGTGTGTGTGTGTGTGTGTGTGTGTGTGTGTGTATGTGTGTGTGTATGTATGTAGGCAAGATTGCGCAAAAACGGTTTGAGCTAGAATGATGAAATTTGGTACATGGACATTATTCAAAATTCATAGTTTTCTATCAACTTTTGAGAAATGTAGCTCAACCGGAAGAGGGTCATTACCTACAACGTTTTGATTTTTTTTCCTCTAAAGTGACCGTAAAAATAAAGATATATGTTTGATAATTTTTCACATGATTAATAATTGTATAAAACTGCTATATATAGAATTTCAGCTTGATTGATTCGCTGAAATTACCAGAATTAATTTTTTAACACTGCAAATCTCACGCGCCAACACGTGACGTGGTGCCATCAACAAAAAGCCAAACATGCGCTGGTTTAATATTTATTATTTATTATTTATAATTTATAATTAATTTAATTTAATTTAAATATAATATATTATGTTATTTAATCCAATTCAAATTGCGAGATAGTCGAGTGGAGACACTCCAGCTAATTTTGTATTAATTTTGAAACTCTTTAAGTATACGCGTTCTTCCTCCGTGGACTGTTCTGGTGTGAGCTTCATATAGTATACTGAACAATTCCTCGTTGGTAACATAATACTGTATGTTCTTTTCTCCTAGTTTTAATCTCTTCATCATTAATTTTTAAAACGTCAAAACGTTTTAATCGTCTGTAATCCAAAGGTGTGTTGCACTTAGTTTTAGAGGAACCATCTCTTTTCGACATTCATCAGTGTTTCTGTGATTGTCAACATACACCTGTGAGGGTCCGAATGTACAAGAATGTAATGAAATATTCGATCTTTCACCGACGTATTTGGCCTTTGTTGACATTCACCGGTGAATGTTGACTTTCTACAATTTCGGTCTTTCACAGTAACATATACAATACTTATTAAATTGTAGATTTAAAAAATATTTAATATTTATAATAAAATGTTTAAAAATCCACCTAATCGGACCTGTATTATTAATTCTATATATATAGTTAAAATTATTGTCTTATAGGACATCGAATCAAGTTAAAGAAAAGAAAAAAAAAATTGAAAAATTTTTACAAGAACGTAAAGAAAAATGGGAATCAATATTAGAATGTGCAAAGATACGTGATCAATCGATTAAAGATCGAATAATAATGAAACAAAATTTACAACGAACAAGAGTAATTAATTAATTTATTTAATTTTATTTAATATCTAATATTGCTTTATTTTATTTCTTATATTATATTTATAAATTATAGGTAGTTGCTATAGATTTATAATATTATATTTAATATATAGTAAATATAATAAGTGCTTGCATGTATATTAATCAGTTCATTGTACAAAATAATGGTTTGGATATTTCTCCATTTAATATTATTTTATTATTTTTTCGACAATTTGTTGAGTTATTTAGTGTAAACAGATTTTAATCATTACTTTTGATGTTTGATTTGGAGATATCTGTTGCCTAAGCCCATCAAATACTTTTAGAAACTTATGGTGATGCTGTCCCATAGTGGTTAAGGTTTCAACCATTTATTAGTGATTTTATTTTCAAAGAAAGGCTTGGAGGACCAAAAACAATGAATAGTAAAAGTTATTAGACGAGAACCCCCAGCTCAAACTTTCATATTACTTTCATATAAATTAGCAGTTGTGAAATCAACAGTTTCTAGATGTTTGCATATCTTCTTCTTCTTCTATTATAGGCCTAAGGCCTGTTCTTCTTCACTATCCTCAGGTCTTTTTTGGGAAGAGTACGCCCAGCAGTCAGCCCATTTTTTCGGTGGCTTGGTTTCTTGTGTTGCTGGCCTTCCATCCCGGGCTATATTCTCAAGAGCCCTTCCGCGTTGGCTCTTCCTACGTGTTCGTTTCATTTTTATTTTTGCATATGATAGTGAAAAATTCCAACAGAAGTGAAAACTAGCAAAGTTATTGAGTGAAAATACCATTTCGAATCGTTTCAATTGCTTGACAGACAAAAAAGAAGTTTTCTGCCTAAAAGTGGATCTACTATAATAATTCCAAGTCATTGATTATTCCAAGAGAGACACATCGATACGGAATCGGAATATTCATGGACATATAGTCATGTTATGCATTTGGTGTATATTACAAGCTGTTAAAACCGACTATAACTAAAGAAATTTAATGACGTATTTTTTATAAAAAGACCAGCAATATTAAGTAACAAATACCAAGACGTTCTCTTGCACAAAGCTCTGCTACATGTTACTGCATTGTTCCAAATTCAATGGGAAATTCTACCACACTCAGCACACTCTCCAGACCTAGCGCCTTCTGATTAGCACTTGTTCAGATCCATGGATCATGGTTTGGCTGGTTGGTTGGATCAATGATTAGATCTACCAAATCAATTTATTCTTTCACACGGAATCACCATGTTTCATGGAAGATGGGATAAAGTTTGAAAATGAAAGAAAATTTTCTGATTAATAAATACTGTTGCAATTTTTCATAATAAATATCTTTTTAAAAGGGAAAAAAATCAAAATACACACAAGCACCAATAGATAATATACTAAGATATAAAAGTTATTGATTATCAAGAAGTTGTGTTTTATATTTATCATTGTAGTTTTTTTTTGATATTCAATTAATTTATTTACTTTATTGATATACATATTTGTACTTGCTTTTTTTATTTCATTTAATAGCTAATTAGTACATTAGAGAAATTATATCATGATGCATTGGAACGCGATATTAAACGAGAAGAACAAATTTTTGAAAAATATCGTGAAAGACAGTACAAAAAACAAGAGTATTGGCAAAGAAAAATAAAATTCCAAGAACTTTACTTTGATAAACAGTATGTATTTATTATTTATTTACTAATATAATTTATTGTATAGTATATAAAAAAATAACACACTAATATAATATATTTATTTATTTTTTTTCTATTAATTTTTTTCAATAAATAAAAAAGGGACTCTATAAAAAAACTTATTGAAACGCAAACTGCAAAAGAAATCGAAAAACGCGAAAAAAAATGGAATGCTGAATTATTAAAAATGAAAGTCCAATTGGATGAAATAAAAGTACTTTCTTTTTTTCTTGTCTCCTGTGATATTTTTAATTATAAACATTAATATCAATAATATATAACTGAAAAAAACCTCTGATTTTTCTACGAATGCCAAAGTGGGGTAGGATGTACTATGCTCAGTAAAACGTGTCCTCCCAACCTTAATCTTGATTTTCAAGAAGGGATACGCTATTTTTTTATCAAGTTAAGCTCCCCAATTTCGATCTCGGAGGCTGGGTTAACTTCGTCCCATAGATTCTTGATAGAGAAATTTCCTTGCCAGGACCGGGACTTGAACCCGGCACCACGAGGATGTAAGTTATCGGCGTTAATCTCAGACTCTGTGGTGTCTTAATATATACTAAAAAAAATTTCTGAGGGACTTAATTCCAATCTAAATTTTTATTTAGTTAGAATATCCATATAAAATTTGTATACAGAAATCAATTGAGGAAATTGGATTTTCAATTGTGAATAATTTTTAAATTTTAATTTTTAAATTTATTCTTTCAATATTCTATTCTATTTTTCCTGTAACAATATTTATAAAATATAAGGACAGAATTTTATTTTTCTAAAATTAAATTTAATTAATTTAATTTAATTTAATTTTTTTAAAATTTTTCTTTATTAAATTAAATTTCTTTTTAAACTTTATTTGAATTTAATCATGTAAAAAATATCATGAAAAATCAAAATAATTATTTGAAGAAATTGTGTTTCTTAATATAATTTTTCTAAAAAAAATAATTTTTTCATATACCTATAATATTATATATTATGAATTAAATACTTTCTATTTATTCAATAATTTTTAAATAAAGTTTTTAATTTCATTATGGAATGAAGTTAAATATTAAAATTATTTTTTCTATTTGTTATTATAATAATATTTATTTAATTCTTATAAATTATAATTAATTAAATTTTATTCATTTTCAATAATTAATAAGAAATGAATTCAAATAAAAAAACATAATTTGATTAAAATTCAATAATATATATATATATATATATATATATATATATAGAAAAATAGTAAAATTTTAAAAATTTCTTTATAGTATATTATGTCACATCCAAAATTAAGACGAGAATTGGAATTACGTAAAGAGAAATTAAATGCTGCAATTGAAGCGAAACAAAAATTAGAAAAAAAGAAAGCCAAGGAGAGTGGAAAATATTCAATAATGAAGCAAAAAGATCCTGAAGAGTTCAAAGAGGTTTCAATATACTTATTTTTAATTTTTATAATTATCAAAAGTAGTATTAATTTCATACATCTAAGTATTATACATTGTTCATTTATCTCTATATTTTATCTCTTTGGCACTATTAAACTCGAAAGATTTTTGCTGTAATAACCTCATTCCTCCAACCTTCCCTATCCTGAACTACTAGCACCCTATTAATTTCTTCTACTCAATTTTTTTTTGATATATTTATTTTTTTATTAATATAATAATTATTGATTTTTTTACTTTTTTTTAGATGCAATTTAGTGATACAATTCCATTACCTGTTCAAGTTGTTATTAAATATTTATGTTCTAGTGTATTACATAATTTCGTTGTAAAGGCTTTAACAAGTGTATTACATGATTTACCAAATATAATTATAGACAAATGTAAGAAAATGGTTCATTTGTACTATAATCAAAGAAATAAACCATTTCGTTGGGTTTGTGTAAAAACGGAAAAAAGATGGCCAAAGTAAATTTAATATTATTATTATTAATAGTCTCTATTTAGCTCTTTGATATTTACAATGAATTAAGTGGATATTCGGTTAACGAACTGTCGGGACAACGAACAAATCGGATAAAGCAGTGTTTCCCAAACTTTTTTGACCGCGACCCGGTTCGAGATCTTAAAATTTGTCGTGACCCACTTCATTAAAAAAATCATTTATTTAGAACACAAATTTTATTTTTCAATAAAAATCAAGTTGTTTATTTCATACAAAAAAATTACAAAATAATTATATAATAAAAATAAAAGTAATTAAAAAATTAATAATAATAAATTTTTTCGCGACCCCGTAACCGGGTCGCGACCCACACTTTGGGAAACACTGGGATAAAGAATACTTTCACGAAAGATTTTTTTGTTAGGACAACGAACACATATTCGGATAAAGAACAAAAACGAATTCTAACTAATTCTAAAATTTCTCGGCTCTTGGAGCATAATGTGGTAATAACCTATGTCACTTACAAGTGACGCTCGACTTGGTTTCCTGGGTTGTCTTATTTCGTACAGTAGCTATTGTGCACCTACACTTGGTCAATTAAGCTTATTAGTTGATTTTTGATCCTCTAAATTTTCGTATGTGCTTTTCTGAACACTTTATTACAAAAACTGAAAATCTGACAATATTATGGAGAGAGTGAACAAAAGGCGGTTAATGTTGTGACACAGTGTGACTGAACAGGTCTATAGTATGCACATCCTTAGCTACGAAAGATATCATCAAGAAGACTCAAGCAGCTAAAGGAAACAAAGCTGCTAACGAAAATTACATATGCGAAGCAAACAAGTGCCATCCATGAAAAAATGGAGAGGTTGATTTAAATTAACGGGAAATAAAGAGAGATGAAACTAATACGAATCTCATTCAAGAGAAAGCTTGAGAAATTTTTGAGAAAATGAAAGAGCAAACTCCAAATTCTTCATTCGAGAGGGATAAAAATTTAAGGCTACCACTGGTTGATTTGAAAATTTTCAAAAGATGTCTGGAATTAAACATCTATTAACGCATAGTAGGGGGCGTAGCGAGGGGAGGGGGAGAGGGAGGCATCAAATCCCGGATGCTACTCACAAAGGGACGCCAAATGGTCCGCTAAACAAAAATTGCTGGATAATTTTTACCGACCGACGATAGTAAGGGAGGTATTGTTTTCACACCAAATTTCACATGTGGAGATTTTTACGAATTTTCCACGAATCATGCATTTTTAACAGAAAAAAGTATTTTTAGCATGATGTCTGTCCGTCCGTCCGTATAGATGTGTACAGCCTGAACGGCTCAACGGATTTTGATAAAATTTAGTATATTTACTTAATACATCAGTAGCATCAATTCATAAACTTTTGGTGTATATCCGGAAACCGGAAGTGGTAGTTTACAAAGTATTAATTTTATATTCATTGGTGGAAATTTGGTATATTAATTAATGATCAACTTTTGGTGCAAATCCGGAAACCGAAAGTGGTAGTATTAGCGATCGACGATAGGAAGGGAAGGGTTATTTTTACACCAAATTTCACATGAGGATTTTTTACATATCACCACGAATCATGCACTTTGTATTGGTTTTATCATCTTTATTAGTTTTTTCTTAATTTAAAATTATATGACGTCATCCAGCCATTCATGACGTCACAGCCTGGTCTTACATATATATTATAAATAAAATAAAATTAAAAATATTTATGTTATATCCATATCTGTTTTTATTACATTAATAGATATATTAAAATTATTTGAAATTGTTTCTGTAACTGGAAATTAATTTACTTCAAACCGTCGGTCGGTTCGGACCTGGCCACAGGTCAACTTATTATATTTATTATAATTGATTTCTGAAAAATATATTTTAAATTTAGTGCCAGTGTTTTTAAAATATTTATTTATAAATATGTAACATAAATAATAATAATTATGAACTAATTCTAGATGATCATATACGTACTTTTCCAAAACTAGTCTTGTTTTCGCAACTACATTTTTTGTCTCAAATTTAAAGTCTGGCTTGAGCCTATAACTTTATTTATTTTACTTTATTAATTTTCGAGTATATTTTATGTTTTTCGAATGGAGGGGGAGAGTACTATAAAGATACCGCCCTGGGCGAGAGTTATGCTAACTACGCCACTGTTCATGGTGAGTCTATTAGTGAAGGTAAAGAAGAAACTAAGAAGTAATGTCATAAATTTAGGGTCAACAAGAGCGAATTAATCGATTTTACATAAAAATCAATGCTGAATCGATGACTGGTTAAAGAAAATTCCTAGTAGGGAACATAGCATACCTAATCTTGGAACGGATTATGTTTGTTAACCGCTCACCCATTGAAAATGCAAATTTATTTTACAAAAAAATTTTAACTTTTAATAAATTAAAAAAGTATTTTTCTTTTTATTTTGATTTCAATATAAATTACAATTATTATTAAAAATTAAAAAGTAAATTAAATATATTATATAAGAAATTATTATTGTTTCTTTCAAGGTGTAAGCATGTGTGTATTGTTGAAAATGAAAGTGATGATGAAGCAAATATCGTTCAACAACCAAAACCTTCATTAACATCACTCTATTCTAATGACCAACGTAAAACAATTCAAGCAAAAATAGACCAATACGATATGGAAACGAAGCGTTTGAAAGGCAATGGAGCTGACAAACGAAACGCATCTTCTGTTAATTTTGGTCACCATTCATTGATTGGTATTCTAGATGTTACCGATCCATTACAATTAAGAGATGTTAAGAAACGAATACCAACACCAGTTGTAAGTTATTCATTTCTTTTCTTTTTTAATGTGAAATTAATATTTAAATTATTTAACATCATATTATATTTATTATATAAGAATATATTTTTTTTATTTTGATGCTATCTATTTATCTATCTCTGTGGCCCTACGGAACTCTTAAGTTCTTCGGCTGTACAAGGGGAGACAATGTATAGTCCAATTTCCTCTTTGCATTTTTGATCTAAAATATTTTCGTCATGTGGGCATTGCAATGAATATTTCAAATAGTGAAAATCTTTTTATGCCCTTTTTCTGAAATTTTTACAGTCATTCAATTTAGAAAATATTATTAATAATAATATTCCTATATATATATACATGTAAGTGTGAATGTGGAAGAAACGCCTTACTCAATTCTGAAAATAAAATAATTTTTATTTTTACAAATATTCATTTAAATCATATTTACCTGAAAGTAAAATAGAATTACACAAGAGTCCCTTAATCATACACTTCACATTGCATTCTCTACTCACAGACCATCTAACAGACTAGTACACTCTATTGTCTTTGCTGAAACCAAGTTTTTGGCGCCACCATGCGGGTGCGAGCCACAACTAATTGAGAAAAAAATCGGGTTTGTCTGGAGATTCATAGAGGTCATGCAATTCCTCGTTATTATTTTTATGGTACACATATATTTATTATTATTATTAATATTATTAACAATAAAACTCCACATATTTAATTCCTTACGAACTGGATATATTGTTTATACTCTTCATCAAAATGATGTGAGCATAGGAAAGAATATTCTGTTGACTTCCAATCTCATTGGCGGAAATTTTTCACTTAAAATATAGTAGTAATTAATAATTGAGTAATTAAATTAAAAATAAAAACCAAGATAAAATTTAGTCATTTCAATTTAAGTTTTCAAAATATTTTTTTTTCTACTTTATATATCTATATATCTATATATCTATATAATGTTTGAAAATTAATTTATATCAAATCGTCGGTCGGTTCTCTGCCTGGCCACAGCTCATTTTTTTCTATATATTGATCTACATATCTACAATATATAATATTACTTACAGATAAATTATTCACATGGCCTCTCTATTTGGTGGAAAATCTTGTGGATGATTTTAAAAATTCAGAAAAATATCTATCTACCTAGTACTAATATTATAAGATTATAATATATTTATAAACATATATATTAATTTTTTACAATATTTTTGTTTATTTAGCCATCGATTGTTCAATTGGTTGACAGTTTACAAACAGATGGTGAAAATGGAGAAGAAATGATGATCTATGATGATAAAATTGATATGCGTATTCTTATTAATCAAGATGTTGTGAAATTTAGAAGATGGGTTGGCAATCAAATGATTATACGTTCACAAAAAGCTATCGAGGATAATTCACGAATTATGTATAAGTAAGTGTATATATATTATAAGAGATATGCCCTTCAATAGGGAAATAGCATTATGATGCTAGTGACATCCTCAGGTTTTGGGACGAAGTCCTGTAAACAATATAATGAAAGGTTCTCGAGTGGGGAAGAGAAACTATTTTTTTATATTAATTTAATATTTGATTTTTATTCTGATTGAATTCAACTTTACATCTTCCCTATTCCCCCTATCAACGTATACCTATACCAACCAAACTATATTCTATTCACAATAACTAGTGTTACCAAATTAAATATCAAATTTATTAATTTTAAAAACCCATATTTTATAACCCAAGCCATACTAAGCCTCTAAAATACTTAAAAAATCTCTAATACACTTTTATTTCATCGGTGATTTTTATTTGGAACTGTTATCCATGACTTTGAAGGGCAAGATTCAGATTCAGAATATTTGAAGATAATAATTATATAGACAAATATATTTTTGAGTATTTTTTTCTTTGTTTGTTTTAAAATTACAAAAAAAATTTAATAATAAAAACATTTTTTTTATAAAATGTTGTTACTATTATATTGGTTTTTTGATACTTAATAATAATAAAAAAAAAAAATTATTCCTTTAGCCCATGATTGTCATGTTCGGCTCGCGAGCCGCATTTCGATGTCAAGATGTGGCTCTCCAGTTCTATGCGCAAATATTAATAATTAAATTATTTTATTTTCAAAACTCAAAAAATATATTATATTGCAAACAGGATAAAAACACTCAACACAGAATAGTTTATTTATTTTAAATCAATCTTCAAATCTATATGCCTAATCCTTATCAAATTCCATAATATTGAAACAAAAATGTTAGAGGTTCTTCACATTTTGTGAATTGTAATTTTTGGCTCTACTATCTCAAATGGGTGGCGATCCCTGTTTTAACCAAAAAGGAGTCATTACAAAAAGCTGAAAATTAATTAACACACATTCCTCTTATTTTCAAGTAAAATCGACGTTTCGGTCACAATTAGTATCTGGACAAGCCGCTGATTATATAAAATATTGTTCAGCCTGTCGGACCACCTGTGCCACTGGTGAAGGAGTTAAAAAAAAGAATTCTCAACTCTTTCACACGGGGAATAAAACAAATTATTTGGGAAGGGAACCCTTAAATATACTTCACCAAAGAGTGCAGTACGTTTGACTATTAGCGCTTAGGAGAATCGCTTTGAACATCCAAAATCGTAAAGCAATAACAAATTAAATTAATCAAATATCCGCTGCTAACATATGGGCCTGCAAAGGAAAGATTAGGTTCACTTTTCCTAAATAAAAGAGAAGTGTTCGTTGCCACGTTATATGTATTTAATTAAAGAAAAATTAATATAAAGTAAAAAATAACTAAAATAAAATTAAAATATAAAAATAAAAGAAATAAATACTGGCTAATACTCAGCTAAAACAAACGAATTACAAAAATATAGTAATAATAATTGAAACACATTGTCTCCACGTGTTTAACAACGAAATGGCGAATTTACACCTAAAAAGCGTGGAAAAGGAATCCACGTTCAAAATACAAGTTCTCAAGACCAAGTCACACAAGCAAGACTCACAAGCAAGTGAGAGAGATCACCTCTGGTTCAAGGTAGCTAGCCGTTGGCGCCATAGGCCAAAATCGAGCATGGTGATTGGCTGTGAGGAGTCATGTGACTAGTGGCGTTAAAGTAGCCACTAAACTCAACACATGGCATACCAATATAATAAAAAAAACATGCATATTTAAAAAGGAAAAAATTACAAATTTATATAAAAATAAATTGACCTTAAAATAAATAAATCTAAATCAGGGAGAGGCGTTAACATCCTCCCCCCTTCAGTGAAGAAACGCAGTGTATCACTGACCAAAACTTAAAGGTAATTTACTTAAAATTAGTTTACAAAGAATAGATGTGTATAAGCAATAGTATACATCCTTAAAAACAAACGTATTAATAAAATTAACTTAATCATCAATAATTAGAGGTGCCAACTTACACACAGGTCTTTTAATAACACCTTTTGAAGTTTGCAAGTTGACAACTCGGACAACATTGTCTCTTCCAGGGAAAGTCTCTACCACTCTTCCCATTTCCCATTTAGATGGGAATAATTGCTTGTCATTAATAACCACAATATCGTTTAATTTTAAATTTAAATGTTTTTTACGACCTTTATACCTCATTTGAAGGCTATTTAAATAAGAAGAGGACCATTTATCCCAAAACTGTTTACTAAGATTTTGCAAAAGTTTATATCGTAAATTAAGATTACAATTTTGATTAGTCCTAGGGTAATAAAAAGGTAAATGTGTCAGTGCTTCTCCAGTCAGGAAATGACCGGGAGAAATGAAATCGATGGAGTCAGGATCAGAAGTTTGAGGAGTGAGAGGTCTGGAATTTAACACGGCTTCTACCTGGCAAAGCAGGGTACTGAACTCCTCCAAAGTGAGAAAATGCGAACCAATTACCCTCTTTAAGTGGAATTTCATGCTCTTTACACAAGATTCCCACAATCCTCCAAAGTTGGGTGCATATGTAGGAATAAAGCTCCAATCAATGCCATTGAGTTTAATAAATTTATCGATTTCCTCTGATTGACAATTCTTTATTAGCAAATTTAAATCCTTACGTATTTCTTTAGAGGCTGCTACAAACGTAGTGCCATTATCTGAAAATAAATGCTTAGGTAACCCCCTTCTACTGACAAATCTTTTCAAGGCGTTTAAAAAGGTCTCTGTTGTTAAATTAGGTACTATTTCGCAGTGACAGGCTTTGGTGCTAAAACACACAAACAAAGCTACAAAAATTTTAATGGGCTGGGAACCCCTCTTGAGTCTCTCGTGAACATAAAAAGGTCCAAAAAAATCTATTCCTGTATTAGAGAATGGCTTACTAGGCGTGACTCGTGCATCAGGTAAATCTGCCATATAAGGTTGAATACCCTTTAATCTAAATTTAGCACAAGGTATACAATTGTTAATTGTACTTCTATAAAGTTGTCTACCGTGGATTATCCAAAATTTGGAATTGACTATCGAGGCTAAGAAGTGCGCCCCGCAATGTAGATATTTCTTATGGTAGTGAATACAAATTAATTTTGAAAGATAACAATTTTTTGGGAGTATAAAAGGGTGTTTTTGGGAAACCTCAACGTTAGAGTAAGAAATTCTTCCCCCGACTCGCAATAAACCATAGTTATCTAAGTAAGGAGAAAGAGATATAATTTTGCTATCATTTGGTAAGTCCTCCCCCTTAATTAAATGAGATATTTCGCCTTTAAAGAACTGATTCTGTGACCATTTAACGATGTTTAGAGTGGCATTTTCGATATCGGTAGAAGTTATCCTTTTAACAGAGGCAAATTTTTGCTTGTATTCGTCAGGATAAGCTTTTTTATATTTTAAAAACAAAGTAAATTTGTTAAAAACACTTAAATGTGATAAAAGTTTATCGAATTCCGAATATCTATTAATGAAATTATTTATAAAATTATTTTCTTGGTGACAAAAGAGGATGTTCTGCGAAATATTTTTAATTTCTTCCTTAGGTAGCGAAACTTCATTAAGATAGCAATATTCGTGAGGGGGATTTATATAATTTTCAATATATCCTTGTTTCCATAGGGTTGAATTTATAAATTCGATAACATTCAATCCCCTGGTGCCTATATCTGCAGGATTATTTTTGGTGTTAACATAACACCATTTATGAGAATAAGGGAAATCTTGGATAGAAGCCAGTCTATTGGAGACGAAAGTTTTAAATTTATAACTAGGGGAGTTTACCCAATTTAGTAATATAGTGGAATCCGAAAATAAGTAAATGTCTTGAATTTCAATGTCAAGACTTTTATGAATAAATTTTAATGATTTAATCATTAGGCATGCTGCTATAAGTTCCAACCGGGGAACTGTAATAGCTTTCAATGGCACTACCTTGAATTTGGCAAATAGTAAATGGGATTCAATAAAGTTATCATTAATATCATAAGAAACGAGATAAGAGACGAAACCGTATGCTTTAGTGCTAGCGTCAGCATAGGCAAATATTTTATAAGTTTTAGCCTTCTGATTGTAAAAGGATCTATTCAAAATGAATTTCGATAATAAATGCATATCTTTACGAAAATTAGTCCACAAGATTTGAAAATTGTCAGGGACTTTTTCTGACCAATCTATTTTTTGTTTCCATAAACTCTGAAACATAATTTTTAAAACAATAGTGCATGGACTTAGCCAGCCAAGCGGGTCATATATTTTTGCTAAGTCAGAGAGTATTGATCTTTTTGTTAATGTTTTATTTGTGAATTAAAATAAAATTTATCAAGTTTAGAATCCCATTGGATTCCTAAAACAGCGGTTTCTGACCCTAAATTAATAATTTTGGAAGAGTGATTGGTTATATGTTCGCGTTGCAACATCTGCAAAAATTCATGTGAATTGCTAGACCACTTGTCTAATTTAAAGTTCCCTTCATGTAATAAAGCTACTAATTCTTTTACCATGGATAATAAGTCCACCAAGGAATTAGCACCTAGTAAAAAATCATCAAGATACGTAAAATGTTTAATAATTTTTAGTGCATTAGGGTATTGTTTAGAATATTTTTTCGCTAACCATTGAATGGATCTCATAGCTAAATAAGCAGAGGGAGCTAACCCAAATGGAACTACTCTAAATCTATATATGATAGTTTCATTATTATTAAAATCCTTCCAAAGGATTCTCAAATAATCCCTGTGGTTGGGATCAATAGCAATTTGTAAATACATTTTAATGATATCGGTGCAGACGACGAATTTGTGATTTCGAAATCGAGTGACTACATGCCGGATATCATTCTGGAGAATGTCTCCAGTTTCTAATAAATCATTTAATGAAACTTTGTTGGATGCCTGTGCAGAGCCATTTAAAACCACACGTATTGGAGAATTTTCATTTTTAACTACAGCGAAATGTGGCAAATAAAATTGTTGAGAATCATTCCTCGAATCGTGATTATTAATAGGTCCTATTCTTTCAATGAAATTGCATTTAATCAAATTATTGAAGTATTCTATATACTCCGTTTTCAATTTGCCATTTTTCTCTAAGCGAGATAATTGACGTTTAAGCATAACGTCGGCTCTACTAAAGGAATCACCTAACTCTAAATTATTGTTTTTAAAAGGCAGTCAAAACACTGCCAAAACACAGAGGAAACACAAACAAAACAGAGCCAAAACACAGAGGAAACCCAAACAAAACACAGCCAAAACACAGAGGAAACTTAGCCAAAACACAGAGGAAACACAAACAAAACTCAGCCAAAACACAAACAAAACTCAGCCAAAACACAGAGGAAACTCAGCCAAAACACAGAGGAAACTCAGCCAAAACACAGAGGAAACACAAACAAAACTCAGCCAAACCACAGAGGAAACTCAGCCAAAACTCAGCCAAAACACAGCCAAAACACAGAGGAAACTCAGCCAAAACTCAGCCAAAACACAGAGGAAACACAAACAAAACTCAGCCAAAACACAGAGGAAACTCAGCCAAAACACAGAGGAAACACAAACAAAACTCAGCCAAAACACAAAAAAAACTCAGCCAAAACACAGAGGAAACACAAACAAAACACAGCCAAAACACAGAGTAAACTCAGCCAAAACACAGAGGAAACACAAACAAAACTCAGCCAAAACACAAAAAAAACTCAGCCAAAACACAGCCAAAACACAGAGGAAACTCAGCCAAAACACAGCCAAAACACAGAGTAAACTCAGCCAAAAATCAGCCAAAACACAGAGGAAACACAGCCAAAACATAGAGGAAACTCAGCCAAAACACAGAGGAAACACAAACAAAACTCAGCAAAAACACAGAGGAAACACAAACAAAACTCAGCCAAAACACAAACAAAACTCAGCCAAACACAGCCAACACACACTGAAAACTCAGCCAAAATACAGATGAAACACAAACAAAATACAGCCAAAACTCAGCCAAAACATAGAGGAAACATAGCCAAAACACAGAGGAAACACAAACAAAACTCAGCCAAAACACAGAGGAAACACAAACAAAACCCAGCAAAACACAGAGGAAACACAAACAAAACTCAGCCAAAACACAGAGGAAACACAGCCAAAACACAGCCAAAACACAGAGGAAACACAAACAAAACACAGCCAAAACACAAAAAAAAACTCAGCCAAAACACAGCCAAAACACAGAGGAAACTCAGCCAAAACACAGCCAAAACACAGAGTAAACTCAGCCAAAACTCAGCCAAAACACAGAGGAAACTCAGCCAAAACACAGAGGAAACACAAACAAAACTCAGCAAAAACACAGAGGAAACACAAACAAAACTCAGCCAAAACACAAACAAAACACAGCCAACACACACTGAAAACTCAGCCAAAACACAGAGGAAACTCAGCCAAAATAAAGATGAAACACAAACAAAAAACAGCCAAAACTCAGCCAAAACATAGATGAAACATAGCCAAAACACAGAGAAAACACAAACAAAACTCAGCCAAAACACAGAGGAAACACAGCCAAAACACAGCCAAAACACAGCCAAAACACAGAGGAAACACAAACAAAACTCAGCCAAAACACAGAGGAAACACAAACAAAACACAGCCAAAACACAGAGGAAAGTCAGCAAAAACACAGAGGAAACAGAAACAAAACTCAGCCAAAACACAGAGGAAACTCAGCCAAAAAACAGAGGAAACTCAGCCAAAAAACAGAGGAAACTCAGCCAAAACTCAGCCAAAACACAGAGGAAACACAGCCAAAACACAGAGGAAACTCAGCAAAAACACAGAGGAAACACAAACAAAACTCATCCAAAACACAGAGGAAACACAAACAAAACACAGCCAAAACACAGAGGAAAGTCAGCAAAAACACAGAAGAAACACAAACAAAACTCAGCCAAAACACAGAGGAAACTCCAAAACACAGAGGAAACTCAGCCAAAAAACAGAGGAAACTCAGCCAAAAAACAGAGGAAACTCAGCCAAAACTCAGGCAAAACACAGAGGAAAGTCAGCCAAAACACAGAGAAAACCCAAACAAAACTCAGCCAAAACACAAACAAAACTCAGCCAAAACACAGCCAAAACACAGAGGAAACTTAGCCAAAACACAGAGGAAACACAAACAAAACTCAGCCAAAACACAGAGGAAACACATACAAAACTCAGCCAAAACAAAAATAAAACTCAGCCAAAACACAGAGGAAACTCAGCCAAAACACAGAGGAAACCCAAACAAAACTCAGCCAAAACACAGAGGAAACACAAACAAAACTCAGCCAAAACACAGAGGAAACTCAGCCAAAACTCAGCCAAAACACAGCCAAAACACAGAGTAAACTCAGCCAAAACTCAGCCAAAACACAGAGGAAACACAGCCAAAACACAGAGGAAACTCAGCCAAAACACAGAGGAAACACAAACAAAACTCAGCAAAAACACAGAGGAAACACAAACAAAACTCAGCAAAAACACAGAGGAAACACAAACAAAACTCAGCCAAAATACAGATGAAACACAAACAAAACACAGCCAAAACTCAGCCAAAACATAGAGGAAACATAGCCAAAACACAGAGGAAACACAAAAAAAACTCAGCCAAAACACAGAGGAAACACAAACAAAACCCAGCAAAACACAGAGGAAACACAGCCAAAACACAGAGGAAACTCAGCCAAAACACAGAAGAAACACAAAAAAAACACAGCCAAAACACAAAGGAAACACAAACAAAACTCAGCCAAAATACAGAGGAAACACAAACAAAACACAGCCAAAATACAGAGGAAACACAAACAAAACACAGCCAAAACACAGAGGAAACACAGAGAAAACTCAGCCTAAACTCAGCCAAAACACAGAGGAAACTCAGCCAAAACACAGAGGAAACACAAACAAAACTCAGCCAAAACACAAAAAAAACTCAGCCAAAACACAGAGGAAACACAAACAAAACACAGCCAAAACACAGAGTAAACTCAGCCAAAACACAGAGGAAACACAAACAAAACTCAGCCAAAACACAAAAAAAACTCAGCCAAAACACAGCCAAAACACAGAGGAAACTCAGCCAAAACACAGCCAAAACACAGAGTAAACTCAGCCAAAAATCAGCCAAAACACAGAGGAAACACAGCCAAAACATAGAGGAAACTCAGCCAAAACACAGAGGAAACACAAACAAAACTCAGCAAAAACACAGAGGAAACACAAACAAAACTCAGCCAAAACACAAACAAAACTCAGCCAAACACAGCCAACACACACTGAAAACTCAGCCAAAATACAGATGAAACACAAACAAAATACAGCCAAAACTCAGCCAAAACATAGAGGAAACATAGCCAAAACACAGAGGAAACACAAACAAAACTCAGCCAAAACACAGAGGAAACACAAACAAAACCCAGCAAAACACAGAGGAAACACAAACAAAACTCAGCCAAAACACAGAGGAAACACAGCCAAAACACAGCCAAAACACAGAGGAAACACAAACAAAACACAGCCAAAACACAAAAAAAAACTCAGCCAAAACAGAGCCAAAACACAGAGGAAACTCAGCCAAAACACAGCCAAAACACAGAGTAAACTCAGCCAAAACTCAGCCAAAACACAGAGGAAACTCAGCCAAAACACAGAGGAAACACAAACAAAACTCAGCAAAAACACAGAGGAAACACAAACAAAACTCAGCCAAAACACAAACAAAACACAGCCAACACACACTGAAAACTCAGCCAAAACACAGAGGAAACTCAGCCAAAATACAGATGAAACACAAACAAAAAACAGCCAAAACTCAGCCAAAACATAGATGAAACATAGCCAAAACACAGAGAAAACACAAACAAAACTCAGCCAAAACACAGAGGAAACACAGCCAAAACACAGCCAAAACACAGCCAAAACACAGAGGAAACACAAACAAAACTCAGCCAAAACACAGAGGAAACACAAACAAAACACAGCCAAAACACAGAGGAAAGTCAGCAAAAACACAGAGGAAACAGAAACAAAACTCAGCCAAAACACAGAGGAAACTCAGCCAAAAAACAGAGGAAACTCAGCCAAAAAACAGAGGAAACTCAGCCAAAACTCAGCCAAAACACAGAGGAAACACAGCCAAAACACAGAGGAAACTCAGCCAAAACACAGAGGAAACACAAACAAAACTCAGCCAAAACACAGAGGAAACACAAACAAAACACAGCCAAAACACAGAGGAAAGTCAGCAAAAACACAGAAGAAACACAAACAAAACTCAGCCAAAACACAGAGGAAACTCCAAAACACAGAGGAAACTCAGCCAAAAAACAGAGGAAACTCAGCCAAAAAACAGAGGAAACTCAGCCAAAACACAGAGGAAACACAAACAAAACACAGCCAAAACACAGAGTAAACTCAGCCAAAACTCAGCCAAAACTCAGCCAAAACACAGAGGAAACTCAGCCAAAACTCAGGCAAAACACAGAGGAAAGTCAGCCAAAACACAGAGAAAACCCAAACAAAACTCAGCCAAAACACAAACAAAACTCAGCCAAAACACAGCCAAAACACAGAGGAAACTTAGCCAAAACACAGTGGAAACACAAACAAAACTCAGCCAAAACACAGAGGAAACACATACAAAACTCAGCCAAAACAAAAATAAAACTCAGCCAAAACACAGAGGAAACTCAGCCAAAACACAGAGGAAACACAAACAAAACTCAGCCAAAACACAGAGGAAACTCAGCCAAAACTCAGCCAAAACACAGCCAAAACACAGAGGAAACTCAGCCAAAACTCAGCCAAAACACAGAGGAAACACAAACAAAACACAGCCAAAACACAGAGGAAACCCAAACAAAACACAGCCAAAACACAGAGGAAAGTCAGCCAAAACACAGAGGAAACACAAACAAAACACAGCCAAAACACAGAGGAAACTCAGCCAAAACACAGAGGAAACACAAACAAAACTCAGCCAAAACACAGAGGAAACACAAACAAAACTCAGCCAAAACACAGAGGAAACACAAACAAAACTCAGCCAAAAAAAGAAGAAACACAAAAAAAACACAGCCAAAACACAAAGGAAACACAAACAAAACTCAGCCAAAATACAGAGGAAACACAAACAAAACACAGCCAAAACACAGAGGAAACACAGAGAAAACTCAGCCAAAACTCAGCCAAAACACAGAAGAACCTAAGCCAAAACACAGAGGAAACACAAACAAAACTCAGCCACAAACACAAAAAAAACTCAGCCAAAACACAGCCAAAACACAGAGTAAACTCAGCCAAAACTCAGCCAAAACACAGAGGAAACACAGCCAAAACACAGAGGAAACTCAGCCAAAACACAGAGGAAACACAAACAAAACTCAGCAAAAACACAGAGGAAACACAAACAAAACTCAGCAAAAACACAGAGGAAACACAAACAAAACTCAGCCAAAATACAGATGAAACACAAACAAAACACAGCCAAAACTCAGCCAAAACATAGAGGAAACATAGCCAAAACACAGAGGAAACAAAAAAAAACTCAGCCAAAACACAGAGGAAACACAAACAAAACCCAGCAAAACACAGAGGAAACACAGCCAAAACACAGAGGAAACACAAACAAAACAAAGCCAAAACACAGAGTAAACTCAGCCAAAACTGAGCCAAAACACAGAGGAAACTCAGCCAAAAAACAGAGGAAACTCAGCCAAAACTCAACAAAAACACAGAGGAAACACAGCCAAAACACAGAGGAAACACAAACAAAACTCAGCCAAAACACAAACAAAACTCAGCCAAAACACAGAGGAAACTCAGCCAAAAAACAGAGGAAACTCAGCCAAAACACAGAGGAAACACAAACAAAACACAGCCAAAACACAGAGTAAACTCAGCCAAAACTCAGCCAAAACACAGAGGAAAGTCAGCCAAAACACAGAGGAAACACAAACAAAACTCAGCCAAAACACAAACAAAACTCAGCCAAAACACAGCCAAAACACAGGGGAAACTCAGCCAAAACTCAACCAAAACACAGAGGAAACACAAACAAAACACAGCCAAAACACAGAGTAAACTCAGCCAAATCTCAGCCAAAACACAGAGGAAACACAGCCAAAACACAGAGGAAACTCAGCCAAAACACAGAGGAAACACAAACAAAACTCAGCCAAAACACAGAGTAAACACAAACAAAACACAGCCAAAACACAGAGGAAAGTCAGCCAAAACACAGAGGAAACACAAACAAAACACAGCCAAAACACAGAGTAAACAGAGTAAACTCAGCCAAAACTCAGCCAAAACACAGAGGAAACACAAACAAAACTCAGCCAAAACTTAGCCAAAACACAAAAAAAACACAGCCAAAACACAGCCAAAACACAGAGGAAACTCAGCCAAAACACCGCCAAAACACAGAGGAAACACAGCCAAAACACAGAGGAAACTCAGCCAAAACACAGAGGAAACACAAACAAAACTCAGCCAAAACACAAAAAAAACTCAGCCAAAACACAAAAAAAACTCAGCCAAAACACAAAAAAAACTCAGCCAAAACACAGCCAAAACACAGCCAAAACACAGAGGAAACTCAGCCAAACACAGAGGAAACACAGCCAAAACACAGAGGAAACACAAACAAAACTCAGCAAAAACACAGAGGAAACACAAACAAAACTCAGCCAAAACACAAACAAAACTCAGCCAAACACAGTCAACACACACTGAAAACTCAGCCAAAACACAGAGGAAACACAGCCAAAACACAGCCAAAACTCAGCCAAAACACAGCCAAAACACAGAGGAAACACAAACAAAACACAGCCAAAACACAGAGAAAAGTCAGCAAAAACACAGAGGAAACTCAGCCAAAACTCAGCCAAAACACAGAGGAAACTCAGCCAAAAAACAGAGGAAACTCAGCCAAAACTCAACAAAAACACAGAGGAAACACAAACAAAACACAGCCAAAACACAGAGGAAACTGAGCCAAAACTCAGCCAAAACACAGAGGAAACTCAGCCAAAACACAAAAAAAACTCAGCCAAAACACAGCCAAAACACAGAGGAAACTCAGCCAAAACACAGAGGAAACTCAGCCAAAAAACAGAGGAAACTCAGCCAAAACACAGAGGAAACACAAACAAAACACAGCCAAAACACAGAGTAAACTCAGCCAAAACTCAGCCAAAACACAAACAAAACTCAGCCAAAACTCAGCCAAAACACAGAGGAAAGTCAGCCAAAACACAGATGAAACACAGAGGAAAGTCAGCCAAAACACAGAGGAAACACAAACAAAACTCAGCCAAATCTCAGCCAAAACACAGAGGAAACTCAGCCAAAACACAGAGGAAAACCAAACAAAACACAGCCAAAACACAGAGGAAACTCAGCCAAAACACAGAGGAAACACAGCCAAAACACAGAGGAAACTCAGCCAAAACACAGAGAAAACACAAACAAAACTCAGCCAAAACACAGAGGAAACTCAGCCAAAAAACAGAGGAAACTCAGCCAAAACACAGAGGAAACACAAACAAAACACAGCCAAAACACAGAGTAAACTCAGCCAAAACTCAGCCAAAACACAGAGGAAACACAAACAAAACTCAGCCAAAACACAGAGGAAACACAAACAAAACTCAGCCAAAAAAAGAAGAAACACAAAAAAAACACAGCCAAAACACAAAGGAAACACAAACAAAACTCAGCCAAAATACAGAGGAAACACAAACAAAACACAGCCAAAACACAGAGGAAACACAGAGAAAACTCAGCGAAAACTCAGCCAAAACACAGAAGAACCTAAGCCAAAACACAGAGGAAACTCAGCCAAAACTCAACAAAAACACAGAGGAAACACAGCCAAAACACAGAGGAAACACAAACAAAACTCAGCCAAAACACAAACAAAACACAGCCAAAACACAGAGGAAACTCAGCCAAAAAACAGAGGAAACTCAGCCAAAATACAGATGAAACACAAACAAAAAACAGCCAAAACTCAGCCAAAACATAGATGAAACATAGCCAAAACACAGAGAAAACACAAACAAAACTCAGCAAAAACACAGAGGAAACACAAACAAAACTCAGCCAAAACACAAACAAAACTCAGCCAAACACAGCCAACACACACTGAAAACTCAGCCAAAATACAGATGAAACACAAACAAAACACAGCCAAAACTCAGCCAAAACATAGAGGAAACATAGCCAAAACACAGAGGAAACACAAACAAAACTCAGCCAAAACACAGAGGAAACACAAACAAAACCCAGCAAAACACAGAGGAAACACAAACAAAACTCAGCCAAAACACAGAGGAAACACAGCCAAAACACAGCCAAAACACAGAGGAAACACAAACAAAACACAGCCAAAACACAAAAAAAAACTCAGCCAAAACAGAGCCAAAACACAGAGGAAACTCAGCCAAATCACAGCCAAAACACAGAGTAAACTCAGCCAAAACTCAGCCAAAACACAGAGGAAACTCAGCCAAAACACAGAGGAAACACAAACAAAACTCAGCAAAAACACAGAGGAAACACAAACAAAACTCAGCCAAAACACAAACAAAACACAGCCAACACACACTGAAAACTCAGCCAAAACACAGAGGAAACTCAGCCAAAATACAGATGAAACACAAACAAAAAACAGCCAAAACTCAGCCAAAACATAGATGAAACATAGCCAAAACACAGAGAAAACACAAACAAAACTCAGCCAAAACACAGAGGAAACACAGCCAAAACACAGCCAAAACACAGCCAAAACACAGAGGAAACACAAACAAAACTCAGCCAAAACACAGAGGAAACACAAACAAAACACAGCCAAAACACAGAGGAAAGTCAGCAAAAACACAGAGGAAACAGAAACAAAACTCAGCCAAAACACAGAGGAAACTCAGCCAAAAAACAGAGGAAACTCAGCCAAAAAACAGAGGAAACTCAGCCAAAACTCAGCCAAAACACAGAGGAAACACAGCCAAAACACAGAGGAAACTCAGCCAAAACACAGAGGAAACACAAACAAAACTCAGCTAAAACACAGAGGAAACACAAACAAAACACAGCCAAAACACAGAGGAAAGTCAGCAAAAACACAGAAGAAACACAAACAAAACTCAGCCAAAACACAGAGGAAACTCCAAAACACAGAGGAAACTCAGCCAAAAAACAGAGGAAACTCAGCCAAAAAACAGAGGAAACTCAGCCAAAAAACAGAGGAAACTCAGCCAAAACACAGAGGAAACACAAACAAAACACAGCCAAAACACAGAGTAAACTCAGCCAAAACTCAGCCAAAACTCAGCCAAAACACAGAGGAAACTCAGCCAAAACTCAGGCAAAACACAGAGGAAAGTCAGCCAAAACACAGAGAAAACCCAAACAAAACTCAGCCAAAACACAGAGGAAACTCAGCCAAAACTCAGCCAAAACACAGCCAAAACACAGAGGAAACTCAGCCAAAACTCAGCCAAAACACAGAGGAAACACAAACAAAACACAGCCAAAACACAGAGGAAACCCAAACAAAACACAGCCAAAACACAGAGGAAAGTCAGCCAAAACACAGAGGAAACACAAACAAAACACAGCCAAAACACAGAGGAAACTCAGCCAAAACACAGAGGAAACACAAACAAAACTCAGCCAAAAAAAGAAGAAACACAAAAAAAACACAGCCAAAACACAAAGGAAACACAAACAAAACTCAGCCAAAATACAGAGGAAACACAAACAAAACACAGCCAAAACACAGAGGAAACACAGAGAAAACTCAGCCAAAACTCAGCCAAAACACAGAAGAACCTAAGCCAAAACACAGAGGAAACACAAACAAAACTCAGCCACAAACACAAAAAAAACTCAGCCAAAACACAGCCAAAACACAGAGTAAACTCAGCCAAAACTCAGCCAAAACACAGAGGAAACACAGCCAAAACACAGAGGAAACTCAGCCAAAACACAGAGGAAACACAAACAAAACTCAGCAAAAACACAGAGGAAACACAAACAAAACTCAGCAAAAACACAGAGGAAACACAAACAAAACTCAGCCAAAATACAGATGAAACACAAACAAAACACAGCCAAAACTCAGCCAAAACATAGAGGAAACATAGCCAAAACACAGAGGAAACACAAAAAAAACTCAGCCAAAACACAGAGGAAACACAAAAAAAACTCAGCCAAAACACAGAGGAAACACAAACAAAACCCAGCAAAACACAGAGGAAACACAGCCAAAACACAGAGGAAACACAAACAAAACAAAGCCAAAACACAGAGTAAACTCAGCCAAAACTGAGCCAAAACACAGAGGAAACTCAGCCAAAAAACAGAGGAAACTCAGCCAAAACTCAACAAAAACACAGAGGAAACACAGCCAAAACACAGAGGAAACACAAACAAAACTCAGCCAAAACACAAACAAAACTCAGCCAAAACACAAACAAAACTCAGCCAAAAAACAGAGGAAACTCAGCCAAAACACAGAGGAAACACAAACAAAACACAGCCAAAACACAGAGTAAACTCAGCCAAAACTCAGCCAAAACACAGAGGAAAGTCAGCCAAAACACAGAGGAAACACAAACAAAACTCAGCCAAAACACAAACAAAACTCAGCCAAAACACAGCCAAAACACAGGGGAAACTCAGCCAAAACTCAACCAAAACACAGAGGAAACACAAACAAAACACAGCCAAAACACAGAGTAAACTCAGCCAAATCTCAGCCAAAACACAGAGGAAACACAGCCAAAACACAGAGGAAACTCAGCCAAAACACAGAGGAAACACAAACAAAACTCAGCCAAAACACAGAGGAAACACAAACAAAACACAGCCAAAACACAGAGGAAAGTCAGCCAAAACACAGAGGAAACACAGCCAAAACACAGAGGAAACACAAACAAAACTCAGCCAAAACACAAAAAAAACTCAGCCAAAACACAAAAAAAACTCAGCCAAAACACAGCCAAAACACAGCCAAAACACAGAGGAAACTCAGCCAAAACACAGAGGAAACTCAGCCAAAACACAGAGGAAACACAAACAAAACTCAGCCAAAACACAGAGGAAACACAAACAAAACACAGCCAAAACACAGAGGAAAGTCAGCAAAAACACAGAAGAAACACAAACAAAACTCAGCCAAAACACAGAGGAAACTCCAAAACACAGAGGAAACTCAGCCAAAAAACAGAGGAAACTCAGCCAAAAAACAGAGGAAACTCAGCCAAAAAACAGAGGAAACTCAGCCAAAAAACAGAGGAAACTCAGCCAAAACACAGAGGAAACACAAACAAAACACAGCCAAAACACAGAGTAAACTCAGCCAAAACTCAGCCAAAACTCAGCCAAAACACAGAGGAAACTCAGCCAAAACTCAGGCAAAACACAGAGGAAAGTCAGCCAAAACACAGAGAAAACCCAAACAAAACTCAGCCAAAACACAGAGGAAACTCAGCCAAAACTCAGCCAAAACACAGCCAAAACACAGAGGAAACTCAGCCAAAACTCAGCCAAAACACAGAGGAAACACAAACAAAACACAGCCAAAACACAGAGGAAACCCAAACAAAACACAGCCAAAACACAGAGGAAAGTCAGCCAAAACACAGAGGAAACACAAACAAAACACAGCCAAAACACAGAGGAAACTCAGCCAAAACACAGAGGAAACACAAACAAAACTCAGCCAAAAAAAGAAGAAACACAAAAAAAACACAGCCAAAACACAAAGGAAACACAAACAAAACTCAGCCAAAATACAGAGGAAACACAAACAAAACACAGCCAAAACACAGAGGAAACACAGAGAAAACTCAGCCAAAACTCAGCCAAAACACAGAAGAACCTAAGCCAAAACACAGAGGAAACACAAACAAAACTCAGCCACAAACACAAAAAAAACTCAGCCAAAACACAGCCAAAACACAGAGTAAACTCAGCCAAAACTCAGCCAAAACACAGAGGAAACACAGCCAAAACACAGAGGAAACTCAGCCAAAACACAGAGGAAACACAAACAAAACTCAGCAAAAACACAGAGGAAACACAAACAAAACTCAGCAAAAACACAGAGGAAACACAAACAAAACTCAGCCAAAATACAGATGAAACACAAACAAAACACAGCCAAAACTCAGCCAAAACATAGAGGAAACATAGCCAAAACACAGAGGAAACACAAAAAAAACTCAGCCAAAACACAGAGGAAACACAAACAAAACCCAGCAAAACACAGAGGAAACACAGCCAAAACACAGAGGAAACACAAACAAAACAAAGCCAAAACACAGAGTAAACTCAGCCAAAACTGAGCCAAAACACAGAGGAAACTCAGCCAAAAAACAGAGGAAACTCAGCCAAAACTCAACAAAAACACAGAGGAAACACAGCCAAAACACAGAGGAAACACAAACAAAACTCAGCCAAAACACAAACAAAACTCAGCCAAAACACAAACAAAACTCAGCCAAAAAACAGAGGAAACTCAGCCAAAACACAGAGGAAACACAAACAAAACACAGCCAAAACACAGAGTAAACTCAGCCAAAACTCAGCCAAAACACAGAGGAAAGTCAGCCAAAACACAGAGGAAACACAAACAAAACTCAGCCAAAACACAAACAAAACTCAGCCAAAACACAGCCAAAACACAGGGGAAACTCAGCCAAAACTCAACCAAAACACAGAGGAAACACAAACAAAACACAGCCAAAACACAGAGTAAACTCAGCCAAATCTCAGCCAAAACACAGAGGAAACACAGCCAAAACACAGAGGAAACTCAGCCAAAACACAGAGGAAACACAAACAAAACTCAGCCAAAACACAGAGGAAACACAAACAAAACACAGCCAAAACACAGAGGAAAGTCAGCCAAAACACAGAGGAAACACAAACAAAACACAGCCAAAACACAGAGTAAACAGAGTAAACTCAGCCAAAACTCAGCCAAAACACAGAGGAAACACAAACAAAACTCAGCCAAAACTTAGCCAAAACACAAAAAAAACTCAGCCAAAACACAGCCAAAACACAGAGGAAACTCAGCCAAAACACCGCCAAAACACAGAGTAAACTCAGCCAAAACACCGCCAAAACACAGAGTAAACTCAGCCAAAACACAGAGGAAACTCAGCCAAAACACAGAGGAAACACAAACAAAACTCAGCCAAAACACAAAAAAAACTCAGCCAAAACACAAAAAAAACTCAGCCAAAACACAGCCAAAACACAGCCAAAACACAGAGGAAACTCAGCCAAAACACAGAGGAAACACAGCCAAAACACAGAGGAAACACAAACAAAACTCAGCAAAAACACAGAGGAAACACAAACAAAACTCAGCCAAAACACAAACAAAACTCAGCCAAACACAGTCAACACACACTGAAAACTCAGCCAAAACACAGAGGAAACACAGCCAAAACACAGCCAAAACTCAGCCAAAACACAGCCAAAACACAGAGGAAACACAAACAAAACTCAGCCAAAACACAGAGGAAACACAAACAAAACACAGCCAAAACACAGAGAAAAGTCAGCAAAAACACAGAGAAAAGTCAGCAAAAACACAGAGGAAACTCAGCCAAAACTCAGCCAAAAAACAGAGGAAACTCAGCCAAAACTCAACAAAAACACAGAGGAAACACAAACAAAACACAGCCAAAACACAGAGGAAACTCAGCCAAAACTCAGCCAAAACACAGAGGAAACTCAGCCAAAACACAAAAAAAACTCAGCCAAAACACAGCCAAAACACAGAGGAAACTCAGCCAAAACACAGAGGAAACTCAGCCAAAAAACAGAGGAAACTCAGCCAAAACACAGAGGAAACACAAACAAAACACAGCCAAAACACAGAGTAAACTCAGCCAAAACTCAGCCAAAACACAAACAAAACTCAGCCAAAACTCAGCCAAAACACAGAGGAAAGTCAGCCAAAACACAGATGAAACACAGAGGAAAGTCAGCCAAAACACAGAGGAAACACAAACAAAACTCAGCCAAATCTCAGCCAAAACACAGAGGAAACTCAGCCAAAACACAGAGGAAACTCAGCCAAAACACAGAGGAAAACCAAACAAAACACAGCCAAAACACAGAGGAAACTCAGCCAAAACACAGAGGAAACACAGCCAAAACACAGAGGAAACTCAGCCAAAACACAGAGAAAACACAAACAAAACTCAGCCAAAACACAGAGGAAACTCAGCCAAAAAACAGAGGAAACTCAGCCAAAACACAGAGGAAACACAAACAAAACACAGCCAAAACACAGAGTAAACTCAGCCAAAACTCAGCCAAAACACAGAGGAAACACAAACAAAACTCATCCAAAAAAAGAAGAAACACAAAAAAAACACAGCCAAAACACAAAGGAAACACAAACAAAACTCAGCCAAAATACAGAGGAAACACAAACAAAACACAGCCAAAACACAGAGGAAACACAGAGAAAACTCAGCCAAAACTCAGCCAAAACACAGAAGAACCTAAGCCAAAACACAGAGGAAACTCAGCCAAAACTCAACAAAAACACAGAGGAAACACAGCCAAAACACAGAGGAAACACAAACAAAACTCAGCCAAAACACAAACAAAACTCAGCCTAACACAGAGGAAACTCAGACAAAAAACAGAGGAAACTCAGCCAAAACACAGAGGAAACACAAACAAAACACAGCCAAAACAGAGTAAACTCAGCCAAAACTCAGCCAAAACACAGAGGAAAGTCAGCCAAAACACAGAGGAAACACAAACAAAACTCAGCCAAAACACAAACAAAACTCAGCCAAAACACACTGAAAACTCAGCCAAAACACAGAGGAAACTCAGCCAAAATACAGATGAAACACAAACAAAAAACAGCCAAAACTCAGCCAAAACATAGATGAAACATAGCCAAAACACAGAGAAAACACAAACAAAACTCAGCAAAAACACAGAGGAAACACAAACAAAACTCAGCCAAAACACAAACAAAACTCAGCCAAACACAGCCAACACACACTGAAAACTCAGCCAAAATACAGATGAAACACAAACAAAACACAGCCAAAACTCAGCCAAAACATAGAGGAAACATAGCCAAAACACAGAGGAAACACAAACAAAACTCAGCCAAAACACAGAGGAAACACAAACAAAACCCAGCAAAACACAGAGGAAACACAAACAAAACTCAGCCAAAACACAGAGGAAACACAGCCAAAACACAGCCAAAACACAGAGGAAACACAAACAAAACACAGCCAAAACACAAAAAAAAACTCAGCCAAAACAGAGCCAAAACACAGAGGAAACTCAGCCAAAACACAGCCAAAACACAGAGTAAACTCAGCCAAAACTCAGCCAAAACACAGAGGAAACTCAGCCAAAACACAGAGGAAACACAAACAAAACTCAGCAAAAACACAGAGGAAACACAAACAAAACTCAGCCAAAACACAAACAAAACACAGCCAACACACACTGAAAACTCAGCCAAAACACAGAGGAAACTCAGCCAAAATACAGATGAAACACAAACAAAAAACAGCCAAAACTCAGCCAAAACATAGATGAAACATAGCCAAAACACAGAGAAAACACAAACAAAACTCAGCCAAAACACAGAGGAAACACAGCCAAAACACAGCCAAAACACAGCCAAAACACAGAGGAAACACAAACAAAACTCAGCCAAAACACAGAGGAAACACAAACAAAACTCAGCCAAAACACAGAGGAAACTCCAAAACACAGAGGAAACTCAGCCAAAAAACAGAGGAAACTCAGCCAAAAAACAGAGGAAACTCAGCCAAAACACAGAGGAAACACAAACAAAACACAGCCAAAACACAGAGTAAACTCAGCCAAAACTCAGCCAAAACTCAGCCAAAACACAGAGGAAACTCAGCCAAAACTCAGGCAAAACACAGAGGAAAGTCAGCCAAAACACAGAGAAAACCCAAACAAAACTCAGCCAAAACACAAACAAAACTCAGCCAAAACACAGCCAAATCACAGAGGAAACTTAGCCAAAACACAGTGGAAACACAAACAAAACTCAGCCAAAACACAGAGGAAACACATACAAAACTCAGCCAAAACAAAAATAAAACTCAGCCAAAACACAGAGGAAACTCAGCCAAAACACAGAGGAAACACAAACAAAACTCAGCCAAAACACAGAGGAAACTCAGCCAAAACTCAGCCAAAACACAGCCAAAACACAGAGGAAACTCAGCCAAAACTCAGCCAAAACACAGAGGAAACACAAACAAAACACAGCCAAAACACAGAGGAAACCCAAACAAAACACAGCCAAAACACAGAGGAAAGTCAGCCAAAACACAGAGGAAACACAAACAAAACACAGCCAAAACACAGAGGAAACTCAGCCAAAACACAGAGGAAACACAAACAAAACTCAGCCAAAACACAGAGGAAACACAAACAAAACTCAGCCAAAACACAGAGGAAACACAAACAAAACTCAGCCAAAAAAAGAAGAAACACAAAAAAAACACAGCCAAAACACAAAGGAAACACAAACAAAACTCAGCCAAAATACAGAGGAAACACAAACAAAACACAGCCAAAACACAGAGGAAACACAGAGAAAACTCAGCCAAAACTCAGCCAAAACACAGAAGAACCTAAGCCAAAACACAGAGGAAACACAAACAAAACTCAGCCACAAACACAAAAAAAACTCAGCCAAAACACAGCCAAAACACAGAGTAAACTCAGCCAAAACTCAGCCAAAACACAGAGGAAACACAGCCAAAACACAGAGGAAACTCAGCCAAAACACAGAGGAAACACAAACAAAACTCAGCAAAAACACAGAGGAAACACAAACAAAACTCAGCAAAAACACAGAGGAAACACAAACAAAACTCAGCCAAAATACAGATGAAACACAAACAAAACACAGCCAAAACTCAGCCAAAACATAGAGGAAACATAGCCAAAACACAGAGGAAACACAAAAAAAACTCAGCCAAAACACAGAGGAAACACAAACAAAACCCAGCAAAACACAGAGGAAACACAGCCAAAACACAGAGGAAACACAAACAAAACAAAGCCAAAACACAGAGTAAACTCAGCCAAAACTGAGCCAAAACACAGAGGAAACTCAGCCAAAAAACAGAGGTAACTCAGCCAAAACTCAACAAAAACACAGAGGAAACACAGCCAAAACACAGAGGAAACACAAACAAAACTCAGCCAAAACACAAACAAAACTCAGCCAAAACACAGAGGAAACTCAGCCAAAAAACAGAGGAAACTCAGCCAAAACACAGAGGAAACACAAACAAAACACAGCCAAAACACAGAGTAAACTCAGCCAAAACTCAGCCAAAACACAGAGGAAAGTCAGCCAAAACACAGAGGAAACACAAACAAAACTCAGCCAAAACAAAAACAAAACTCAGCCAAAACACAGCCAAAACACAGGGGAAACTCAGCCAAAACTCAACCAAAACACAGAGGAAACACAAACAAAACACAGCCAAAACACAGAGTAAACTCAGCCAAATCTCAGCCAAAACACAGAGGAAACACAGCCAAAACACAGAGGAAACTCAGCCAAAACACAGAGGAAACACAAACAAAACTCAGCCAAAACACAGAGGAAACACAAACAAAACACAGCCAAAACACAGAGTAAACTCAGCCAAAACTCAGCCAAAACTCAGCCAAATCTCAGCCAAAACACAGAGGAAACACAGCCAAAACACAGAGGAAACTCAGCCAAAACACAGAGGAAACACAAACAAAACTCAGCCAAAACACAGAGGAAACACAAACAAAACACAGCCAAAACACAGAGGAAAGTCAGCCAAAACACAGAGGAAACACAAACAAAACACAGCCAAAACACAGAGTAAACAGAGTAAACTCAGCCAAAACTCAGCCAAAACACAGAGGAAACACAAACAAAACTCAGCCAAAACTTAGCCAAAACACAAAAAAAACTCAGCCAAAACACAGCCAAAACACAGAGGAAACTCAGCCAAAACACCGCCAAAACACAGAGTAAACTCAGCCAAAACACAGAGGAAACAGCCAAAACACAGAGGAAACTCAGCCAAAACACAGAGGAAACACAAACAAAACTCAGCCAAAACACAAAAAAAACTCAGCCAAAACACAAAAAAAACTCAGCCAAAACACAAAAAAAACTCAGCCAAAACACAGCCAAAACACAGATGAAACACAGAGGAAAGTCAGCCAAAACACAGAGGAAACACAAACAAAACTCAGCCAAATCTCAGCCAAAACACAGAGGAAACTCAGCCAAAACACAGAGGAAACTCAGCCAAAACACAGAGGAAAACCAAACAAAACACAGCCACAACACAGAGGAAACTCAGCCAAAACACAGAGGAAAACCAAACAAAACACAGCCAAAACACAGAGGAAACTCAGCCAAAACACAGAGGAAACACAGCCAAAACACAGAGGAAACTCAGCCAAAACACAGAGAAAACACAAACAAAACTCAGCCAAAACACAGAGGAAACTCAGCCAAAAACCAGAGGAAACTCAGCCAAAACACAGAGGAAACACAAACAAAACTCAGCCAAAACACAGAGGAAACACAAACAAAACTCAGCCAAAACACAGAGGAAACACAAACAAAACTCAGCCAAAAAAAGAAGAAACACAAAAAAAACACAGCCAAAACACAAAGGAAACACAAACAAAACTCAGCCAAAATACAGAGGAAACACAAACAAAACACAGCCAAAACACAGAGGAAACACAGAGAAAACTCAGCCAAAACTCAGCCAAAACACAGAAGAACCTAAGCCAAAACACAGAGGAAACACAAACAAAACTCAGCCACAAACACAAAAAAAACTCAGCCAAAACACAGCCAAAACACAGAGTAAACTCAGCCAAAACTCAGCCAAAACACAGAGGAAACACAGCCAAAACACAGAGGAAACTCAGCCAAAACACAGAGGAAACACAAACAAAACTCAGCAAAAACACAGAGGAAACACAAACAAAACTCAGCAAAAACACAGAGGAAACACAAACAAAACTCAGCCAAAATACAGATGAAACACAAACAAAACACAGCCAAAACTCAGCCAAAACATAGAGGAAACATAGCCAAAACACAGAGGAAACACAAAAAAAACTCAGCCAAAACACAGAGGAAACACAAACAAAACCCAGCAAAACACAGAGGAAACACAGCCAAAACACAGAGGAAACACAAACAAAACAAAGCCAAAACACAGAGTAAACTCAGCCAAAACTGAGCCAAAACACAGAGGAAACTCAGCCAAAAAACAGAGGTAACTCAGCCAAAACTCAACAAAAACACAGAGGAAACACAGCCAAAACACAGAGGAAACACAAACAAAACTCAGCCAAAACACAAACAAAACTCAGCCAAAACACAGAGGAAACTCAGCCAAAAAACAGAGGAAACTCAGCCAAAACACAGAGGAAACACAAACAAAACACAGCCAAAACACAGAGTAAACTCAGCCAAAACTCAGCCAAAACACAGAGGAAAGTCAGCCAAAACACAGAGGAAACACAAACAAAACTCAGCCAAAACAAAAACAAAACTCAGCCAAAACACAGCCAAAACACAGGGGAAACTCAGCCAAAACTCAACCAAAACACAGAGGAAACACAAACAAAACACAGCCAAAACACAGAGTAAACTCAGCCAAATCTCAGCCAAAACACAGAGGAAACACAGCCAAAACACAGAGGAAACTCAGCCAAAACACAGAGGAAACACAAACAAAACTCAGCCAAAACACAGAGGAAACACAAACAAAACACAGCCAAAACACAGAGTAAACTCAGCCAAAACTCAGCCAAAACTCAGCCAAAACACAGAGGAAACTCAGCCAAAACTCAGGCAAAACACAGAGGAAAGTCAGCCAAAACACAGAGAAAACCCAAACAAAACTCAGCCAAAACACAAACAAAACTCAGCCAAAACACAGCCAAAACACAGAGGAAACTTAGCCAAAACACAGTGGAAACACAAACAAAACTCAGCCAAAACACAGAGGAAACACATACAAAACTCAGCCAAAACAAAAATAAAACTCAGCCAAAACACAGAGGAAACTCAGCCAAAACACAGAGGAAACACAAACAAAACTCAGCCAAAACACAGAGGAAACTCAGCCAAAACTCAGCCAAAACACAGCCAAAACACAGAGGAAACTCAGCCAAAACTCAGCCAAAACACAGAGGAAACCCAAACAAAACACAGCCAAAACACAGAGGAAAGTCAGCCAAAACACAGAGGAAACACAAACAAAACACAGCCAAAACACAGAGGAAACTCAGCCAAAACACAGAGGAAACACAAACAAAACTCAGCCAAAACACAGAGGAAACACAAACAAAACTCAGCCAAAACACAGAGGAAACACAAACAAAACTCAGCCAAAAAAAGAAGAAACACAAAAAAAACACAGCCAAAACACAAAGGAAACACAAACAAAACTCAGCCAAAATACAGAGGAAACACAAACAAAACACAGCCAAAACACAGAGGAAACACAGAGAAAACTCAGCCAAAACTCAGCCAAAACACAGAAGAACCTAAGCCAAAACACAGAGGAAACACAAACAAAACTCAGCCACAAACACAAAAAAAACTCAGCCAAAACACAGCCAAAACACAGAGTAAACTCAGCCAAAACTCAGCCAAAACACAGAGGAAACACAGCCAAAACACAGAGGAAACTCAGCCAAAACACAGAGGAAACACAAACAAAACTCAGCAAAAACACAGAGGAAACACAAACAAAACTCAGCAAAAACACAGAGGAAACACAAACAAAACTCAGCCAAAATACAGATGAAACACAAACAAAACACAGCCAAAACTCAGCCAAAACATAGAGGAAACATAGCCAAAACACAGAGGAAACACAAAAAAAACTCAGCCAAAACACAGAGGAAACACAAACAAAACCCAGCAAAACACAGAGGAAACACAGCCAAAACACAGAGGAAACACAAACAAAACAAAGCCAAAACACAGAGTAAACTCAGCCAAAACTGAGCCAAAACACAGAGGAAACTCAGCCAAAAAACAGAGGAAACTCAGCCAAAACTCAACAAAAACACAGAGGAAACACAGCCAAAACACAGAGGAAACACAAACAAAACTCAGCCAAAACACAAACAAAACTCAGCCAAAACACAGAGGAAACTCAGCCAAAAAACAGAGGAAACTCAGCCAAAACACAGAGGAAACACAAACAAAACACAGCCAAAACACAGAGTAAACTCAGCCAAAACTCAGCCAAAACACAGAGGAAAGTCAGCCAAAACACAGAGGAAACACAAACAAAACTCAGCCAAAACACAAACAAAACTCAGCCAAAACACAGCCAAAACACAGGGGAAACTCAGCCAAAACTCAACCAAAACACAGAGGAAACACAAACAAAACACAGCCAAAACACAGAGTAAACTCAGCCAAATCTCAGCCAAAACACAGAGGAAACACAGCCAAAACACAGAGGAAACTCAGCCAAAACACAGAGGAAACACAAACAAAACTCAGCCAAAACACAGAGGAAACACAAACAAAACACAGCCAAAACACAGAGGAAAGTCAGCCAAAACACAGAGGAAACACAAACAAAACACAGCCAAAACACAGAGTAAACAGAGTAAACTCAGCCAAAACTCAGCCAAAACACAGAGGAAACACAAACAAAACTCAGCCAAAACTTAGCCAAAACACAAAAAAAACTCAGCCAAAACACAGCCAAAACACAGAGGAAACTCAGCCAAAACACCGCCAAAACACAGAGTAAACTCAGCCAAAACACAGAGGAAACAGCCAAAACACAGAGGAAACTCAGCCAAAACACAGAGGAAACACAAACAAAACTCAGCCAAAACACAAAAAAAACTCAGCCAAAACACAAAAAAAACTCAGCCAAAACACAAAAAAAACTCAGCCAAAACACAGCCAAAACACAGATGAAACACAGAGGAAAGTCAGCCAAAACACAGAGGAAACACAAACAAAACTCAGCCAAATCTCAGCCAAAACACAGAGGAAACTCAGCCAAAACACAGAGGAAACTCAGCCAAAACACAGAGGAAAACCAAACAAAACACAGCCACAACACAGAGGAAACTCAGCCAAAACACAGAGGAAAACCAAACAAAACACAGCCAAAACACAGAGGAAACTCAGCCAAAACACAGAGGAAACACAGCCAAAACACAGAGGAAACTCAGCCAAAACACAGAGAAAACACAAACAAAACTCAGCCAAAACACAGAGGAAACTCAGCCAAAAAACAGAGGAAACTCAGCCAAAACACAGAGGAAACACAAACAAAACACAGCCAAAACACAGAGTAAACTCAGCCAAAACTCAGCCAAAACACAGAGGAAACACAAACAAAACTCAGCCAAAACACAGAGGAAACACAAACAAAACTCAGCCAAAAAAAGAAGAAACACAAAAAAAACACAGCCAAAACACAAAGGAAACACAAACAAAACTCAGCCAAAATACAGAGGAAACACAAACAAAACACAGCCAAAACACAGAGGAAACACAGAGAAAACTCAGCCAAAACTCAGCCAAAACACAGAAGAACCTAAGCCAAAACACAGAGGAAACACAAACAAAACTCAGCCAAAACACAAAAAAAACTCAGCCAAAACACAGCCAAAACACAGAGGAAACTCAGCCAAAACACAGCCAAAACACAGAGTAAACTCAGCCAAAACACAGAGGAAACACAAACAAAACTCAGCAAAAACACAGAGGAAACACAAACAAAACTCAGCAAAAACACAGAGGAAACACAAACAAAACTCAGCCAAAATACAGATGAAACACAAACAAAACACAGCCAAAACATAGAGGAAACATAGTCAAAACACAGAGGAAACACAAAAAAAACTCAGCCAAAACACAGAGGAAACACAAACAAAACCCAGCAAAACACAGAGGAAACACAGCCAAAACACAGAGGAAACTCAGCCAAAACACAGAGGAAACTCAGCCAAAACACAGAGGAAACACAAACAAAACAAAGCCAAAACACAGAGTAAACTCAGCCAAAACTGAGCCAAAACACAGAGGAAACTCAGCCAAAAAACAGAGGAAACTCAGCCAAAACTCAACAAAAACACAGAGGAAACACAGCCAAAACACAGAGGAAACACAAACAAAACTCAGCCAAAACACAAACAAAACTCAGCCAAATCACAGAGGAAACTCAGCCAAAAAACAGAGGAAACTCAGCCAAAACACAGAGGAAACACAAACAAAACTCAGCCAAAACACAGACAAAACTCAGCCAAAACACAGAGGAAACACAAACAAAACACAGCCAAAACACAGAGTAAACTCAGCCAAATCTCAGCCAAAACACAGAGGAAACACAGCCAAAACACAGAGGAAACTCAGCCAAAACACAGAGGAAACACAAACAAAACTCAGCCAAAACACAGAGGAAACACAAACAAAACACAGCCAAAACACAGAGGAAACTCAGCCAAAACACAGAGGAAATACAAACAAAACACAGCCAAAACACAGAGGAAACTCAGCCAAAACTCAGCCAAAACACAGAGGAAACTCAGCCAAATCTCAGCCAAAACACAGAGGAAACACAGCCAAAACACAGAGGAAACTCAGCCAAAACACAGAGGAAACACAAACAAAACTCAGCCAAAACACAGAGGAAACACAAACAAAACACAGCCAAAACACAGAGGAAACTCAGCCAAAACACAGAGGAAATACAAACAAAACACAGCCAAAACACAGAGGAAACTCAGCCAAAACTCAGCCAAAACAGAGAGGAAACACAAACAAAACTCAGCCAAAACACAGAGGAAACTCAGCCAAAACTCAGCCAAAACACAGCCAAAACACAGAGGAAACTCAGCCAAAACTCAGCCAAAACACAGAGGACACACAAACAAAACACAGCCAAAACACAGAGGAAACCCAAACAAAACACAGCCAAAACACAGAGGAAAGTCAGCCAAAACACAGAGGAAACACAAACAAAACACAGCCAAAACACAGAGTAAACTCAGCCAAAACTCAGCCAAAACACAGAGGAAACACAAACAAAACACAGCCAAAACACAGAGGAAACACAGAGAAAACTCAGCCAAAACTTAGCCAAAACACAAAAAAAACTCAGCCAAAACACAGCCAAAACACAGAGGAAACTCAGCCAAAACACCGCCAAAACACAGAGTAAACTCAGCCAAAACACAGAGGAAACACAGCCAAAACACAGAGGAAACTCAGCCAAAACACAGAGTAAACTCAGCCAAAACACAGAGTAAACACAAACAAAACTCAGCCAAAACACAAAAAAAACTCAGCCAAAACACAGCCAAAACACAGAGGAAACTCAGCCAAAACACAGAGGAAACACAGCCAAAACACAGAGGAAACTCAGCCAAAACACCGCCAAAACACAGAGTAAACTCAGCCAAAACACAGAGGAAACACAGCCAAAACACAGAGGAAACTCAGCCAAAACACAGAGTAAACTCAGCCAAAACACAGAGTAAACACAAACAAAACTCAGCCAAAACACAAACAAAACTCAGCCAAACACAGTCAACACACACTGAAAACACAGCCAAAACACAGAGGAAACACAAACAAAACTCAGCCAAAACACAGAGGAAACACAAACAAAACACAGCCAAAACACAGAGAAAAGTCAGCAAAAACACAGAGGAAACTCAGCCAAAACTCAGCCAAAACACAGAGGAAACTCAGCCAAAAAACAGAGGAAACTCAGCCAAAACTCAACAAAAACACAGAGGAAACACAAACAAAACACAGGCAAAACACAGAGGAAACTCAGCCAAAACTCAGCCAAAACACAGAGGAAACACAGCCAAAACACAGAGGAAACACAAACAAAACTCAGCCAAAACACAAACAAAACTCAGCCAAAACACAGAGGAAACTCAGCCAAAAAACAGAGGAAACTCAGCCAAAACACAGAGGAAACACAAACAAAACACAGCCAAAACACAGAGTAAACTCAGCCAAAACTCAGCCAAAACACAAACAAAACTCAGCCAAAACTCAGCCAAAACACAGAGGAAAGTCAGCCAAAACACAGATGAAACACAGAGGAAAGTCAGCCAAAACACAGAGGAAACACAAACAAAACTCAGCCAAATCTCAGCCAAAACACAGAGGAAACTCAGCCAAAAAACAGAGGAAACTCAGCCAAAACACAGAGGAAAACCAAACAAAACACAGCCACAACACAGAGGAAACTCAGCCAAAACACAGAGGAAAACCAAACAAAACACAGCCAAAACACAGAGGAAACTCAGCCAAAACACAGAGGAAACACAGCCAAAACACAGAGGAAACTCAGCCAAAACACAGAGAAAACACAAACAAAACTCAGCCAAAACACAGAGGAAACTCAGCCAAAAAACAGAGGAAACTCAGCCAAAACACAGAGGAAACACAAACAAAACACAGCCAAAACACAGAGTAAACTCAGCCAAACTCAGCCAAAACACAGAGGAAACTCAGCCAAAACTCAGCCAAAACACAGAGGAAAGTCAGCCAAAACACAGAGGAAACACAAACAAAACTCAGCCAAAACACAAACAAAACTCAGCCAAAACACAGCCAAAACACAGAGGAAACTCAGCCAAAACTCAGCCAAAACACAGAGGAAACACAAACAAAACACAGCCAAAACACAGAGTAAACTCAGCCAAATCTCAGCCAAAACACAGAGGAAACACAGACAAAACACAGAGGAAACTCAGCCAAAACACAGAGGAAACACAAACAAAACTCAGCCAAAACACAGAGGAAACACAAACAAAACACAGCCAAAACACAGAGGAAATACAAACAAAACACAGCCAAAACACAGAGGAAACTCAGCCAAAACACAGGGGAAACTCAGCCAAAACTCAGCCAAAACACAGAGGATACTCAGCCAAAACACAGAGGAAACACAAACAAAACTCAGCCAAAACACAGAGGAAACTCAGCCAAAACACAGAGGAAACTCAGAGGAAACTCAGCCAAAACTCAGCCAAAACACAGAGGAAACTCAGCCAAAAAACAGAGGAAACTCAGCCAAAACTCAACAAAAACACAGAGGAAACACAAACAAAACACAGCCAAAACACAGAGGAAACTCAGCCAAAACTCAGCCAAAACACAGAGGAAACACAGCCAAAACACAGAGGAAACACAAACAAAACACAGAGGAAACACAAACAAAACTCAGCCAAAACACAAACAAAACTCAGCCAAAACACAGAGGAAACTCAGCCAAAAAACAGAGGAAACTCAGCCAAAACACAGAGGAAACACAAACAAAACACAGCCAAAACACAGAGTAAACTCAGCCAAAACTCAGCCAAAACACAAACAAAACTCAGCCAAAACTCAGCCAAAACACAGAGGAAAGTCAGCCAAAACACAGATGAAACACAGAGGAAAGTCAGCCAAAACACAGAGGAAACACAAACAAAACTCAGCCAAATCTCAGCCAAAACACAGAGGAAACTCAGCCAAAACACAGAGGAAACTCAGCCAAAACACAGAGGAAAACCACAGCCAAAACACAGAGGAAACACAAACAAAACACAGCCAAAACACAGAGGAAATACAAACAAAACACAGCCAAAACACAGAGGAAACTCAGCCAAAACACAGGGGAAACTCAGCCAAAACTCAGCCAAAACACAGAGGATACTCAGCCAAAACACAGAGGAAACACAAACAAAACTCAGCCAAAACACAGAGGAAACTCAGCCAAAACACAGAGGAAACTCAGAGGATACTCAGCCAAAACACAGAGGAAACACCAACAAAACTCAGTCAAAACACAGAGGAAACACAAATAAAACTCATCCAAAACACAGAGGAAACTCAGTCAAAACACAGAGGAAACACAAACAAAACTCAGCCAAAACACAGCCAAAACACAGAGGAAACTCAGCTAAAACCAACCAAACACAAACCGTTTTGTTTGTCTTTCCTCTTTTTTTGGCTGAGTTTTGTTTGTGTTTCCTTTGTGTTTTGGCTGTGTTTTTTTTGTGTTTCTTATTTTTTTGGCTGAGTTTTGTTTGTGTTTCCTCTGTGTTTCTTCTGTGTTTTGTTTGTTTCCTCTGTGTTTTGTTTGTGTTTCCTCTGTGTTTCCTCTGTGTTTTGTTTGTGTTTCCTCTGTGTGAATACGACTTAACAATTCTATCAATATACCTGAGACGCTCCCTCTGTACCGCTTTCTGGCTTCTCTTCCTTGTTGACATTTCATCTCAGTTTAAAACAATATTAACAATACCTTCCCATCCTATCGTCAGTCGGTAAAAATAGTTTATAACAAAAAAAGAGTTTAAGTTTTGTCTGAGGTTTGGCTGAGTGTCCTCTGTGTTTTGGCTGTGTTTCCTCTGTGTTTTGGCTGAGTTTTGTTTGCGTTTCCTCTGTGTTTTGGCTGTGTTTTGTTTGTGTTTCCTCTGTGTTTTGGCTGAGTTTTGGCTGAGTTTCCTCTGTGTTTTGTCTGAGGTTTGGCTGAGTTCCCTCTGTGTTTTGGCTGTGTTTTGGCTGAGTTTTGTTTGTGTTTCCTCTGTGTTTTGGCTGAGTTTCCTCTGTGTTTTGGCTGAGTTTCCTCTGTGTTTTGGCTGTGTTTTGGCTGAGTTTTGTTTGTGTTTTGGCTGAGTTTTGTTTGTGTTTCCTCTGTGTTTTGGCTGAGTTTCCTCTGTGTTTTGGCTTAGTTTTGTTTGTGTTTCCTCTGTGTTTTGGCTGAGTTTTGTTTGGGTTTCCTCTGAGTTTTGGCTGTGTTTTGTTTGTGTTTCCTCTGTATTTTGGCTGAGTTTCCTCTGTGATTTGGCTGTGTTTTGTTTGTGTTTCCTCTGTGTTTTGGCTGATTTTTGGCTGAGTTTCCTCTGTGTTTTGGCTGACTTTCCTCTGTGTTTTGGCTGAGTTTCCTCTGTGTTTTGGCTGGGTTTTATTTGTGTTTCCTCTGTGTTTTGGCTGTGTTTCCTCTGTGTTTTGGCTGAGTTTTGTTTGGTTTTCCTCTGTGTTTTGGCTGTGTTTTGTTTGTGTTTCCTCTGTGTTTTGGCTGAGTTTTGGCTGAGTTTCCTCTGTGTTTTGTCTGAGGTTTGGCTGAGTTTCCTCTGTGTTTTGGCTGTGTTTCCTCTGTGTTTTGGCTGAGTTTTGTTTGCGTTTCCTCTGTGTTTTGGCTGTGTTTTGTTTGTGTTTCCTCTGTGTTTTGGCTGAGTTTTGGCTGAGTTTCCTCTGTGTTTTGGCTGAGTTTTGTTTGGGTTTCCTCTGTGTTTTAGCTGTGTTTTGTTTGTGTTTCCTCTGTGTTTTGGCTGAGTTTTGGCTGAGTTTCCTCTGTGTTTTGTCTGAGGTTTGGCTGAGTTCCCTCTGTGTTTTGGCTGTGTTTTGGCTGAGTTTTGTTTGTGTTTCCTCTGTGTTTTGGCTGAGTTTCCTCTGTGTTTTGTCTGAGTTTTGTTTGGGTTTCCTCTGTGTTTTGGCTGTGTTTTGTCTGAGGTTTGGCTGAGTTTCCTCTGTCAGCCAAAACTTCCTCGTATTTCTTTTATGAAACGAATTTGCATTTGGATTATTATGGTAATTATTATTATAATTCATTGAAAATTTACTAGCATGAGCCTCGTGGAAAGAGTCCGCTAATTTATCTAAAAATTCCAAAACTTTCTTCAATTTTGGAATTTCATCATTAAGGGAAAAAATCCATTTTTGATGAGTATGCTCATCCAATTTTGAGGTAACCAATCTCACAAGGAAATGGTTCCAAGCCTCAGTATCAATTTTTAAATTTTCCAATTGCAAAATCGTTTCTCTTACCGTAGAAACTAATCCAGTGTAAGATTCAGCACTGGGAGTTTTAATAGGATTTAAGTTTAAGAATTTATCAACAACATTGAAAACAATCTTGCGATAATTATAATACTTAGCTTCCAACATATCGAAAGCGATGGTAAAATTCTCGTCGGAAGTCGGCAAATGGTTGATGAGATCCTTTGCTGGTCCCGCCAGGTAAGATTTTAAATACTGCAGCTTTTGGGAAGCGGATAGCTGCAGATTGTTGGTAACAGCTGCTTCAAATTGGTTCTTGAAGGGAATATACTCTTCAAATGAACCTCTAAATATGGGTAAATTAAGTTTAGGCAGGTTCACCGTATTTGCACTTTGGGCACTAAACGTGGCGTTCAAATCAAACTTTGGCCCATTATCACTTGCTGAAATGTTTTTAAGCTGAATTGTGTTTAAAAATAACAATTCAGCTTTAATTAAATTCAATATTGGTTGGACTTGTACCTCATTGTTCAATTTCGATTTAAAAATATTTAAACGAAACGTTTTTAATTCATTGAGCGATTTTTCGATATCATTTGCCAACCTTGAGTGACTCGAGTCTGGTAAATTATCGATCGACTCAACAAGACTTTTAATATCTTCTAAATTAATATTTAACAATGTCCAATCATCTACAACCTCATCTGCCTGTGCATACAGAAATAAAACTGAGGATGGAGTGCTGGACATTTTAAAAATGTATAAAAACTAAAAAAAAATATATAATAAATGAATTAAAAAAGTGAACCTGTACTCTTCGATTTGGCTATCCAACCGAAACTCCCGCGCAATCCTGTCACGGTCGCCAATTTAAAGGGGTATGGACAAGCCGCTGATTATATAAAATATTGTTCAGCCTGTCGGACCACCTGTGCCACTGGTGAAGGAGTTAAAAAAAAGAATTCTCAACTCTTTCACACGGGGAATAAAACAAATTATTTGGGAAGGGAACCCTTAAATATACTTCACCAAAGAGTGCAGTACGTTTGACTATTAGCGCTTAGGAGAATCGCTTTGAACATCCAAAATCGTAAAGCAATAACAAATTAAATTAATCAAATATCCGATGCTAACATATGGGCCTGCAAAGGAAAGATTAGGTTCACTTTTCCTAAATAAAAGAGAAGTGTTCGTTGCCACGTTATATGTATTTAATTAAAGAAAAATTAATATAAAGTAAAAAATAACTAAAATAAAATTAAAATATAAAAATAAAAGAAATAAATACTGGCTAATACTCAGCTAAAACAAACGAATTACAAAAATATAGTAATAATAATTGAAACACAGTGTCTCCACGTGTTTAACAACGAAATGGCGAATTTACACCTAAAAAGCGTGGAAAAGGAATCCACGTTCAAAATACAAGTTCTCAAGACCAAGTCACACAAGCAAGACTCACAAGCAAGTGAGAGAGATCACCTCTGGTTCAAGGTAGCTAGCCGTTGGCGCCATAGGCCAAAATCGAGCATGGTGATTGGCTGTGAGGAGTCATGTGACTAGTGGCGTTAAAGTAGCCACTAAACTCAACACATGGCATACCAATATAATAAAAAAAACATGCATATTTAAAAAGGAAAAAATTACAAATTTATATAAAAATAAATTGACCTTAAAATAAATAAATCTAAATCAGGGAGAGGCGTTAACAGTATCCTTCTTCACAGATATTGAAATTATAACAATCTATATATATAAAAAAGGTTTTTGTCTGCACATTGCTCAGAATTTAAAAATTTTTGAATATCTTCGCGTTTCATGACCTCTAGAATCCAAAAGTGACTTTAGAATTTTTCATGTCTGTCTGTCTGTCTGTCTAACTATTTTATAGATACAGAATTGGATGAACCGATTTCTATGAAATTACGTCACAATATTCTTATCCTCTATAGTAACATAGGCTATAAATTTTATTAATATCTAATCAATAACCGCAGAAATTAATTTTTTAAAGTTTATATAATTCTCCGTGTTGTGTTAATAATTTTTAAAACGTCAATTAAAATGACTAAATTATATTACCTTTGTTTTTTGTTTTAATTTAATTACTAAATATTATATAAAAATTGAAATATTATGATATAAATGAGTTATTTTAAATTTTTGACTTTTTTAAATTGGGTATATTTTTTAAATTTATTTTAAATCTAGATGATTATATTCTATTATAATTTATTAAAATGTTTTTTTCTTATTTATTATATTTTTTTATGTTGTATATTCTTTTTTATGATGTGATATTAATTAAAAATAACTGATGGTATGGGCAAATCGATTCATGTTCTAACAATTCCCAAACAAAGAATTAATATAATATTTTATTTTAAATTCTTATATTCAAAATATCATTTCAATTAAATAATTTATTCTAAAAGTTCTCATTTTAATTAATTTAATAAAATATTTAGATCATATTTAACTTAATTTTTATTTATTCTTTCTATATATTTGAATATTGCTTCTTTCTATTTGAAAGTGAAGGACATAAATTTTATCATTGTATCTAATAAAAAAACAGAATATATTATTTTTAATGTCTTATGAATACAAAAATATTTTCAAAACGTCAATTAAAATGACTAAATTATATTATTTTTTGTTTTTGTTTCAATTATTAATTACAACTATATTTTAAGTGAAAAAATGATTTCTTGGTTAATTAAAATATGTTTTTTTAGACAAATGATATAACCTAGATGTTTTAAATTTATGTCTTTTTTATATTGAGTATTTTGTTAAAATTAAAATTTGTATTAAATCAAAATTATTGTATTCTATTAAATTTTTTTATTAATAGGCTTCTTTTTTTATTTTTAATTTTTAATAAATTCTCTTTTTTGATATGATATTAATAACAAATAATATTAAATTGTATATAAATTTAAAAATTAGAATATTTGAATATAGAAAATTTTGAAAATCAATTTGGTATTAAATTAGGAAAAAAAATACTGATATTAATAATAAACAGACTATTCGAATATAATTTGAAACTCTTTCTCTCCCTCTATTTTAAATTTTAAAAAACGGAGTGTTAAGAAATTAAGATGCCTTATTCAACATGGATGTGTAAATGAATTGGGCTAAAAAACGAGGCAATTTATAATTTTCTTCTAATTCAGATTTAGGACACAAATCAGACAACATTATATCAAATCTCGCTAAGAACATTCAATATTTCTGTACACAAATTATTCAGAGTCTTGGCAAGGGGTATGACTCACAATCAGTTTAAATTGAAATTTATATAAATTAACAAAGTGAAAATTTTTATTTGTTTAAATTTTATTATAATGAATAAAAAAAAAATTAAATATATAGATCATCTGATTAAAAGAGTGCAAAAGAGAAGCAAGAAACTTGGGAGAAAATAAGTATTGAATGGAGGTCGGACAGAACAGAAACTGTAAGCGAAATCTTCCTGCTGCGACTAATATTTTCGATTCTCCTAGCGCCACAGAATTAGAAAAGTTTCTTTTAAGGGAGGAAATTAACAATGATCTAAAAAAATTAATAAATGAACTTAATAATAAAAACAAATAAATCAATTAATTTAAATTAATACTACTAATGAATGTATATATTGTTAGTTTATTTATAGTTTTATCTATAGTTTTATACCATTATTTTTTTATAAATTGTCTCAAGTTTCTAACGTTGCAGTTTCTCAAATTTCATTATAATTAAAAATATTCAATAAAAATCAAGCAATGAAAATAAAATATCAAAATGAAATGATCAAGAAATATTATACTCTATTTCTCTATTATAACATATTGTAACGGGCGGACCATTTATTTTATTTGTAATTAGATTTAAACCTTTTCATTATGGAATGCTAACGGCCTATTGAGGCATTCTTGTGAACTCAAACACTACCTGATAGACAAAGACATTGACATTATGCTAATTGCTGAGACTCATTTCAACCCTCGAAGCTACTTAAAAATTCCCCATTACAACCTATACTTTACCAATCACCCAGACGGTACATCACACGGAGGAACAGCCATTATAATCAAAGACAAAATATTCCATTACGAAAACCCTCCTTTTTACAAAGACTATCTACAAGCAAACTCTTTGACAATTCAAGACAAAAACGGACCTATTACAATTGCATCTACTTACTGCCCTCCCAAGCATCAAATTTCGTCTGGGGATTTTTGGGATTTTTTCCAGACCCTGGGGTCGAGGTTCCTTGCTGGAGGTGACTATAATGCAAAACATACTGACTGGGGATCTCGACTTATTACTCCTAGAGGTCGAAATCTCGCTAAGACTATTAATAAATACAACCTAATTACTATCTCAACTGGAAGACCTACGTATTGGCCCTCTGACAGTAACAAAATCCCAGACTTAATTGACTTTTTTGTGGCAAGAGAGGTTAACGGGGAGGGATGCTTAATTGAATCCTGCCTTGATCTTTCCTCTGACCACTCCCCAGTACAACTTACATTAAACACCAGTGCATCTCTCAAATCAAACTCTCACTACTTGACTAATCATAAAACTGACTGGAATAAATATGCAGAAATACTAAACCAAAGCCTGGACCTAAACTTACCTCTGACATATAGCCTTGACATTGACAAAGAAATCCACCATATAACCAATACTACACAAATGGCAAATTACTCCTAAAGACTTAAACCAAGACACACCAAAACACATTAAAGACTTAATAACTAAAAAAAATAGGCTCAGACGACAATGGCAGACAAACAGATCCCCACACCTTAAAACGACAATTAATAATTTATCTAAACAAATTGGGAATCTACTCAGAACTGAAAGGAATCAAAGCATTCAAAAGTATCTGAGAGACCTCACCCCTACTCATTCAACTGACTACTCTCTCTGGAAAGCGACAAAGAAACTTAAAAGACCAACTGAAAGAATCCCCCCACTACGTAGACAAAATAATGAATGGGCAAGGAGTGACATCGATAAGGCGAATACATTCGCTAGTCACCTTTCTAACGTTTTTACTCCTCTCCCACCAAAGGACACTCCACCTGACAATAACTTTCAGGCAACACACCAATTCAAAACACACAATTACTCAATGCCATTCCCCAAACTAATACAGACGTCTGAATTAAAAGGCATTATACGACAGACAATCAAAACTAAAAAGGCCCCGGGAAATGATCTAATCTCAGGTAAAATGTTGAGGAACTTGCCTGATAAGGCAATGCTCTTTCTGACCCTCATATTTAACTCCATCTTTAGAGAGGGTCATTTCCCAACCCAGTGGAAAACAGCTCTGGTGAAAATGATCCTCAAGCCTGGGAAACCTCCTGAGGAGTCAAACTCGTATAGGCCTATTAGTCTTCTCTCTGCAATCTCTAAATTGTTCGGGAGGGTCTTTCTTTCTAGACTCCGTCCCTTTATAATAGATTTAATCCCTATCCACCAATTCGGCTTTAGAGAGAAGCACGGCACTATTGAGCAAGTACATCGAATTGTTGATGTTATTCACAAAGACCTTGAAAACAAACGATACTGCTCAGCCGTGTTTCTTGATATATCTCAGGCTTTCGATAAAGTTTGGCACGAGGGTCTACTTCGGAAGCTTTATGACATACTCCCGCTAATTTATTTCAGGCTGATTCGTTCTTACCTCGATGGCAGAAGCTTTAGAGTTAAGATGAATGACGCCATTAGTGGGGTTTATCCTGTTAGATCTGGAGTACCTCAGGGTAGTGTTTTGGGACCTGTTTTGTATTTACTTTTTACAGCTGACTTGCCGACTAACCCGAACATAACCACAGCGACCTTTGCTGACGACACCGCTTTGCTCGCTTCACATAAAGACCCAATCGTGGCTTCTGCTATGCTCCAGGAAAGTCTGGACCAATTAAGGCCTTGGCTTGAGAAATGGAGGATAGCAGTTAACGAAGACAAATCTGCACACTTGACTTTTACTTTGAATAGACCGACCTGCCCCGGCGTAAATTTAGACAAACCCATTCCGACTAAAAGTACTGTAAAGTACCTCGGTATGCACCTTGACAGACGTCTAACGTGGGAGATGCACATCAAATCAAAAAAGAAACAACTGAGACTTAAACTTAACAAATTATACTGGCTGCTCCGACAAAAATCTCAACTGACGATAGACAATAAACTTCTAATTTACAAAATGATCCTTAAACCCATTTGGACCTATGGCATTCAGATGTGGAGGACCGCTAGCAAATCCAACAGAGACCTGATTCAGCGGTTTCAAAACAAAACACTTAGACTGATAGTCGGTGCTCCTTGGTATGTCCCTAACAGACTGATTCATAGGGACCTCGGAATGGTTACAGTCGAAATGGAAATTAAAAATTACAGCCTTCGCTACAAAGACAGACTCCTTAAACACCCTAATCCCAAAGCCCGACAACTATTAGACACACAAGGACAACTGAGACGACTCAAAAGACTCAAACCACAGGACTTGACAAGAGACATTAATAAATAGACCCGCGATGGTGCCCTTGCTGGGATTAGCCATCAGGCTAATAATTCAATGACATTCCCTTCTTCCTCCTCGACTATTTTCCTACCCACACTTCCAATGACTCACTCTCCTTAACCTGCCCTATAATTTCCTTTTACCTCCCTCCCCCTTTTATTACTCTTCGGGAATTGCAATTACAGATAGCGAGGTAAAATTAATGGAGGTAGGAAAAGAGTTGGGGTTTGAAATTAATAGTGATAAGAAAAAATATTTAGTAACAACAAAGAGGAACAGTATTAACATACAAAATCTTAATATACAAAATGTAGAATTTGAAAATGTAGAAAAATTGAATGTAATCACAAAGGATAATAATATTTGGGAAGAATTTAAATCGAGGTTGCAATCGGGAAACGCCTGTTATCATGCAGTAAAGAGGCTTATTTCATCAAAATTATTATCAAAGGAAATCAAAATTAAAATATATAAAACAATTATTTTGCCTGTTGTATTATTGGGTGTGAGGTATGGTCTATGACCTTAGGAGATGAGAGTAGATTCAGAGTATTTGAATATAGGATTCTTCCCAGCATTTATGGGCCAAAGAAAGATGAGGTCACCGGGGAATGGCGGAGACTGCATAACGAGGAATTGCATGACCTCTATGCATCTCCAGAAATAGTTAGGGTTATAAAAGCGAGAAGGCTGCGATAGGCGGGGCACGTGGCTATATTGTGAGAGGAAAAAGATATTGGTGGGGAGACCGATTGGAAAACGACCGCTTTGAAGATCAAGGACGAGTAGGAAGAGACGTAAGAGAGATGGGACAAGGGCTCAGGATAGGGACACTTGGAGAAATGTGGTTGCTGCAAGCAAGAACTTTCGAGTTCCTTAGAGTCACAGAGATAGATAGATATAACATATACAATAATAATATATATAATTAATTTACTGATTAAATTAAAATATATTTTAAATAAGAACACAAAAAGAAATGAATGTTTTATGTAATATGCTGATTGAAACAATATGGATGAAAACCTTTTACTACTTTCAACCAAATACTATGTACCACTCGGGGTTCCACTATGTACCTAGCCCCCGTCTAGGTGTGAAGAGCGCCGAAGGCGCTCTGAGCAGCTAGTTGCTATATAATAAAAACAATGATATTATTTAAATAAAAATTAATTATTTTTAACTTTTTTTTTATCACAAATTATTTTATCACAAAATAAATTTTTTATTTAAATTTAAGTAATTTAATCTATAGTAATATCAAATTTATCTATTATTCATTTATTTTTAGATATGAATTACGTGATTTAACTTCTACGGAATTAATAGATAGATTAGCTGATAAATTTTTAGCGAGTAATTATGCAACAATAATTGAATCATCACTTGCGGATCAACTTTGTGATGTTCTTGTAAGAAAAACTACAATAAATCTACTTTTATTTATTGCCCTAATTAATTTTTTGATTTTATTTTAGGTGCGTGAAATGTTTAAAAAATTAAATGAAATGCGTAATCAGGATATGATACAACGTCAATTATTAAGTAATAAAAAGAATTCATCTGTGATGTCATTGGAATTGAAAAGTGATGAAGATTTTGAAGAGATGGGACCAAGTGAACAACAAAAACATAAAAAAGGAATTAAATTTTTTGACCCTAATCAAAATCCAGAGGAACCCTCTACACCGGAGATTCAAATTCAATCAATGAATAAAAAAGATTTGTTTGATGCTTTGAATAAATTTCGCAGTTCACAAATGACTGTATCAACTACAAATCTCAATTTTTATAAACTAGAGGATGCAAATAAACAATTGGAAGATGACGCGGATAGCATTGAAGAAAATGATTCTGATTTGGAAGATTTATAAAATACATAAATTATAATTCAATATTATAAATAACAAATGAATTTTATTTTTTTCTCCAATCTATATTATATATATTATATATTGTAATAGTTGATATTAATTAGGATGATATAGATGGTGATGGTAAATAATTTATCACTTGGAGATTTTTTTTTATTTTCACACCAAATTTCACATGTGGTGATTTATACATATCTCCAAGAATCATGCATTTTCTTAACCGAAAGAAGAATTTTTAGCAGATATCTGTCCGTCCGTCCGTCTGTCCGACGTGTATAGCTTGAACGGCTCAACGGATTTTGATGAAATTTGGTATCTATCTATCTAATCTTATTATGTGTGTGGTGTGTGCTAGCTAAAATTGTATATATATATATATATATATATATATATATATAAATATATATATATATATTATATGTATGTATATATATAATATATATATATAAATATATATATATATTATATGTATGTATATATATTTGAAAATGGGTTCTCAGAAACCGCTCTAACGATTTTTTTGAAATTCACACCATAGATAGTATTTGGAAAGAAAAATCGAGGTTTATTGATCTCATCCATGGGAAAGATCATCTTCATTAGTTTTTTCTTAATTTAAATGTCACAACCCTTCATAACGTCACAGCCAGCGCTTTCTTAAATCTGTTTTTAATGCATTAATATATACATTTAAATTATTCAAAATTGTTTCAAAACGTTTAGAAGATTTATCTTTATAAAATATAGAAGAATTAAATGACGTCATCAATTTTGTCATACAGCGCCTCCGTAAATACAAAATATTATATACTCAGTCCGCCTTGGGCGTCTTTACAGCTAGCCTTTATTTGGTTGGAAGTTTATATGTAAAAGGTTTTCATCAATTTTCTTTCAATCAGTATATTACATAAAACATTAATTTGTTTTTGTGTTCTTACTTAAAATATATTTTAATTTAATCAGTAAATTAATTATATATTATTATTGCATATGTTATATCTATCTATCTATCTACTCCAAACTTCTTGACCGCAACAACCACATTTCTCCTAGTGTCCCTTCATACATAGTCCATCCATATAAAAATCTTACTTGAAAATCCAATTATGATATCAAAATTAAAATTATTTATTCATATAATCCTAAAAATTAAAAGAGGTAATAAATGCATGTTTTCAGTGTGTTAAATAAGTTAAAAAGGTCAATATTAGAAAAAAATAAATTGGTTATCTTTAAGATCAACACAAGTGAAATTTCATCATTTTTATTTCAAAGGCTTGTAATTTCTTTTCTTTTGCAATTTTTGTAAGTACAGTAGAACCTCGATAACTCAAACCTCGGTAACTTAAAAACCTCTACAACTTCAAAAAATAATATTTTTCCTTCCCATCATAGCCCAAAACCTCAAAAACTTAAAATACGCAACCTCTATTACTTAAATAAGTAATCTCTGTATTGGCTCTCAGAAGCTGAAATCTTGAAGAAATAAGAATCAGGAGAAAGTCTTCAATGTAAAAGAATAAAAATTGCAGAATTCCCTAACTTAGAACAATGTTTGTTTACATGGTTCAAACAGTGTCGAAACAAAAACATCAGTGTTACTGGACCCATACTGAAAGAAAAAGCTGAAGAGTTCAAATCGCAGTATTTATGCGCCCACCGGGAATGGCGGAGACTGCATGACCTCTATGTATCTCCAGATATAGTTAGTATTGAAAAGGCTGCGTTAGGAAGGACACGTGGCCACGCGTGGCTACAATGGGAGAAGAAAGAATGGCGAAAAAGATATTGGTGGGGAGACCGAGTGGGAAACGTCCGCTTGGAAGACCAAGGACACGTTGGATGGATAATGTGAGAAGGGACGTGAGTGAGATGGGAGAGGGTAGGGATTGGAGGGGTGTGGCTGAGAATAGGGATAGTTAGAGAGGTGTGGTTGCTGCGGCCAAGAACTTTCGAGTTCCGTAGAGCCACAGAGATAGATAGATAGATAGTTTATTAATGTATGTATTTGTTTATAATGTATTATTTGAACGCAAAATCGATACTGTCACTTCCATTTGGACTCAAAATTTCACCTGCCAAATTCCACCGTGTTTTTACAAATATAATCCGTCGAAATAATTTATAAGTATTTTATGAAAATTACCTAATATTTTTTAATAGTTTTGATGATCATCCACGTCATATAAACCAAGTGATTAGAATAATAATAATAAAAAAGGATTTCTTTAAAAATATCGAAATGTGAATTAATCCAAATTGATTGATATTGAAAATAATAAAGTATGTCCACACTAAGGCAATTTAAAATAAATTAAAGAATTTCCAAACCCTCAAAATAAGAAAAGAAATATTAAACAATTTTTATGAAAGCTATATTTTTTTTAAATAATCATTTTACCCCTATTTAATATAAAGTTTAATATTTTAATGAATAACACTTTTGTACAGGATAGTTACAAAATATACAAAGATACTTTTGATTATTTATTAACCGTAAAGGGGGTACACGGTGAGAAGATCGCCGAAGGCGGTTTGAGTGGCTACGTACTTTATATATTTTACTAAAATTTTACTAATTTATATAACATAGATTGACATTATACTTTTAATTTCCTTGATTTTATATATAATTATTAAATATTTTATATTTATTAATATAATTTTTTTTTCTTCATTTGATTTGAAATGGTATATTTTATTAGTTCATGTCATACTCAATAGATTGCATTGGGGTGTAAGTATATAGAACAAAGGTTAATTTTTGTATTTGAATACCATATATAACTAGGTATATAAAAATAAACAAATAAATAAATTCCTTGGTATTTTGTTATTAATTATATAAATATAATATAAGGTATATTATAATATTGACACTTATTTATTAGCAATTAAATTATCAGTGGTATAAGTTAATTGACCGGGTCGGGACTTCGGGAAAGTGTCTAGGATAGCCACGGGTAAAGAATAAACAGAGTATCTTTTATATAAAGAATTGAATATAATTGGAAACGAAATATAGCAAATACAATAATAATGACAAACAGTAAAACGGATAACCGGAAAATGTAACAGACAGAATGAACGGAAGGATAAACTGAACAGAGAATAGGTGCGTCGGGTTGAATCGTGTATCGGAAATCGTAATGGATAGACAAGCGGAGGTCGGGTTCAGGAGAGTAATCAGATATTGAGCAAGCAAGGATCGTTGTCGGGAGAATAATCAGACAATAGGATAGCGAGGTCGGGGTCGTGAGAGAGAACAGGTATCGGATAAACGGAGTCGGTAAGCGGTAGACAGAGGTTACGGAGCGGATAGATGTGTCTCGGACGGTGGTTCAACAAGCAAGGCCGACTCCACGCCGGGCTCGCTTCCGCCAAGAAGGAAAGACATAGAAAGAAGACTGTGCATTTCTCCACCCAGCGCTCGGTACGTCGCTCGACTGCCAGAGGCGCTGGTGGTGCCGCTAACATATTATATCTAATGAAAATTTTTGTTTTCTCCAAAATATGTGACTATATATCGATTTTTCAGTACAAAAAAAAGTTATTTTAAGAATTAGAAACAATTATACAATTAGATTAGATTTATGATAGAAACATGTTATGAAATTGTTCAAAAAGGAATAGACTTTCATAATAAATTTCTTCAAATTAGTCTTCACATTTATAAATATTTTTTTATAAAATTTATTAATATATGTATCGATCTGAATCATTTAAAAATAGACTCTTTGTGCCGGAAGATGAGATTTCAATCCCGAAATCGCTCCACATAATAAAATAAATAATAATATAATAATAATAATATTTTCAAATGATTAATTTTTATATTCTTATAAAAAAATCCTTTATAAGTTTTTTTTGAAGAGTTTCGATATTTTATGCTTTATTAATAAGTTGCTGAAAAATATCTCGAACAATTTTTGAAATTGTGCTTTAATAATGATTTGAATGAACGAAGAATTCCGAAGTGGTTAACTATTCTAAAAATTTCGATTTGATAAATGCACCTCGCTCTGATCAAAAAAAGTTGAATTTTGAAACTTGTAGAACATGACCGCTAGGTCCCGTTTCCCGGGAAAAAACGAAAAATTTCCCGAAAAAAAAACAAATTATTATTCATGCTAATTGCGATGGCGATACCGAAATCTTTGTTTTTCAAGTCTACATACCTACATGTATGTATAATGTGGTATCCGGATATACCACTACATACTGGTACATTGTAGTATCAGAATAGAGGAAATAGAATTGACTTTCCGTCGAAATAATTAAATTTTCAAAGGTGTATTGCTGTCGTATGAAACAACTGGAAACATTACTACAAATTTACAAAAGTTATTGGATGCTTTAATGACTATACAGCCCACATCAATTGAAAGTGAGAGGGTATTCTCGGTGTCATTCAATTTTTGTTCAAATAGAAGATCATCTTTAAGCGACATTTCCCTTAATTGCCTCTCGTTTCTGAAATGTTATTTTCTAAACAAGTAAAAGAAAACAATTATGTTTATGTTATATTTTGTTGATTTTATATTATATCAATGATTCTAAACCTTGGCGATTGACATCTTAAAGTGGGCGATTATTTGACTATACGCTTTTGGGGGGTGATAGTTATTTTTCGTGGGCGAAATCATTTTGAATAACCGCCTACACGTATGACTCATGCAACCCGTATATAAGAAACACACATGCCCGTTTTTTTCCTTTAGTTCTTCTTAGACCCTGTAGAGGCGCTAAAAACAATGTATCAAAAGTTAATATTGAGTATCCGAGTCTGCGCTGCATTTTGAGTGCATAATGTGGGAATGTTTTAGATTCGCTTTCAAGCATTTAGTCGCGTTTAGTAAAGCAGTCAGTAATAAGTAGTGTTCAATTTAATTTTAATATTGTCTGTTGTGCTCTCACCATATAATTTCAATTATTTTTAGGTGACTTTAGGTGAAATTAGAACCAAATATTATTAAACTTTGCAAAGATCACCAACCTCAAGGTTCTCATCAAAACGTTAAATTTGATTCAGCTTATTATTTATATGTTATATGTTAGGTTAAAATTAAATCAAATATATTACTTTATGTATCTTACTTTTTGTAGGTTAAATTAAAATTCTAAGTAATAAATGTTATTCTACTTTTGTTCCTTTAAAATTTCTTTGGATATACATATCTTACTAACGCCTAATCTAAACCAAACCTACCTCATATTAGGGATTATCATGCAATTTTTATCTGTTAAAATTTAAAGGGATGGGTGTGGGGGCGAATTAAGAAGCGGACCTTATAAAGTGGGCGTTTGGTCGTAAAAGGTTAAGAAACATTGAACATTAGGGTAAATAATAATTATAAATATCCGAATTGAATTATTATTATTATTTTTTTTTAAATTACTAAAATTCTCTTAAAATTACCTACACACAGAATTTTGTAAAGAATATATTCATTTATCTTATAGACAAATAAACAAAATTAAATTTTATTTATAGAAATATCAAGAGAATATATAACGTTTATTTTAAATTCGAAATAGAATACATATATAGTAGTTCGGTGAAGAAGATAAATAATATTAATCATAATATTTAAGATTGAAGAGAGGTCATTTGTAATTTCTATTCAGTGAATAACAATTTTTTGGAAATTGATTCAAACCTATAGAATCTCTTAGTCCGATATTACTTACAAATAAAAGTAGTTTTAATTGGTGATATTTATTTATTTTAATTCAAAGGTGATAAATATTTTAGATACAAATTAAAATCAAATTCAATGTTTTTGAGTATTTCGTTCAATTCTTTAGAAAGGTAAAAGTAAATAAATAAAATTGCTTGGGTTTCATTCTTCAATATTTTAATTTACGAAAAATGAATTGGATTATGTTTCCAATTCCATATTATTATTGAATTAAAGTTAAAGTAGAAATAATAATGGATTTCAGATTGACTATATTTCGTAGTTTTTTAAAATATATTATGAGTTATAAACGAAGATTTTTGAAGGGTGAAGCTCCTTTTAATTAGACAGCCAATACTACGATAGTAACAATTCTCTCTAGTACTAGAATATATTTCCTTTTATTTATTTCGTGTCATTCCATATCTATTCAACTCAAATACAAATATTAATTACTCTTTGACAAAGATAAATCCATATACATCAGTTATATTGAAAATTTAGGAATATTTTAAATTCAAAAGAAAATATTTCCAAAAATGCTGTTTATCATGATAATTGATCCTGAATAGAGGAACATAATTGAACATATATTCATCTAATAATTTCATATTTCTGCTTGAATCGGAGCAAGAGTACGGTACATGAAAACGACTGCAGAATAAGCAGTCGAAACGTTGTACAGTTGTATACTTATTCAAATAATGTGGTCTTGAAATAAAAATTCCCTTAATAATTATTCATATTTAAATTTGCTTATTTAATTTATAAATGTTTATATCTTTAATAATTGATATTAATTAAAAGGGATAGGATTATTATTTTGCATGGGTCTTGTCCAAATTATAGGTTTATTAAATTATATAATAAAAATTGAAAAGTCAACTTATCAACTTTATGGAGGATTAATGAATTAATATTAATCTATATATATAAAGGAGAGTGTTTGTATTATGTATGTAATTTGTTTACTTTTTTGCTGTCATAGAAACAAACAAAAAAGAAATTTCATACTTAACCGACACTTGATAATTTAGAATTATAAACAAAAACAATTGAACATCAAAAAATAAGAAACGATTTCTATGAAATTACATCACAATATTCTTATATACCTCTATGGTAACATAGGCTATAGATTTTATTAATATCTAATCAATAACCGCAGAATTTAATTTTTTAAAGTTTATATATAGTACCCGTGTTGTTCATTCAAGAGCCAGGCGTGGCCCACTGACTGGCGGACTCATTTTACACAATGTATATAACTCTAGCGAATTTCAATCAAAGAATTATTATAATTTCAACTTTTTATTTTAAATTCTAATATTCAAATATCATTTCAATTAAATAATTTATTCTAAAAGTTCTCATTTCAAATTAATATAATAAAATATTTAAATCATATTTAACTTAAATTATTTTGTATTTATTCTTTCTATATTTGAATACTTCTTTTATTTTAAGGGAGGGAATTAACTATGATCTAAAAAAATTAATAAATGAACTTAATAATAAAAAAACAAATAAATCCATTAATTTAAATTAATACTATTAATGAATGAATATATTGTTAATTTATCTTTAGTTTTATCAATACTTTTATACCGTTAATTTTTATAAATTGTCTCAAGTCTAACTTTGCATTTTCTCAAATTTTATTATAATTAAAAATATTCAATAAAAATCAATCAATGAAATTAAAATATCAAAATGAAATGATCAAGAAATATTATACTCTATTATAACATATACAATACTTATAAACTATAGGCGGACTATATTAGACGATATCTTTGCGGGTTCAGGCCAAATCGATCAACATTAATTAAGATATTTTCATTATGACAGATATTAGAAAAACCGAGAATTCAATATTTCTGTTCACTAATTATTTGTAGACTTTAGTAAAACCTACGCATGACTCAATAGATCCGGATAAACTTTTTTAAATTTTGATATTAAAATTTATCTTGAAGGTAGTAAAGAAAGAGTAAGATGCGGAAATCAATTGTAAAATAATAGGTGACCCAGACGACTTAAATATAATAGGAGATTCGGCAATTGTGCAATTACAGATAGCGAGGAAAAATTAATCGAGGTAGGAAAAGAGATGAGGTTTGAAATTAATAATGATAAATAAATATATTTAGAAACAAACAGGAGCAATATTAACAAACAAAATGTAGAATTTGAATATGTAGAAACATTGAATGTAATCACGAAGGATAATAATATTTGAGAAGAATTTAAATCGAAGTTGCAATCGGGAAACGCCTGTTATCATGCAGTAAAGAGGCTTATCAAAATTATTATAAAAGGGAATGAAAATTAAAATATATAAAACAATTATTTTGTCTGTTGTATTATATGGGTGTGAGACATAGTCTATGATCTTAGGAGATGAGAGTGGATTCAGAGTATTTGTGAGAATAGGATTCTTCCCAGCATTTATGGGCCCCAAAGAAAGATGAGTACACCAGGGAATGACGTAAGAGAGATGGAACAGAGGCTCAGGATAAAGACACTTGGAGAAATGTGGTTATAGCTGCCAAGAACTTTCGAGTACCGTTGAGCCACATACATATATATATACCATATTCAATAATGATATATATAATTAATTTACTGATTAAATTAAAATATATTTTAAATAATCACACAATAAGAAATGAATGTTTTATGTTATACACTGATTGAAACAAAATGGATGAAAACCTTTTACTACTTTCACCCAAATACTATGTACCACTCGGGGGTACAGGGGGCGGAGCCCCCGTCTAGATGTGAAGAGCGACGAAGGAGCTCTGAGCAGCTAGTATGTAATACAATGATCCAATTTATACGAGTATAGTGGTAAATTTAATAAATTCAAATGGGAATTTTATGTTTAGATTTATATGGACAGTGTTTTAGTGTTAGTCTGATATTCATTATTACTAACAAATGCGAGTACTGTTATTCAAATGATTTGACCAATTTCAAAAACATACCTTTTAGAGAAATTATCATTCAGGTGGGTTTATAAAGAGTTAAATTAAATTTATTATTTTTTTATAGAGATAAATTGTTAAATTAATTTTCTTAACTTCAATTTCTTCAATGGTGAAAAACGTCCCGTTATGGAAATAGCATCAACGCCAAGATATTCTCACCTAGATGTAGAAATAAAAAATCTAAAATATTTCTTATTAAGTCTTATTTCATTTTGATTCGAGCCACTACAGGAGTAATCGTCATTTATTTATATATTATAAATTTTATTAATTACTTAAGTAATTTTGTTATCTATTTACCAGAATTTATATTTGTATTATAGTTATATATTAATTATTATTTTTTTATTCATTATAATTGTAAATAATGTTAGCATTTTTCAGTTAATTTTCCATGTTTTTGAAAATTGATTGCTTTAAATATTTTAAATGAAATGAAATAAAACTACAATCTATGTATGTACAATATATGTACATTTTTTATGATTTCCCGCATATAGGTAAAAATACAAATATTTCAAAGGTAAAGGCTGAAAAAATTAAGAGGTCCCTGGATTTAACTTATGATTATTTTTCCTTTCTTATTAATTATAATAAAATTAAATTAAAATATATATATAGATATAAATAAATAAACGTTATATATTTAAATATTCACAATAAAAATCTAAAATTCATATAATATATTAAAAAAAACAAAATAATAGTAATAATATAATAATAATTTAAATATGAACCGTTTATTTTATGAGAAGTATAAATTCATTTCTTAAAAAATTAGACATCAATAATTTAGGCTTAATATAGAATAAATTTTATATTTATAAAACTAAATAATATTTAATATTTGCGATAAAACCGGCTTGGAATTAATTATGAGAGTGCTTTTTAGAAATAATTAAAAAAATGGATTTGAATTGCTTTCAAAACAAAATTATGCACATAACCTAACATAAAGAAAATAGATAATAAATGTTGTTATAATAATATAAAAATATTATTTGATTAAAATATTTATTTATCTCTCTCTCTCTCTCTTTGGAATATATTATGACTATATATTATTTAGAGAAAAAAATTTAAATGTAATTAATTCAATATTGAAAATTTGCAATTAACATAAATAAGTTTACACTGACACTTTTAAGTGAATAAAAGTTTATTTATTTTTTATCAATTAAAAAAGCAGTGCGAACTCAACCCGACAATGAAAACCAAAAAAATATTTATCCTAGCAATTCTCATTAATAATTAAATATTTAAAACTATTGGCATTTTAATTCCTAATAATAAAATTCATCAGACATCATAATTTAACTAAAAGCGAAGCTTTTTAACGATTTTTGATTTCATTCGAAGATGATATTTAATTAAAAGTTCATAAACCATTACCATCGAAAATGATAAGGGTAAGGGATAAAGGTTCTAGCATTTAAAGATTAAATTGGGTATAAAAATTTAAAAAAATATATTGAAAATATTGAGATATGTTTATAAAAAGAAACAGAGAAATTGACAAACTTGAATAATACGTATATTATAAAAGAATAATTAGAAAATAATATAAACAATTGTATCAAAGAAATATATTTATTCATTTTTCACATATCATTTAATATAATACGATATATTATATTTATTATAACATAACCTATATTTATATTTATTATTATTATTCTATTTTTTAATATTTTCTATTCACAATAGGAGTTGGATTTTTTTAAATATATAGCTAAATATTTTATTCGATTAAATATAATTTAATTTAATATAATTTTCAATTTGTAGTGATATTTATTCGAAAGACACCCAAACGGCAGTTATTTTTTTTTTCTTTTATCTTACTTTACAGTTTAATTTCTCTAAAAAAAATGATAAATTCTAATAAATATTTATTTTTTCAATATCAAGTTATTTTCTAAGAATTCTACATGATTACCAAAATCAAAAATCAATTAAAATGAAAAAACGAAAACATTTCAACATTCTCTTTTAATTAGAAAAGGTCAGTTTTTAATCTTTTGATTTATTATAAAAAGAATTTTATTATGTCTGTTTTAAATATATATATATATATATATATATATATTATATTATTATTTAATTAAAATGAAAAATAACGAAAAATTAATATGTGATACAGTGATTAATATATTTTGTAGTTTGAAAGTATTTTCAATGGGCATTAAAATAAAAAACTGATTATAAAGGCATTCTAGGCAGGTATTTTATTAGAATGCTTTAAAAATTTGGAAATAATTTCGATTTTGATCAATTAGTATAGAAAATATTTCAATTAATTAAAATATCTATGCTGAATTTAAATTTGAATATAAGAAATTAAGAAATAGAAAAATTCGTAAATCTTAAATGTTATACCAGTATGTATTACTTAATAGACAATTATGTAAGTAATATTACATGTGTTTTATTTGCAATTTTTACTATCTCGCCAGAGATAGTATTTTTATCACAAAAATTTTTGATGTCGAGATTTTGATGTTTTTATACGTTTTGAAGGTCCCTGAGTCATTTTCACTAAGGTTGAGAAAAATGTCTCTATGGTTTGAGCTAGAATAATGAAATTTGGTACACCGGCATTATTCAAAATTCGTAGTTTTCTATTAACTTTTGAGAAATGTAGCTCACCCGGAAGAGAGTCATTACCTACAACATTTTGATTTTTTTTCCTGTGACCGTAAAAATAAAGATATATGTTTGATAATTTTTCACATGATTAAAAATTGTATATAACTGCTATATATAGAATTTTAGCTTGATTGAATTGAAAATACCGGTATTAACTTTTTAAATTTTTTAACACGTTGACTGCCATCACGACCCAGCATGTGACGTGGTGCCATCAACAAAGAGCCAAACACGCCCTGGTTTAATAAATATTATTTATTAATTTATAATTTATAATTAATTAAATTTAATTTAAACATAATATATGTTAATTAATCCAATTCAAAATTGCGAGATAGTCAAGTGGAGACACTCTAGATTTGAATTCCACCATATTAAAAATTAGATTAGATAGTTCTTGGTTGAGAGATTTTTTTCAATTCTTTAGATTTATACATTTATTTCTCACTTAATATAATGATAATTATTACCGACCGGTGATAGTAAGGGAGGTATTGTTTTCACACCAAATTTCACATGTGGAGATTTTAACATATCTCCACGAATCATGGATTTTCTTAACAGAAAAAAGTATTTTTAGCATGATGTCTGTCCGTTCGTCCGTCCGTCCGTATAGATGTGTACTGCCTGAACGGCTCAACGGATTTTGATGAAATTTATACTGAATTGATCAACTTTTGATGCAAATCCGGAAACCGCAAGTGGTAGTATTAGCGATCGACGATAGGAAGGAAGGGTTATTTTCAACCAAATTTCACATGAGGAAATTTTTTTATTTATCACCACGAATCATGCACTTTGTATTAGTTTTATCGTCGAGAAAAATCATATTTATTAGTTTTTTCTTAATTTAAAATTATATGACGTCATCCAGCCATTCATGACGTCACAGCCTGGTCTTACATATATATTATAAATAAAATAAAATTAAAAATGTTTATATTTATTATTTATGTATCCATATCTGTTTTTTATTACATTAATAGATATATTAAAATTATTTGAAATTGTTTCTGTAGCCGAAATTAATTTACTTCAAACTGTCGGTCGGTTCGGACCTGCCCACAGGTCAACTTATTTTTAATATTAAATCAGTTTAATTTTAATTATGAATAATATTGAAAATAATATTTGAAAATAAACCTTTTAAATATAGTGAACACTAATCGCAATAGATGGCGGGATATGTATTAAATCAGGATAATATTTTTTCAAAAATATATAATATTTCTATAATTAATATTAATATTTCTTATTGATGATAATTTTGAAAAATTGTAGAGTAAATAATTATTTTTCAAATAATAACAGTTTTGCTGTCCTTTATTTTATTTTAAATACTTATTCGAATATATTTAGTTAAAAAAAGATACACAACAAAATTTTAAAAAGAACGTATTGAATTTTTCATTTGAATTAGCTTATAAAAAGATTATGTAAATTTTATGAAATATAAAGAGAATCACGTTTATTTGAATTTTGAGATATTCTACAAATAATGTAAATGTAAATTTAGAGAAAGAAGATAATTAATTAAATATAATATTTTAGGATTAGAGTATAATGCAAAGATTTCGGATAATTTGAAATTTTATTCAGTGATTATCTATATATTTTAAATTATTTCAATTCTATATAATTTAAGCCCGATATTCTTCTTAAAAAAAAGTTTAAAGAAGCCTATTTTGATTAGTGATATTTATTTGAAATGATTAGTATGAATTACAAATTTGTAAATAAAAGAAAAGGCAATAAGTATTTTATTTACAAATATTATGTTTTTAATTGAATATAATATTTGAATTTGAGTTAAAATACGGGTAATTAACTATATTTATAAATTTGGAAAGATTTTAGAAAGTTGTAGCCCCTTTAGTTAGACATCCAACGCCTGAGAAAATACTGGAATGTCGAGGCAACAAAAAGATAAATATTAACAAATAATTATTTATTTGAATTGATAAAAAATAACTCGGCAATGACTTCTAAATCATATATGATTGATGACTTCTTTAAAACTTAAATTTTTGTTGAGGTGGTACTCCCTTTGAGTTTAAAATATTAACAATATTGAATTAAAATAATAAGTAATTGAATTTAAATCATAGAACTATTATGTTTGTCTGTTTATGTGTATATATGCTTGTCAGTCTGAGAAATTGTGACTAAAATTTATCATTAAAATCTTTGATTGGACTAAAGATTAAATTTTCTTCTTTTGATTCGATTTAATATCTGATTAATGTTTGCGACATTAAACCGCGCTCTAAGGATTTTTTTAAAATTCTCACTATAGATAATTTTAATAAAGAAAAATCGATCTCTATTGGTTTAAGTCTCGGGAAAAAATAATCTTTGTTAGTTTTTTCTTAATTTAAAATAGGAATTTTAATAATAAAAAAAAAATGGCACAGGGAAACGCCTTACGCCTTAAATACAGAATATTATAAAGAAAAGAAAATTAAAAATACATTTTTTTAATAATATTTTGTAATCAAATATATATTATGTTATATCCACAGTCCATACTTTTCTGTCTTTCAGTGCATTAATACGAATGTTTAAGGCTTGAATGTTTTATGACTATGTTCTTTTAAATTATTTGAAATTGTTTCATATATATTTTGTCGTTTCTTTATATTAAATAATATTCTTAATCTTAAATATTCATAGTTCATAAGGAATAATTTTTTTAAAGTACCCAGCGGCGGTACTATTTATTAAATTAAATTAAAAGTAAATAGGCTAATTGTTTAGTATAATGTTGATAAATGAGTATGGGAGGGGGGGATGATTTCTTAAGTATATCCTTAAGATGAGAGAGGCAGTAATGGTAGGGAGAAGTTTAAAGAAAGATGGAGAGGGGGGAGGGGGTGGTCGAGGTAACGGAGGGGCAATCAAGGATCGGGCGGCGTGTGCTCTCCTGGCGCTCGTCAGTTGTGCGTCGACCGCGCGACCATCCAATACATTTTCCTCACGCGTTGTCTTTTTGTTATTGTTTGATTGTTATTCTTGTTTTTGTTGTTGTTGCAATGAGTGGTGGGTCAACATGCAATGTGCGTGTCCCCCGGCATATTTATCATTGTCTATGGGCATTATTGGTGCTCGAGATGGCAATCGGGGGTGGACTGCTTGTTTTGACACTCCACGTGCGTGACACTTGTCATCTGAATCAGGTGACACGAACGAAACGATCGACAGTTGATGAGAATGGTGTTGTGGGCGAACAAAATGAGGCACATGTCGAGTTTTTTAATCCAAAATTACGACAAGAACTTGAGGAAAGGGAGGCAAAGGCACCCAAGACAGACAACCCCTGGGTCTGGCTTACTTCCTATTCAAGAATACCGGTGAGTACATTATCATTGTTTAAATACATTAAATAAATAAATTAATTAATTAATTAAACTCTTTAATAACTAATTATTTATTTCATTAATAACAAATTTCTAATTAATGATTCAATAATAATTTTCTTTTTCATTCATTGAAAATATAAAATACAATTAATTTTTTTTTTATTATTTTTAAGTAATTGAATTATATGTATCTACTACATTATATACATTTTCAAATTATTTTCCTTGAATATTTATTTAAATAATAAAATGGTAATTGATAAATTAGAATATTAAATATTTATATTTTCTAAGAATGGTGATTTTTATTAATTATGAATGAAATTTGTAATATACTTAATGCACAGCCTTAGGACATTTTATTCAACAATATGATATATATATATATTATAATCCCTTTTTGGCCTATTATAAAGAATCCTTTTTTTAGATTTTTTAATATGATAATTATTTTAAATATTATTATTAAACTAAAACTTAATAAGAATAATTTTTAATTAACCAAAGGTATTTTAATATAACTTAATATTAGTTTATATTAATTTCGGATGTTATACCATGATCAAAAGCTTTGAATTGAGTAGAAGAAAGCTTCTTTCTAATGATAATTGATTTATATAAAGTTTTTTAAGTTTGATTTTAGTTTATATAACATTTTTTAAAATCTTTCGGTTAGTGTGCCAATGATTAAATCTCTTAGTTTCATTATTTAATGAGTTTTGTTAAAATAGATTTTTAATATTTTATAAGAGTTGCTGGGAGATCAAATCTTTGTTTTATTATTAATCTTTTGTAATCCTAGACGATCCTCACATACATATAAATAAATCTATTTATACATATATATATAAACCTATATATTTCTTAATCATAAATAATTATTGAAAATATTCTTATTATCAGTATAATTAATAATTATATTATTTTACTATATGATATTATTTATTTATATTGTAATATTTGTAATTTGTCAGATATATATATAGATAAATCACTTAAATCTTTGCAATGTTTTGATTTTGATTCTCATTTGTATATGATTAACACCTGTTGATTAATTTTATTATTTTAATTAATAAAAAAACAAATATATGTAAATTTCGAATTTAAAAAAAAGCTCTAAGTAATCATTTTTATTTTTTTTGGTGATTTATATGTATAATTGTAAATATCTATGGATATATTCAATAAATGTAACAATAACATAATTACAGTTATTTTTGGGAGTTCTCAATCTCATCTTATTTGTCTATTTTTTGTCTATTTTTCTGTTTCTGTATTTTTTATTCTATAGCTACTGAAATCGAGTCTGAGCACCAACTAAATGTTTCCAACCTTCTATTTTGTGATCATCCAATTTGTATCTGTTTGTCTGTTTCAATTATTTTTTTATGATATTTCTCACACCAACTCGTATATAAAAACCAAATTGAATATTTATATAAATTTGTAATTTTTTTATCCATTTATTTTGCAATATAAACCATTTAATGTTCAAATACATAAAAAAAATATGTTATTTTTTCTTGTTTTTTTTTAATTACTCATATAATTTTTATTTTTAATAATAAAACCCATTACAATTTTTATTCATCTGATTTTTCTGACACTCTCTCCTTATCCTACTTACAATTAAAATAATAATAATAATAATAATAATTATTATTATTATAATTATAAATATTTTTTATGACCAGGAGAATAATAATAGATAATTAATTTAGCAATTATACAACCCACTATCTATTATATTTTAACAGAGAAGGTAATAATTTTAATATGGAGTATAGGGTATAAATCTATAAATCGTTCTCTTAACCAAGAAATTACCAAAGAAAAAATAATATTATTGTATTCAAGGATGCTTAATAAAATTTGGTTGATTAAAAATTTTATTTATTTATATGTATAATATATATGATCTATTTTATTCTAAAAATAATATTAATTTTTATTTATGTGATTATAAATTTACTTATATATAAAGTTTTTATTTTTTAATTTTGTTTCAAACATTATATTAATAATATTGTGGATTATGTCTTATACATTAAATCTTTATATACTTAAAACATTATTAATAATAATATAGTTAAATATAAACATTTTTATAAATATAATTCTATTTTCATTAGTACTATATACAGTGTTTTTGCAATAATCATTGAATTAATAAAATAATTAATTATCTATTTATTTCCAAAGTTTATTAATTTATCAAAAAACTATTATATTCCAATAATAGAGGACACTCTTTAATATCTAAATATCGAATGAAATTCAAATGAAAAATAACACAGTTAAGCTAATTTGAATTTAAACTGCAACATACTTTCCTGGTTTGCCTACCTTCAAGGGGTATCCAAACATTATTTTTTTAAAATTTATTTTATTTATTTTATTTATAACCTTTATTAATCCAAATATTAAAACTTTGCTCTTAACAATTTTAGTCTTAAACAATGACCTTAAAACCATTAATTTATTTATTATAATGGCTTGTTATTAATTATTATGACTATTTAACTTATTATTATGACTTGTTTACATTAAAATCATTAAGTATAAATTGAGTCTAAAAATAATATTCTAATATCCGTAGTCCTAAAGTTATTAAGAATAAAGTAATACTATTAATAATCTTAATGATAATTTTTAAGTAAATATTCTATTCTCATTAAGATATTATTTATAAATATTTATTAACTATATTATTGTTACGTTTATTAATAATAGTAATAATACATTTTAAAACAAAAAGGAGAATGGGAAGAAGGAAAAAATGAAGATGAGTTGGTGAGTGTGAGAGAAAGAGAGAGAAAGAGATAATGGAGGGTTTAATATAAATGATAATCGAGTGATGACGGGTAGAATATGGAGAGATGAAAGTGGGTGGTGTTGGTAAAAAAAAGAAGATAGCGAGGTAAGGGAGAAAAGAAGAAAAGTGAATAAAAATGAAAATATTTTTTTCACATACTCATGCAAATTTTTTATTTTTTATTTTATGTTAAATCGACATAATTTATGAGATTATTATTAATATTAGGACCCTTATACTTAAATATATATGATAAAGAAGTTATGAATGAGTGACCTTTTCCATCCCTTCATTCATATTATTATTATTATTTTTATTATTATTATTATTCGAACGTATTTTAATCTCAATGAATAATTCATTTTGAAATTAAATTCTCGCAAGAAGGAGAAGAAGACGTTGCTTTATATATATGGATAATAATATTATTAAATGGCAATCTTGTCTGATGACAGGCAATAACGATATAAAATGTATATATATATATATAAAAGAAAGTAAAAAATTGGTTAAAGGGAGTGAAAATTGAGAGATGAGGTGTATTTATCTTTAAATTCTAATTTGTTTTTAAAATTAATAACATAATAAATATTCAGAATATTAATTTTACTTAATATATATATATATTATTATTATGTTTATGTTTACTTATGTATAATATCCAACAATTAATCTTTCTGATTTTGAAGACTGCAGGGGATTTGTAAGAAATTCACTTATTATACAATGTTGAGTGAAAAATCGATCTGTATAGATCTCACTTATATTAATTGATTACTTTTTTATTTAAATAATTAATAACAAGGATCAATAAATTTTAAAATCAAAACATTACGATAAATAAAGGCATCTTTAGAAAATATTATATTGGTATAATATACCTATATATAGAATCAGTGGTGTATTGGAAGGGGAACGCGGGGGAACGACGTTCCCTTACCTTTTTCAGAACCGGAACGCGTTCCAGTACTTTTTCATGTCCCGACAACTCCCACTTAAATCTATTGTTTGAATTTCTTTTTTGTATTCGTTAATATTCTATATAGAAAGAATAAGAAAAAACAAAAACTTATATGGAAAAAAATAGTTTGCTTAAATTAGGACTTTCTTTTTGCTCCCGCTATGCGTTCCCTTACTTCTTATTTTAGCAATACATCACAGTATAGAATATATATATACAGGGCTGGGCCGTTCCTCAATTTTTGAGGAACTCGATACATTTACAAGTTCCTTTCATTTTTTAGGAACTCGACACAGTTACAAGTTCATGGAACGCGTTACTCTTAATGTTACAGTTCCTTAAAAAAAAATCTTTCTTTTTCACTTCAGGTAGCTTCGAGAAGCATGCCTGGGTAAAAGATTTAAGTGCTTTAAAACATATTTATTTGATAAATAAATAAATTGTGTTTATTCTTATTTTTTTTCCGCTTTCCATAACACCCCGAACTCTTTCGAAGTTTGGCAGAAATTGCCGAAACGCGAAATTGAAAAAAAAAATCAGAAGGAACTTGTAACGTCCGGTAAAGATTATATTATGATAAGTGAGTATTTTCTTTTATATTTAAGTGTCGACATTTCGGCACTCATTTTGGTGCCATTTTCAAGAGAGTTTGTTTTCTAGAGTAAATTTTTGGAATTCTAGTCAGTCATAGTTAGTGAGACCAAGAATTAATAATGTTGAGATTTTGGGTTGAATAGGTGGGTAATCTTTGGCTTACTGCATTTTTAAGCTCTGGAGTAGGGATTCTCAACGGGGTCCAGATGGACCTCTTGGTGCTATATGGCGAAATTTTCTCTTTGAATTACTATAAAAAAGTAAAGGATTTCTTTACGTAATAAAAACTAAATAAAAAAGTAAATACAATCAATTGCCAAGGGTGCTGCTAGTAGTAGTAGCATTTATTAAAGTTGCATACACTTTTATATATTTATATAATCGCCTTTATTTTAAGGAATTTCCTATTGAAATTTTTGTTTTAAATTTTCTACCTAAATTAAATACAATTCAACTTAAATATTTTTTTTGATTGAATTAATTCTTTTGTAAATTAATATTTTCCAATAATTTTTATATAATAAAATATTTAAGAATATATTTATTACCTAAATTATCATATGAAAAAGTTGTGAAATTTATTATTAATCAAAATTTGAATCTGATATCAAAAATAAAATATCAGCCCCAACCATCACATTAAGTTTTCCAATTAAGAACTAATTCTTATTAATCATTTATGAAATTATTAATTTATAAATATTCCATTGTAAGTTTTGTTAGCTCTACTACTTCTAATACAATGAAAATGTTTACATTTATGTAAAATTGTTAATAATATATTAAATGCTTATAGTTCTAGGTTAAACTTTATTAATATTCTTAAATTGGATCAAAAAATATGGATCTATTAAACGAGAAGAAAGTTTAAAAGGGGTCAACGTAGAAAAAAATGTTGGGAAACCCTGTTCTAGAGAATCCATGGCACTAATACTGCCTATAACATACGTCCGGTTCGTACTCAGTTGGTTTCGAACTGTGTTATGAAATTATTATTATTATTAATAATATATAATTAATAATTTATTCTTGAGAAACAATTTTCTTATTTTTTTAATTGATAAATAAGTAAATAAATAATAAGTTTTATTTTTACTAAAATTCAATTAATAATTATGATACAATCATTTCATTCAATGTATAATATTAAAAAATGGTAACTTTTAAAATAAATTAATAAATTTAAATTATATTTGTGATGAGAAAGTCAAATATTTTCAAATTTATATAAATATTTTCATAATTCTTTGAATTAGTATAATTTATAATATTATTAATTTTGTATTCATTATTGATCGGGTTCGGATTGATTCTTAGAATTTAGTCTAGAAATTGAATGACCAAAATTCTTAGTGAAGGTTTTTTTTTAAATAATTGAAAACTATTATCTATGTTCAAACAGGGGTAAGTTTATATGTTGTAGAATTAAATCATTCTGTGATTATTGATATTGATATAATTTTCTGTTGAAAGTTTTGTTTTATTGATTATTAATGTTTATATATTTTAGTTTATAACAACATTATAATTATTTAGATTTACCGATTCAGGAAACATAATATTAAAATTAATATAAATATATACTTAGAGGTTAGATCAATAAGTACCTGACTTTTTGAATTTTTACATGTAATGGTAACACTGCTTCTCACTATCAACTGACCCCTGTCGAAATTTGAATCAGCTGGGCCTTTTAGTTTTTGTTTGGCATCCATTAAAATCCGACTACCTCAACGATTTGAGATGAAAATGGAAAAAAAGTCAATTTCTATGAAATTCATGAATTGGCATACTGATTGTTCTCTCATCCGCCCTATTCTCCGGATTTAGCCCCGAGTGACTATTTCTTGTTTCCAAATCTGAAGATGATTCGACGGAAAGAGATTTTACTTCAACGATGAAATTATTACACAAACGAATTCCTATTTTGATGTCCTTGACAAATCTTATTTTTTGGAAGGGATAAAAAAAATTGGAGTAACGTTGGGCGAAGTATATAAAGTTCAAAGGAGATTATATTGAAAAATAAAAAGACCTGTGCTGAAAAGTCACGGACATATTCACCTGCCCTCGTATCAATTACTTTATCAAATCATCTAATGTTTAATATTAAAAAATATTATAAATATAAGTAGATAGAAAGGTATACTATCAATATTTATTTTGATTGTTATTTGTTTTTTTTTTAATGTTTAATATTAATCGAAATTGTTAATGAAAATTTGATTACTTTTTTTTATCAGCGATTGAAAAGAAACAAGTGACATTTCAAACAGTCAGCAATATTAAATAAAATAATAAAAAAAACATCCATCCATCTATCCCCATCGTCTATCTATTCATTCATTCATTCATTCATCTATCAATTCCAGCCATCCATCTCTTTTCAAGTGGGAATAAATTTTTCTCAAATCGTAACACATTTCAATCTTTGGCATGAATGCAAATTGATATTCATAGTATTTTTTACCCTCTCTAATGTACCACCCTTCGTCTCTATAACAACCCTTTACTTCTTCTCCTTCCCCATCCCTCTCATATATCCATCATATCATCATTCATTTTCTCAACACATAACAAAAAAAAAAAAAAATAAAACTTTTTCTATTTCAAAAATCATTAATATTTTCAAATAATTTCTCATAAATTTTAATAGAATTTTAAAATAACAATCTAAATTTTCCAAATTAATTTATTTTGAAAAAAAAAAAAAAATTTACTCAATTGAAACTCTAAATTGAATTCTTGACAATTGTGTGTGTATTGTAGTTGTTTATATTGTTGGTGTTAGTCTATTTATTCATACATTAAAAACAAAGAGAGGGAGAGAGAATATCTCTTTACTAGGGACACAGAGAAATGAATATGCATTCTCTGTATACACGCCTAAATACAATACATATCTATGCATAAATGATCCAAGAATTCATTGCAATGAAATGCGATTAACTGCAACTGGAATCTCCAAATATATAATATTTAATTTTAATAATTATTTATATATTTATATAAAATTTTGTAATCATGTTTTTAATTGGTATGTCTTTTTAAAGTTTTATTTTATCTGTTTAAGGATAATAATAAAAGTTTATAATGATAAAAGTTTTATTCTTGTTTATATTAAAATAATATTTTAAATTTACATATGATTTATAATACAATATTATAATAATTCTTAGTATTATTTGTAATTCGCTAGGATTAATTAATAAACGACTCAACAAATTTCTCAAAAAAAAAAAAAAAAACCAAAAACTAGAGCTTGAATAAGTAAAAAAATAATTTAAAATATCTATATATATATATATACAATAGTATATAAAATAGCTTTTATCATACAAGAAACAGGTCAATAAGTATGGGACTTTTTGAAAAAAACAGATTTTTTGATAAAAAATTATTTTATTTTTCAACATAGTCTCCTTTGAGCTCTATACACTTCGTCCAACGTTTCTCCAATATTTTTATCCCTTTCAAAAAATAAGATTCGTCGAGAACATCTTTGGTGTCGATTCACCCCGAGAAACTCACTGTTTTGTCTGTTGTTTGGTCTCTGAGTTGTGGTGGATCCACATTTCATCCCCGGTTACGAAACGGCGCAAACACTCGGTTTCAGTGATGTTTTTTTTCCCAAAAAATAATTCTTAGCACACGAATTTCACTTTTTTCTATTTTTTCTCAAATCCCCGCTTAGTTTGCAATTAATGAATGTCAAACAAAAACTAAAAGACCCAGCTGATTCAAATTTCACCAAGAGACAGCTGATAGTTGCCTTGTGGTAGGAGAAGTGTTGCCATTTCATTTAAGAGACAAGAAATTCAAAAGTCACGAACTTATTAACCATCCTCGTATTTAGGAAACTTTCTGAAGAAATATTACAATTTTAAATTTTAAAATAAAATTCTTTCAATGTTATACTTATATATGAGTATATACGTGAATTTATCCAAGATCTCTATAATTTATTTAATTTTATAGTGAAAATTGCTGATTTATATTTATATTCAATTATGTACATATATATTTATAATTTATAATATAAAAATAATAAATAATATATTAATATTTAAATTATAATTTTGTTGTTATACCTTCCATCTAAATTTTTCATAGTCCGTCTCTTTTTCTTCATTTTTTCGGTATCCATCGCCAAACTTGTGGGATTTTTTCATGTATTTTAAAAATTTGATCGAAATCCATAATTTTTTTGGATTATGACATTTTGAATTAATTTTATTATTTTTTTAATTTCGATATTTTTGGTAAAATTAATTGTTAAATTAGGATTTAAATTACCCATTGAATTTAAGTAATTTTAATAACAATTATAGTATCAAATAAATGTAGATACTTTTTTCATTGATTTTTATTAGCAATTTAAATGTATTTATATAAAAAATGTATTAAATATTTATTATTTATAGATTTGTTAAATGTATATAATATTATAATTTTATATATTATATTCTCAATATTAATAAATATAGATTTAAATAAAATATATATGATATTGTATTAAATAAAAATATGACTCTATTAATTTTTAAAATAAAATAAATTAAAAATTATATATAGGGTGTCTCAAAAAATGTACTAACACTTTGAATGACTATAAAAACATTATTTATGAACATAAAGACAAATTCAAAGGCTTTTGAATCACAGAAAAAATAAGTTGACCTGTGGCCAGGTCCGATCCGACCGACGGTTTGAAATAAATTAATTTCCAGCTACAGAAACAATTTCAAATAATTTTCATATATCTATTAATGTAATAAAAAACAGATATGGATACATAAATAAATAATATAAACATTTTTAATTTTATTTTATTTATAATATATATGCAAGACCAGGCTGTGACCTCATGAATGGCTGGATGACGTCATATAATTTTAAATCAAGAAAAAACTAATAAATATGATTTTTCTCGAGGATAAAACCAATACAAAGTGCATGATTCGTGGTGATATATAAAAAAATCTCCTTTGGTGTGAAAATAACCCTTTCCTTCCTATCGTCGATCGCTAATACTACCACTTCCGGTTTCCGGAATTGCACCAAAAGTTGATCAATTCATCCCACTGATGCATTAAGTAAATATACCAAATTTCATCAAAATCGGTTGAGCCGTTCAGGCTGTACACATCTATACGGACGGACAGACGGACAGACGGACGGACAGACGGACGGACAGACGGACGGACAGACGGACAGACGGACGGACAGACATCATGCTAAAAATACTTTTTTCTGTTTAGAAAATGCATGATTCGTGGAGATATGTAAAAATCTCCACATGTGAAATTTGGTGTGAAAACAATACCTCCCTTACTATCGTCGGTCGGTAAAAACATCTAATTAAAGAATAAAAGAATCATGTTCGCAAATCTTCAAATTGGTGATCGTTGGATGCATTTTTTGAGACATCCTGTATTTAAAGAATTCTTATTTTATAATAAAATGCTATTTTTTTTAAATATATATAATATATAATAGATAGTTTTAACTATTTATTTATTATTATAATATTATTTTGTAAATTGTAATTTATATCATTCTATTTTAAGAGAATGATGGAAACTTTGATAAATATTTTTATTTTTTTGTTTTAATGTAATCTTGATAAATTTTTGTATCTCTCCCTCTCTCTCTCTTTATCTCCCTTTATCTGTTATTTCTTCTCTCTCTCTCTTTCATTCATTCTTTTTCTGCTCATTCAATTCAACGGCTATTATTAATGTGTTTTTGTTGGCATTCGCTTTTGATGAGCAATTTTTTTATTGACGCTTTTGTTGTTTCCTGCATTCTGAAATTTATATCTAAACAACAGTGCGGAATGGGTAGGTAATATATATATATATATATTTGGGAGAGAGAGACACATTCTAGTTGTATTTAGGGAATAAAATGCGGGGTATAGGAGGGAGGAGTGGGGGAATTTTTTTTGTGTGTTAGATGGCATTGATTTCCACAAAGTAGCAATAACCGTTTGGAAGGTATTAAAGTGGATCTAAAGAGTCAGCCGGTGAATGTGGGTGGTTGGAGTGAGTTAGTTGACAAATATATATATATATATATATATATATATACGTATAGAAATATAAAAAAAGCTGTTTTTTATCTTGTTCATTCACACACACACAAAGAGAAATAAATAAATATGCAAACTGTTTAAATCCCACAAGTGAAACAGAGAGAGAGAGTGGGGGGGGGGGGGGTGGAACAAACGACAACACTTGGCAATGAATTTGCTTATTGATTGAATTCTTCTTTTTTGTTGTTGTTTGTTGGTTGTTTGGTTGGTTTGTTTATTTATTTTTCTTCCCCTTTTATTTATTTATTTTTTTTTATTAGATTGTTTTTTATTTCATTAATAAATAAAAAAAATATCTGTAATATATCTGTCTGAATTTTTATTAAATTCCTAAATTAATATGTCAATTTTCATTAGTTATGATTAGGCTTTCATTGAATCATAGATTCTATTATTGAAATTCTTGAAAGTATTTGAATATTATAAATTTACAAGTGATGTAAAAATACAGGTAATATATATATATAATGGGCCTTTCATTACTTGTTTGTGGATTTTAAACAAGAATATGACATGATGAATAAATCGAAACCCTGGGGAACAATTGTTTAAAGTTCATGCACCTGTCCAAATAATCAGGGACCAAAATTGCATTAACAATAAATATAGAATTATTAAGAGAATTTTTATTAAAAGACCACATTATTTGTATAAAATTATTTATTAAATTAAAATAATTGTACAACGTTTCAACTGCTTATTCTGCAGTCGTTTTCAAGTAACCGTACGCTTGCTCCGATTCAAGCGGACTCATTCAAGCGGACTCATCAGTCCGCTTGAATCGGAGCAAGCGTACGGTTACTTGAAAACGACTGCAGAATAAGCAGTTGAAACGTTGTACAATTATTTTAATTTAATAAATAATTTTATACAAATAATGTGGTCTTTTAATAAAAATTCTCTTAATAATTATCAAAATAACCACAAAAGCTTTAATAAATAAATATAGAAACTTAATTAATTTCGTGAATGAATTTAAATGCCATGGTTCCTTTGAGAGTAAGAAAATTCTTTCAAAAAACACATACAAAGACTCACCCACTCCCACATATATATATATATAAATATAGATCTTATCTTGTTATACAATCAAAAATTGTATATATATTTGTATTTTAATTTATTAAACCGCTCTAAGGATTTTTTTGAAATTCACACCTAAGATGATTTTTTATAAAGAAAAATCGATCTGTATTGGTTTCAGCATCGGGAAAATCATCTATGTTAGTTTTTTCTTAATTTAATTTAGGAATTTTAAGAATAAAAAAAAAAGGCGCCGGGTAAATACAAAATATTATAAATAAAATAAAATTAAAAATACTTATTTTAATAATATTTTGTAATCAAATTATGAAATATATATTGTGTTATGTCCTCAGGCCATCCTTTTCTGTCTTTCAGTGCATTAATACGTACGTTGAAGGGCTGTATGTTTTATGACTATTTTTTTTTTAAATTTATGTTCTTTTAAATTATTTGAAATTGTTTCATATATTTTGTCGTTTATTTATTTTAAATAATAATCTTAATCTTAAATATTCATAGTTCATAAGGAATAATTCTTTTTAAAGTACCGAGCGGCTGCTCGGTGAACCAGGTACTATATATATATATATATATATATATATATATACGTATATATATATAATACAATAATCTAAAAATAAAAATATATAATGTAATAATGTTGCTCGTTTTATTATAAGCATGCTAGATATAATCCATGATATAATATCACAATTCAAAGAGGAAAATCTGAAAAACAATTTATAGTCAAGTACTCGATCCAGAAACGAAAACGAAAGTATATACTTAAGAGACCAAGACCCGCCCAAGGTTGTCGTGCCGAAGACTAAGTAAGCGAGATTTGTATTGTTTCTGTTTATTTGTATTTGATTTGATGTAAGTAAGTAGATTTGGTATACAATTCTAAACGAAATTCTTACAATAAAATTAAGAGCAGATATAACTTCAGATTTTTTTATTTTGAAAATAGATGGCGGGATAAAAATAAAAAAAAAATTAATCGGACAATTTTACCAATAAAATAAATCAAACAAAATCATATTGTCAGAATAAATCGATCATTTGGTAATTAATACAGAAGTCATGGATTTGGATAAAACTTTATCACTGGGTTCCTTTTTTAATTCCAAATAAACTTTTCTTATGCAATTTTTACGGGTCGCTTCTAGTTTACGAGATAAAAATGATTAAAGTTTGGATATAAATGCATTGATATTCTATTTAGCTATCATGTTTTATTATTTGATCACCAGAGGGATCCACTAATTTTTGGTTTTTAAAGTTCGGTTTGGATATAAGAAGATTAAAAAATTAATTAATTAAATAATTTTTCTATATCCAAACCGAACTGAAAAACCCGAAAATTAGGAATAAGTAACGTGAGTAATTTATATCTCGTATACTAGAAATAACCCGCAAAAATTGCATAAGAAAAGTTTATTTGGAATTAAAAAAGGAACCGACTGATAAAGTTTTATCCAAATCCATGACTGGATGACTGTTCTCTAATTACCATAATTATTTATACTATATTATTAATTATATATATTATAAATATTACATTTCAATATAGTTCTTTTGAATATTGTTTCTGAATAATACACAATATGAAAATATCATAAAAAAATTTCAAAGTGAATTGTATATGTCCAATTCAATTCAATTTAAAGAGTATGTTTATTAGCCAAAATTTTTACAATAGTTGATTATCAGAACATACAAAAGTTTAATATACATATCATCAGGGTTGTGATTGTCAACTCCCCAGGAAAGACTAGCAAAACCTGGAGATTGCAAATGTATGTGTAAATAGAACAGTTAGCCATTCTATAAGTCCAGTGATTAATTTATAAAAAAATTCAATTTATATATATATATATATATATATATATAGGTATATATATATAACACAATTATTGATTTTTTTTATAATACCAACGCATTTATATAAAAAACCTAAGGTGTTAACCATATATACATACATCACAGATACATAAACCAATATAGGCTTATATATGTATATACGTAGATTCAAAATCTATCCCTTCAATAAACAAACCGGCAAGTATTTAAAGTGGCAAACGCCAAAGAGGCTTATCATATCACATATAACTATAGGGGGTCTACAAATATACAAACATACATTTTTTTTATATTATATTTTTATTATTTATAATCTAATTTAATTCATTTCAAATAATACTTTACTATTTACCTAATAATTATTTTTTATATAAAATTCACTTTTAAAGTATTTTCTAATAAATTTTAAAAAATTTTGAAATTTGGTAAAAAATTATAAAAAATGTCTTATTTATTTATATCAGTGGTGATATTTTGGAAATGTTAAATTTTTTTTGAAAGCCAATTTCTTTTACAAAAAGATGACAATTGATTATTTGTAATATAAACTTATTAAAATAGAGAATTATATTGTCCAATTTTAATACTTTTACTAAAAACTTTAATTACATCAATGAATATTTAAAAGTTTTTAAATATTTGAATTATATTTTTTTAAAATTGTAAAAGAAAATATACTAAATTATAAGTATCTTTTTATATACATATAACATATATATTATATTGAATATTGATGTCTATATATATATATATATATATATATATATATAACAATCTTTTCTTTATTAAATAAATTATAGGGGAAGTACAGATTTGATAAAAACTTATTAATTCCTTTAATAAAATAGTTCAAATAGGGTTATTCGGTTTTATGGTTTTAATTATATTCTCTCTTTCTCTTTCTCTCTCTGTGTCTCTTTCTCTTTCTCTCTTATGCTAACCCTTAAAGAAGTAATTAGCGCACAACTTCAGAGTCCATCGGGAGAGAGCGAGTTGGCTCTTTAAGAGGGTTGAAGATGGAGGGTGGAGAGGGAATGAGGGCATAGACCCCTCAGGATAACATTAATTAATGGCAACTGCTGTGACGATGAATCCTCTGGGAATCCCCTCTTCCCTCAACCCACCTCTTCTTCCTCCATCTACCCCTCTCCATATACACACAGATGACCGAACCATCTTCGTTCTCCTTGTCGATTAATCCGACCACCACCACTCACCCGCTCGTTTTGAATCAATTTAACCAGAACAAAGCAAATGAGACAAGATTAAAACCATTATATACATAGTATAAAGAAAGCTCCCTCTATATTTTAAATAAAATTAAATTTTTTAATATATATCTATACTTTTCAGAATATTGAAAAAACAAATCATGATTGTTTTATATTTATATTTATCCGAAGGCGGTTTATTTACTTTTTAAATATTTTATATATATTTTTCATTTTCGTATATTGAATGCCAATATTGCATCTAACTAGAAATTCTTCTTTGGTTAATTGATTATTGATTAGTATGAAAGGCCTTTAGGGTAGCAAGAAAGGGTGGATAGTGCTGTAGGTGGTTGGTTATTGGAATATGTAACTCCAACCCCCTCCCTCTTCAGATAATGGAATAATTCAATTACAAATTGAATTTCTAAATAGATCAAATTCCATCTTAATACTTTTATTAATTATTATATGATAATTAAATTTATATTTATATAGTATTGAAATATAAATATAATTTATTTATGAATATTTTGTAAAATTTATAAAAATAAATTACAAAAAAAAAATTCTACATTTTATACATATATATATATATATATATATATATATATATATATATACCAAATGTACAAATATATCTCATTTTATCATGTTAACAAGAGTCTACGCCCAGATTAGTGCTTGAACAGAACCTTGGTTTTAACATATTTATTGAGTCTAACTTTATACTAAAACATTCACGAATAGTATTTTTTTTATTAATACAAAAAGTCCTGTCAAATGATAGTAATTATTTCGAAAAGCTTATGGTGAATATGCTCTATCACAAGTTTACGAATAACCATGTTATAAAGGTTTAAAAATGATTGATGTTTCAAATAAAATAAACTAAAATTTGGATTGGATGCAGAAATGAGCAGAATCGGAATCTTTTTGAATTTAAATCCAAAGATCTGGGATTTTTTTTCTTTTTTTTTGGAAAAATAAGTAACTAACAATGATTTGATTAAACTATTTTACATTATTATTGATTTAAGCCGTTTTTACACAATAAAAATACGAAATATATTAACCGTAAGGGAGAAATAAGTTTTAAGCTTTACAAGACCTTCCCTCCTCTCTCCCCTCTTGTCTTTATTAATCTGATTAATAATTATCCATTAACGGCTTTTCAAATAATATTGCAATTATGAATTTAGTCTACTCAGCAACTGAATCTTATTTGATTAATTTCTCAGCTAAATGTATGGACTATATACATATAAATTCTAATATATATATATATATGTATATATCATCATAAATCTCCATAAATATATATTCATTTATACGAAATATTAGTATGCATAATATTTAATTAACATGATGAAACATTATATGGTTGAAAAAATGAATGAATGAGAGGGGGATTTAATTTATTTATTTGTTTATTTTTCTATACGCAAATTGATATTCTTTTCATAAAATATCAATTTCTAATTAAAAAAAAAATTATATATTAATATTTTTCAATAAATAATAAAGAAGAAATTATTTTTAATATATAATATGAATTTTCTATAAAAATATATTATATTTATATTTTTTTTATGTATGATTGACGCACCCTATAAGTATTGGATAAATATATTTTGAATCATCAAGTATATCCTCAGGTGATCTCTCTCTCTCTCTCCCAATCCTACAATATAATATTTGTCGAAGGTGTATATCAAATAAGCGTAAAAAGAGTGATAGATGTTATTTGGGATTAGGTTCAAATAAAAAGATCATATATCAGTGAAAAAAAATTTATCCATATATTGATAGAATAATACTTGACACATACAGCCATTATACATACATATATATATATATTTGTAAATATTTTATATATTGCTATATTGGGTGAATATACTTTTATACTGTTAGTAACGGTTTTCTTTGACATTTTTATTTTCCTATAACAATATTGTTCCTTGAATGGATAACAATCTATTCGTAATAATGTGCTTTTTGTATTTTATTATTTTTATTGTTAAATTTATTGTTTCGATGAAATTGACTTTCATTATCTATTGTTGTAATTATAGATGATTTATGTTTACTAATGTTACGTTGTTAAGCTACATTCCCCAAATTTCTTTATTATTCATTCAATTTCTTCTTTCTTAGGGTGCCATTTCCCTCATCATGATAATTTCATGACTAGGATAGCTTTAGAAGCTGCCCAGCCATGATGATTTTTATTAGGAATGTTAATGCGGTGGTTTCCCATTGCCTTCCGCATGTATAGAACCAGGAACTGACAGTTCGGAGACAGCTGATGTTAAATTGAATTTTATTAGGAGAATTTGTTCTTAGTTGGAATCGAACGCCGACTTCTTGTGTAGAAAATTGCTACGCTACACTCTCGGCTAGCTGCCTCCTATTCATTCAAATTAAACAGAAGATATCAAATAATATCAATATTATACTACAATATAATTTTTAATTTAATATTATTAATAATATAATACGTACTTTTAATTCTTAATTTGAAATTGTTTATATTGTCATTTTATTAATATTTTTATTACTATTATTATTGTCACGTGATAATTGATAATTTTAATTAAAAGGTAGTAAAATCTATTAAATCATTAATCGAAACGATTTAATTAAAAGGCATTTGAAATATATTTGTATATATATATATATATACAACGTAATCATTTGAGTTTAAAATTATTAATTATAGAATTCAGATTAGATGATCTTTATAAATCTCGCATATTTTTTTTTAAATAAAATTTAATTATATCAAATGTTTAGTGAACTAAATAATTGGATTGGGAAAAAATTAATTAACTTTTAATTTAAAAAAAAAATTCTACCAAAATTACGAACGAATTGAAAAGAGATTGATATTTAATAATATACATTACTCTCTTGATTGATAATATAATATAATTTTAATTTAATTATTCAATTTTTTTTAATAACCCAAATAAATAAGTATAATTAAATTATGTTTAGGATAAAAATATGTTTATATAAATTGTTCACAATTATCTTTATTTTTTGTTTTTATTATCAAATAAATTAACAGGCAAATTTTCTAATTTTTTTTTACTTATTGTTTATATTTTTCAAATTGTATACGACGGTAGGTCAATAAATCTGTGACTTTAAAAAAAAAAACCAAAAAAGCCCCCGGATTTTACGATAGAAAATGATTTTATTTTTCAACGTAGTCTCCTTTGAGCTCTTTACACTCAGTCCAACGTTTCTACAATTTTTTTATCCCTTCCAAAAAATAAGATTTATCGAAGATATCAAAATAGGTCACTCGGGACTAAATCCGAAGAATAGGGCGGATGAGAGAGCTATTCGTATCCTAATTCATGGATTTTTATGGAAAATCACTTTTTTTCATTTTCTTCTCTAATCACGAGGTAATCTGCAATTAATGGATGTCAAACAAAAACTTGACGACCCAGCTGGTTCAAATTTCGACAGGAGTCAGCTGATAGTAGCCTGCAGACACGGTCACTGTTGCCATTTCAGGTAAAAAACAAGAAATTCAAAAAGTTAAAACTTACAACAAATTTTCATACTTCTAATTTAGATAGATTTATGAATGTTATAATATTTATTCTTAAAAGTTAAATTAAAATGTGTAATTTCTTTAAAATGATTTTATAATTAATATGGTCTGGTATAAATTACCCAATTCGATGGTTTGATCAACTTCAGTATTTATTTATTTACTATTTTAACAAAATAAAATTACATTGTTTTGTCATTTATCAATGTAATGTTTATAATTTGTTAAAGGTTTTTTTTTGTTTTATTTTTGGGTTCGATTCAGATGTAAGATCTGATTAAAAATCGATTTATCTTTTTCTCCTTTAATTATTGTAAATTGTAAACGTTTGTTTCAATACTTCAAACTCAATCACCTCCTATTATTAACAATAAACAACAATAAAAGTAAAAATAAAAATAAAATAATTAAGTGAATTCTTATTGAAACTATTGATAAAGTAAAATTGATATATAATATTTAAGTAAATAGAAAATATATAGAGATTAGAAAAATTACTAATATAGAATTATTCTAATTTATATTGTTATAATTAAATATTGAAATACATATTTATATTGTAGATTTCTAAATTTAGTCGATGTGAAACTTTATATTTTATATTTCTTGGTTCTTTTATATTAAAAGAAAAACGATTGATGTATTTATAGAAAGTTTGAGAATCTAGAAATATCCTTCGGGATCGGTTGATGGGATAACCGGTGGATGATACAGGAGTGAGTTAGGATATGGGGAGGGGGGGAGAGGTGGTAGAGTGGAGAGGAAAGATCCTCGTTTATCGATGAATTTTTAAACTTCATTATAATTTTTTTCTCTTTCAAATAAATGATTTATAAAGAACAATTGGAATTAGTTTAAAAAATATTAAAAAAAAAACAACAGAAGGTGTGACGTTGGATGAAAGTGAAAATGGATGTTTCCATTTCTCTTAATAAAATAAATTAGATATCAAACTAAAATAAATGACATTTATTTAAAATAAAAAACAAATCAAAAGAATTTAATTGTTTTTATTTAAAAAGAAGATTAAAATGAAAAATGATTTGTTTTGTATTTTCTTATTTTTATTTAGATTTAATAAGTTATAATTAGGGCTCGGATTTATAGGCACTAAAAATCTTTAAAATAGGCAGGCAACTAAACACTAAAAATTATTAAAATAGGTACTTAAAAAGGCATTTATTGTAAAAATAGGCACTTAAAAAGGCTTTTTAAAAACAAATTAAAACTTGAAAATAATAATAAAATATTGAGTGAAATTTTAAAATATGTTTATTGGCATGTTTATTTGTTTAAATATTTGTCATTACAATTTATTATTATGTATTTTTCAAGATTTTCACTGGTAAAAGATGCTCTATTTCTCTATTATCTGAAAGAGTTATTTTATATATTGAAAATGTGCGTTCAACTTCACAAGAGGTTAATGGACTAAATTTTAAATCAGCTATTTCAGATGGTGTTAAATTTTCTTCTTCTGTACCACTATACCCTCCTAAATTCCTAGTTATTCTTTCTATTATTGTCCAACCAGGATTCCGCTTCATTATTTTCTAAGCCACTAAGTTTTAAATATTTTCTTGATTATTCAAAAAAAACAAACAAAAATTTAGATTATGTATAGCTCGTAAAAAATGAAAATTGGGTATTTGAACTTAAAATAGGAACTAAAAAAGGCATTTATCGATGAAATAGGCACTAAAACCCAGAATCGGACAAAATAGGCATTATAGGCAGTAACAAATGCCTCTTCTTTAATTCAGAATTTCATGAAACGTATACATATCATATTGGCTTAAATTTTAAGCCATAAATTAAAAAAGGCAAATAGGGCGAAATCCGAGCCTAGTTATAATTAAGAATTATACACATAATATAAGCATAATTGTGTTATTAAATATAATACAATATTATATTAATTTATATATTATTATTATTACTCACTTTTTTTTATATCATTATTCAATGATGAAGGGGGTAACTCATTTACTATTAAAATACATTTTGCAAAGCATATTTTCATTAATTTCATTGTGATTTAATCAACCATGATACTTTTCCACTTCACTTTTTCAAATGATTATTTGATCTTTAAAATTTGGAATTTTTTAAAAATCCTTTTATATCATATTTCTATGTTAGGTCAAGTGTGTATTTATTATATTTTAATCATAATGTTGCAAGTTGCTCATCTTTTATATCTTTTATTATTAATAATTATTCATAAATATAAGCTCATTAATGAATTATTGAGAATATATTATTATTACTTAATATATCAATTAGTATTGGATATAAATGAAATATTAGTATACCAACCAATTATATATATAGATATGTACATATGTAAATATATAATAAAATATACATAGTGACGGAAACAAGTAATCGCCAGGGTGGTGCTGTTGTCGGGCAACCAATGATTAGGAAGGTGCATTGTTATTGTCCGACACGATTGGTTAATTCAAGGATTCTTCCTCTTTGGTCAATGAGATGTGATTGTGGACATTTCGATGAACAAAGTGGCGACATTTCATAGGAATGGAATTTTGAGATTTTTGAGCCTTCGTTTCTGTGATTAATATTTATAATTGGTGCTTAGGGATAATGGATGAATTGGTAATGCATGCTCTCATTATGTTGTCCAGTGCCTAAGGTATAGGGATATTCTTCAGACCACATTTAATAGTAACAATAGCAGTGCTTGTGCAGTGTATAATACTTCGAGCCTTCAAAACAAAGTTCATTTACCCAACCATAAGAATTTTAAAACTCTCTTCCCAGAACTCTTTCAAAAATGGTACCATAATAGGAGCCGAAACGTCGAGATTCAAATTTCACTTAAAATTATAAATAAGCTACTCATAAAAAACATTCACGGAAACTTAAGTATAAATGCACGAGTAAATTATTTATATATGTTTAAATTATTATTTTTTAATATTTTTGAATATTTCTATTATCAATCTCTATTTAATCTATTATATATTCTACCATGAAATTGATTTTCATTATATATTTTTTAGATTCAAGTCAATGAACCTATTATTATTATTATTATTATTATTATTATTATTATATTATCATAATAATATTTTCATAATCAAAGAATATTTAAATTTAGAATAATATTTTCGTATAGAGTAAAATCGTTAAATTTATAAAAGGGTCAACCTCAAAGTAGGTGCATGTTCTTTAGCTATAAACTTGTTTAATATTATAATATCATCTTTATACCCCTCTCCCTCCCCTCCTCCGGTTCTCCCCTTCACTTTCAAATCACTACAAACTTAATAATATTATATTATACTATATATGTATTATTAAATTGTATTCTTAGATTCTTGTATACATACATATATTATTTATATAAATATATGTAATTTTTTTTCTTAAAAATAATTCACATACAATAGACCAGGGGTGGGCAACCTAGTGCCCAAGAAGCCATTTTTAAGTGCTCGCATTCAAATTACTAAGTATAATATTAATTTAAAGTAATGACACAAAAAGGTAACATTTTCGATTTTTCAATATGACTTTAAAAAAGGTAAAATATTTTTGCGAACGTGCTCTTAAACATTTTCGATTTTTTTTTCAATTTTTTCAATATGGCTCTAAGTATCACCAAGTGTGCCCATCCCTGTTATATTATTTCAAAAATGTGCCCGGCTATTGAAAATGGTTGCCGACCCCTGCAATACTATATATATATTAATATATATAAGAGTGTATACAATAAAATATTATATAATTATAAAATATTTCCAATATATATATTTTTATTCAAAAATAATGAAATTAACTTCGTTAACAATGAATGTTTTTCATAAATGTTCAAAAAATTGAAATAAAAAATATTATATATATGCCGAATATATATAAATATAAATATCTTTTGAATATTTTCGATTTTAAATTATATTTCTTTTTCAATCAATATTGGATTTTATTTATTTATTTTTTATTTCACAAATTACAATGTAATGTCTTTTTATTTTATCATTGATTATCTCTGTTTTTAGCTTTTTATATACATATCTCTATTATCAATTTTTATTTATATAAAAAAAAAAATACTACCAGCCGGTGAGATACAAAAAATATTTTTTTTTTTGTTATTTATTTATATAGATATATAAATGGATTTGCCATGCCGACTTCTCGATTCAATTTGGCACAGACTGTCTATCTGTCTGTTTGTTCGTCTCCAGGGGAATCGTCATAAGATTGTCACCAATTTTGTTTTTTTACTTCTATCCTCTTTACAATCTATGAAAAGAAGAGTATTGGGATTTGTCCATTTCGTTTTCTATTTATTTCTACAATATATATATATATATTCCTATATAAGTATTTTCTAAACTATATTTATTTTATTATTTTTTAATTAAAAAAAATTCAATTTTAATTTTAATTAAAAGAAAATTTCTAATTCTGTACATTATATGATTATATTTACTGGATATCGCTTTTAAATATTATATATATTGAAAATATAAGCATACAAATTCCTTTTAATAGGAGAAAGTTATTGAGATATTATAAATAAACATTTAAGACAAATATTAAAAACCTCACATACATCCACTTTTACCTAAAATGCGGACAATATAAATTAAATAGAATCGATTGATAAAAATGGAACCTATTGTCATGAATTCGACTTTTTCAAAGGCTCATAAATTAATTGAGTTATAGGAAGAGTAGCCAAGCTTCTTCTAGGAAGAGATAAGAGTTATTATGCTGGATAGAAATAAGAATGTAAAGTCATTCTTCGGCATGGAGCGAAAAAAGAGACATCATCTCTATGTGACACGACAGTGCCAGGATCATACATCGAGTCCAACAAAGAAGTTCCATGCCTAGAGAAAATGTGTCATTGAATGCCTGGATGGAAGCGCCCTGAGAATCATCACTTGTCCCACCTTCCCTTGAACTCTATACTATTAACAATTAACAGCTAAGTGGTCGGCCCTAGATAATTTGAAATTGCTAAACAAACATAAAATTTGATATATCAATAATATTAAAATAAATGAACTTTATTTTAAAGTTAATTTCTAAGTTATAATTTCTCATGATAGTTGTTATAATTTAATTAATTAAAACCTTCGCTAGATTCACACAACTATTTTTTTATTAATAATAAGCAGAGTGCTACCAATTAAATTAAAGATCAATTTTATTAATTTTAAACACATATTTTTGTTAATATCGCAACCCATACTAAGCCATATACGACAATATATATATGTATTAAAATTATTTTCTTTTAAGTAAAGATTTATCATTATGAAAATTAAATTATTTATATTTTATTATTGAATGAATGAATAGACTTTTTGTTCTTTTTTTTATCTCTTCTATTTATTGATCTGATTTAAGAGAAATGATTTCAATGAGTTGAAGAATGACATTGGCGTTTTTTGGGTGGATATAGGCTGATAAAAAAGTGTAATAGTATGGGGTTACTGGAGTTGGGGATGGGGATGTTGTAGACGAAGAGGGGTAGAAGTGAAATAAGGGGCGGATTACGTAGAATAAAAAGAAAAAGAGATTTTTGTTTGTGATCCCTTTTGATAAATCTCAGGTGTTCGTCACTCAACTTACGAGATGTAATCTTTTATTTTCCACTTCCCAAATGACAGATAGAGATAAATGATTTATCAACCCCCCTCCTTTCTCTCTCCATTCTCTACTTCTACTATAGTATTTAATTTTTAACTGAAAAAAAAAATTAAAATATATCATAAAATGTTTAGATTTCATAATTATGTAAATTAATAATAATAATATTAATCATATTCAAGTTACGATCATTAGATTGTATATACATAGAATATTTTCTTTATATTGTAGGAAAAAATAAGTCGGTGTTCCCTCACTCATGCTATTAAAATTGTTTGTTTCTCAAGTGTAACATATTTTAAAAAAGTTTGTAAAATATTTAATGATTATATAGGAAAGAGATGAAGGGGATGGTAGAGGGTTAAAAGAATAATAAATAATACAGAGTGAGGGAAAAGGGGATGGAAGGAAATGAACGAAAAAAGGTGTATTTTGCTGTTCCTTCCACCGGCAAGTGAGCAATAAAGTATTTAAAGAAAATATAAAAGTCGAATAATTTTATTTCCAAAAAATATATAATATAATTTTATCATTAACCTATATTATAATAAGTGATAAAATAATATAAACATAAAATATACAAATATAATTTCATAATACTGAAATAAATATATATAATTTAATGAAATATTAATAAAACATTAAATTAAAATTTATTAATAAATGTTTGAATAATATTTGACTTATTTTATGATAATTTATAAATTCTTTCTTTTTTTTTCTTTCCCTCTTTCTCTCATTCTATTTTAGTGCATGGCTATTAATTTCAATTATAATTTATATTTTATTCCGTCGTAAAATATTTGGTCAAGATGGCCACTTGAATGTTCATGCTGAAGGGGAAAAGGATGATGAAGAGACATGGAGGGGGGGAGAGAGAGAATGGCTAAAGAAGATGTGAAAGAGGGTAGCGGTAGTGAGAAAGATGGAGGGGAAAGGATGAGGAGTCAGTAGCCACTTGAGAGTTGGAATATGGAGACATCGTTAACGTTAATGGGTGCTAATGCATCCTACCAGAAATAAAGAGATAGACAAGTGCAAATGAAGAAATGGAACAGCCATCAGGCAACCAATCAACCAATTAAATTCATAAAATTAATCAAAAGGGACAAAAAAACAAAAATCATGAACGATAGAGTCGATTTTGTGGTATACATATCAAATGATATATACTTATATTTCTAAATACAAAAGGACTTAATAACAGTAACCATATTTCTTCAACAGTCCCTATCCTAAGGTATTTCTTTACTATTTCCTATCTTCACTTTTTGTCGCACTCTTTGTATCCCAAATGGTTTTCATCTATTTCCAGTCCTATTCATTAAAATTTCCTCGAATATATTAATCAAATTGTGTTTGGGAATGTCATGTAATTTGTATTATGCAATCTTTGATATTATTCCACTACTATTTTCATTTATTCTCGTCCTTCAAAGTCATGGACCACGCTTCAGGTCTATTTTAATTAAAACTTCAAAATCAAAATTTTATGAATTTAAATTTTCATATTTTTCAAAAGTTGTAAAAAAGTTTCTTTACAATAACAATGATTGAAATCATAATTACATACTTCTTGAATACTATTCTTCCTCGAAATTCTGAGTAGTTAAACTACTTAATCTTATAAATAAAAATGACTTTTGTAATTGCATCACTCAATAACGCCTGGACCAATTTTGACAATTCTTTTTTTAAAATGTTCGTTGAAGTCCAAGGATGGTTTTTCCGGCGAGAAAAAATCGAATAATTGTCGGGAAAACCCTAAAAACAGCCCTTTTCTTTACATTTTCTTATTGATGACGTCACAGCTAGGGAGGACGAACATTTGGAATAAAAGTTGTCGCTTATCTGACCTCCCTACCTCCCCGAGAAATTCTCACTAAAAATGTTTATAATATTTTTATTTATTAAATCAAACTAAATATTATTTTTTATTTCAATATTTTTTTAATGTTAATACAATAATTTTTATATTTTATAATCTATAAAATAATTTAATTATTTTAAAAAACGGCGGTCTTCATTTTTTTTACTCTCTACTGACTGTGACTGTAAGGATGATCTGTGCTGTGAATCCCTTCCTTCTCAGTGTCGAATAGAAATAGATGATATTACTTGGATAAATTTTTAAGATAATTAATTAATTTTATCAAATAAATATCTAATTATTTTCAGGTAATTTTATATATATTTTAATATTATTATTATAGTTTTAATTTTTTTAAGTAATTTCTTTTTATTTTAATTTTTATATTTAAGCTAAATATCATTTAATATTTTTTAAATTTATTAATTTAATTAAATACATTTGTTTAAAATTGTTTTTCATAATATCAAATAGTTTGAATTTCTATTTAAAACGTTTTATTTATTTAATTTAATTTTATTTATTTTTTGATCATTTTATTTGTATTTTTATATTAATAATTGTTTTTTTTAGATAATTTAAAACATTTCGATTGCCTTTTTTACCGACCGACGATAGTAAGGGAGGTATTGTTTTCACACCAAATTTCACATGAGGAGATTTTTTTACATATCACCACGAATGTATTGGTTTTATCCTCGGGAAAAATCATCTTCATTATGTTTTTCATAATTTAAAATTATATGACGTCACCCAGCCCTTCATGACGTCACAGCCTCCTTATTATAATCACGGGCAACGCCGGCTACTTCAGCTATATATTATAAATAAAATAAAATTAAAAATATTTATGTTATATTTATATCTGTTTTTTATTACATTAATAGATATATTAAAATTATTTGAAATTGTTTCTGTAGCTGGAAATTAATTTATTTCAAACCGTCGGTCGGTTCGGACCTGGCTACAGGTCAACTTATTACTTGATTAATTTTGAATTTTGATTTTATTTATTTATTTACTTAAAAATTTAATTTTATTAAATAAATATCTAATTATTTTCAGGTAAGTTTATATATTTTTTATTTTTTAATCTCATTATGCTAGCTAAAATTGTTTGTTTGTATTAATGGTTTCGAGGCAGGTTTGTATTAATGGTTTCGAGGCAGGAAAAGTGATGGGGTTTGAAATTAATAGTGATAATGCAAAATAAATAGTATCAGAGCGAATAATATTTGCAAAGAATTTAAATCGAGGTTGCAATCGGGAAATTATTATCAAAGGGGATCAAAATTAAAATATATAAAACAATTATTTTTTCTGTTGTATTATAGGGGTGGGAGGCATGGTCTATAACCCTGGGAGATGAGAGTAGATTCAGAGTATTTGAGAAAAGGATTCTTCCCAAGATTTATGGGCCAAAGAAAGATGAGGACACCGGGGAATAGCGGAGACTGCATAACAAGGAATTGCATGACCTCTATGCATCTCTAGATATAGGTTATAAAATAGAGAAGGCTGGGTTCGGCAGGGCACATGGCTAGAATGGGAGAGGAAAAATATATTGGTGGGGAGTTCGATTGGAAAACGTCCGTGTGGAAGACCAATTGTGAACAGGGAGGACATTGTAGGAAGGAACGTGAGAGAAATGGGACAGGGTAGGAGTTAGATGGTTATAGCTCAGAATAGGGACACTCGGGGGGTACAGGGGGCGGAGCCCCCGTCTAGGTGTGGAGAGCGCCGAAGGCGCTCGGAGCAGCTAGTAAATTATTAAATTTTGATTTCTAAAATAAGTCAGAAAATTTAAATTGAAATAATTCAGAAATAGAATTTTATATCAATTTTTATAAAAATTTTTCAAAACTAGCCGAGGGTGTACCCACTCTAGATAGCTTTATATCCTATTTTTTAATGATTAGATTAAGAAAATAATTGTACCTCTTTTAATATTTTAATTTCCATTTTATTTTTAATTTATATTTATCTTTTAATATCAACATTTTAATAAAGAAAATATTTTGACAATTATAATTGATAATATTGTATTATGATACGAGTATTTACCAAGTATTTTTCAAGTTTCACATGATTGTGTAAAAAAATGTGTTTTTCTATTTCCAACACCTCTCATTGATTAATTATTAACCATCCTTTCATTTATTTAGACACTTTTGCAAGGACAGGTTTGTTAAATATTAATGAAAATATTATATATGAGTTTGCTCCTTGAAATGGAGCGTAGATTGAAAATGAGTGACTAATATAAATATAGGTATATTGTATCGTGCATATCAAAACACCCTAGAATATCAATTTTTAACTTTACATATATTAACAAAATATGTTTATCTTTAAAAATTTTATTTTAATGATATTCAGATAAGAAAAAAAATTCATATTTTTTTTAAAAATAATAGAGTGATTTTAGTATTTTTAAAATTATTAAACAGAAAATTAGACAGTCAATTCTGAATTTTATAAAAAATATTTTGGCCTAAAATTGAAAGAATTTAAATAAATTTTAATTAAAGAAATTATTATTTTTCTTTTTCAATTTATCTTTAAATTTTTATTAAGTTGATATAGACGTTCTCACTCCAATAAAAAAAAATTATTAAAAGCAATGAATTAGACTTTTCTTGATAAGTTTTGAAATAACTAAAATATTTTTAAAATTTCTGTATCATGATAATATATTTGATTAAATTCTTTATTATAGAATTTTCTTTGGAAAAAAAATTTTTGGTTCAATTATTTTTCTCTTTCAGAATAAATATATTACGGTTCCACACCTACAAAATATATAAATTTATAGATGAATGGTTCACTTGCAAAATCAATTAACTCCAAAAAACAAAATATTGAGAAAAAGGAGAAAACATTCAATATATTCTTTTTTTCAAATTTCTGTTTCATTATAAATTTAATTAATGGACGTCGAATGTATTCCTTTAAATTATCTTATTACTAAAATTTTTACATAATTAATGAAGTTAATTGATTTGGCAAGTGAAAGAAAATGATTAAGCGAATTCGGTCTTAAATTTATGTTTCTATTATAAGAAAACTTCATTATATACAGAGGCGGATTATCCGTAAGGCAAACTAGGCACGTGCCTAGGGGCGTGTAGTTCCAAGGGGCGCGCGAGCTCAAAATTTTTAAAATTTATAGTATTATGATGGGCATTTATGGCCGATACAGGGGCGCCGATAAAGTGATTGCCTAGGGCGCTCTGGACCTTTAATCCGCCACTGATTATATATATTCATTTGTTATTTCAATTATATTTTAAATCATACTTAAAGCCATACTCATAGTTATTATATGTAATAAATTAATAAATTTAATAAATTAATAAATGTGTTATTAAAGGTTTTTGCAAATTCATCGTAATCTTCTATTAATTTCTTTCATTGTAATTTTATAACACTTAAAATTAAAAAAAAACAACTTACATTGTAATTGAAATAGGAAAAAAAATAATTACCCCTTTTTCAATCACAATGCAATTGAATAATAATTTCTCTTTCTTGGTAATAAGGCACCCACAATAACCAATTTACTATTATTACATTAAAATAAATATTCTCCAATATGAAATCTAGAAATAGATTGTCTTTAAAAAATCATGTTATTAGAATATATATTACAATATACGAGGACATGTCAATAAGTCCGTGACTCGTAGTGAATTCTTGTGAATGTTTGAACGGATAAAGGCAGACCAGGCATTCCTTAAGAAAATCATTTTTAGCGATGAGTTGACATTTCATGTTAATGGCAAAGTGAACACTCACAATTGTAGAATTTGGAGTAACAAGAATCCAAATGCACGTATTGAACACATTCGTGACAGTTCAACATTTTTTGTGCCGTCAGTCATTTTAAAGTGTACGGCCCTTTTTTCTTCATGGAAAAAACTATCAATGGTATTGTTTATCTTGATATGCTGGAAAACTATTTAATCCCTCAGATCAATTGAATCAACGATGCAGTTACAAGAGTTACAACTGATATGCTGAAACGAGTGTGGCAAGAAATCGATTATCGGTGAGATGTATGTCGAATTAACAAGAGCAATCACATCGAACCAAAATGACACTCATATGTTAAACTTGAAGTGTTTTGTAATAAAATGACCCTTTTCTCAATTCTGTAAATAATTTCAATAAATATCTATGTACTTTCAAAGTTGTAAAGCCCTTTTATAATCACCCTGTATATATATATATATATATATATATATATATATCATTATTAAATTTTCTATTTAGGATATTGTTTCATTCTATTTTAATCTCTTTGAAATAAATCGATTGATTTTATTGGCTTATTATTATAAAATATTAAAAGATTTTTTTTTATTGTAATATTATTATTCATATTGAAGACTTTTAAGGTACCCCCATCTCTTTATCATCAATCTAGAATAAATTGCTTTTTAATAGATTTACGTTCCATTTGCATAATTTTTCTTTTATCGAATAAAAAAGGAAAAATACATTTTTTTATCCATTATTTCTCTTCAACTTCTTCTTCATTGTCTTTTAAAAAATATTAATAATAATAATAAATAATAATAATTTTAGATAAATTTATAATTAATTAAATAATTTTATAGTTTTATTTATTTTATTATATAATATTATATTGTTAATTTTTATATATTTAATGTGCTAGAATGACTTTTCATGATAAAGCTTCAGTTTTTAAATGATATTTAACTAACAGAGTGAAAGATAAGGAAACACCTGAAGGGATTTGTCTAAAATAACATTATACGAAAAGTTAAGACAACCAAGAACGGATTGACAATGAGAGAGAGAGTTAATCTAGGACAGATAATTTTAATTCTTGTTACGTTTAGAAATTTAATCTAGAAAAGAAAATCTTTCAAAATTTTTTTTTATATATGAACAACAACGGTATAATTATATACATTTATTTATCATGAAGTAATTTATTATTTAATTGGATTGTTTTATAAAAATTATTTAAATATATATTCCTTCATATATACAATTTATATATGTATTGTTTCAGGAAGGATGAGGTTAATAATTTGTAAAATATCATAAAAAAAAGGTAGGTAAATTATTCAGACATGCAAAAATGAGCATTCCAGCCAAATTCTCTCTCTCTCTCTTCTCTTTAAATAAATATATATATATATATATATATATATATATATATATATATACCGTAACTTTTTTATTTAAATTTAGATACATTTTTTAATTATTATGTATTTATTAAAATTAAATTTCAATAAATATTTGTTTATTTTTATACATCAATTTTTTAAGTTTTTAGTACAATTTTATATACAATATTTATATATAATATTCAAGCAATACAACACCTATATTACATAATTATTATTATATTATAATATCATCGTAATAAATTAGAATGTATTATGTGAATTGGAGTTGCATAACTTTCAGGGGTTCTCATAGATTAATCTTTCTATGTCATAAAAATAATTTGTTAATATAAATATTATAATATTATAATAAAATAAATAGATGGCTGATGATCTGGTGAACTTAATATATACTTGATGCAAATAACAATGGATGGAAGAGGCTTATGCCCTAAAGGACCTAGTTTATGTAAATAGAATTGTAAATAAATAATATAGATTACATAAAAGATAATGTAATAATATTGTAAATAATGTATATAATCAAACAAATATTATTCATACATAAATATATTAATATATATATATATATAGATAATAAATAAAAAGAATATAAATCTGAAGAATGTTATCATTTTTGTGTCAGACCCATATAAAAAGGTTTAAGGATCTAATTTGTAACTTAGAAAATAAATAATTTCTTCACCATCCATATATATATATATATATATATATATAAAATTCACCCTTGAATTAGATTTATTCAACTAAAAATTTATGCCCAAATATAGGGCGGTATTTTCTCTTTTTCTTTTATATATATATATCTCATGTTATAAAATCGTCATATATAATTTTTTTTTCTTTCTTTCTGTGTATGAGGGGTGAGTGGAGGAAATGGTTAGGGATGGAGGATACAGGCCGTGTTCGTTCGAGAGGGACGTTTTTCATCCGATAAAGGATTTTTTTCTTTTTTTTTTACCCCTTTTGGAATCTTGAAACATGTTCCTTTCTCTATCCCCATAGATATAGGGCTGTATGTATGTCTGGTCTCTCTCTTTTCTAAACTCCAATTGCGTGTGCAAATTTCTTTCTTTTTTTGCTTGTCACATGCACATAGACACAAAAATACTCTCTACAATCCTTTAAACATTTTTTTTTTCTCTTTTAAGAACAAAAACTATATATAAGTATATACTATATATACATATATACATAATAGCTTTATTGACAAAAAATATTTTGTTTTTTATAAATTCAATATATTGTATTTATATATATATATATATATATACACATTATGAATTCAATATTATATTATTAATAGATAATATATAAATTTTAAATAATTTAAATTATTCTTGAAGTTCATTATTATTCCAATTATGAATAATATTATTCGTGTTAATTATTCAAGGGTTTTTTTAACCTCATCTAGTTGGGGAAAATGAATGAATGGTATGCTAGAAATGAGTGTAGTGTATGAGAGCAGGTGATGATTATGTCTCTCTATTTGAAGAGATTGTATATAAATATATATATTTCTAGTTGTTGTTGTTATATTGTAGAAATTTTGAATAAATAATACAATCTCATCCAATTAGTAGAATTATATAAATTTACTCTCAATTTAGATCATTAAAATACATACATAGTATATTTATATATATATGTATATATATGGAATTTGTAAATACCACTCTGCTAGTTATCAGAAATTTTCATATTTACTACATATATAAATATTATCTCTAGTTAGTAGTAAAACAGAAATTCAATATTATTATATATATATAATATTGAATTTTACACATTCTCTGTTTAAATAATGATTTTAATTAATTATTATTTATTTCAATATTTCTCCTACAACATAAAATGTTCTCTATATACTAAATTTAATTTTTCAACGTTTTAATTAAATCGTTATTTTTACTCAATATTAGCTCTGGTCATTCTAATCTACCCCTTCTAGCTAGAGTCGTTATGCCTCCTAATCATAGCTATTAAAAGGAGATATACTACTATATATGCAATGTACAATCAGATAGAAAGATAATCCCAATCGTTTAATATCATTTTCATTTTTATTTTTTTCTTTAATTTTTATATTAATTGTATTTTATTTTTTTAGTAGGAAAAATAAAGAAATATCAAAATAGATTTTTTAATTTTTAATATTGTGAATTCCTTGTTTTATTATAATTTTATTTTATAAAAAAAAGTTATTTTGAATTGATTTTCAATATCATATTTTGTTTTTTAATTTTTTGAATATTTTAAATTTGTGTTAAAGAATAACAATATATCTGAGTACAATGAAAAATAAATAAATAGAAAAACATTTTTAAAAAAATAAATCCACATTCAATATATTTTAATACATTTTTTGAGAGTGAAGAGATTCAATAAAATCATATTATGCTGAAAATATGGAAAATATAATTTAAGAAAAAAAATTCAATTTTAACTAATTAATGATTAATGAAATTGTTAATAATAAACTTCAATATTTAATGATATGGGAAGACAAATTGTGGGAATAAAATATTTCGCTATTTAGAAAATATACCAATGTTCATTATCATTTTTGATTTTAAATTATATCTTTGCATTTCGTATATTTCATTACTTCATAGAATTAAATAAATATTTTTTAAATACCATATATTATATATACTTACATAAGTACTATTATCAGAAATTTTTTTTTTTTTTGACGTATAATTGTGAGATTTAGGGCTCGACACACACATTTCATCCAATTTGATGTCATTTTAAAGAGAAGTCTCTATGACCAAGAGTCAATGTTGGAATTTTATGTTGAATAGGTAGGTGATTTTGGACCTAATGTGTTCCAAACCTCCAAAGATACCTTGGCACTAACACTATCACCGACACACGTCTGCTCGTGACCAAAGCTTGATTACATAGGTACCTACCTACATACTTTAATATGATATATTTTTAAAATGTTATATTTATCTAATTATATATTTGTGCGAAATTTAAACCTTATTAATCAATAATTATTTCAAATTAGGTAAAATATAAAATATTAAAATATATATGTGTTAGATAGGATCCCATATGATACAACGGCATTTCATACTCTAACTTTATTAGCTTGTAAAGGTGGCCCATGAATTACATTAGGAACGCTAGGGATGATTATTCCCGCACCTGTGAGATGAAAATGACCCTCATCTGTCATTTGAATGCTTCACTTGCTAAATCAATTATCTCTATAATACAAAATATCTAGAAAAAGGAGAATACAGTATATATATTGTAAAAATAATATTTTTCATACAAGGTAAAATAATTGTTTTTCATTTCATTTACAAGAGATTTTTATAAAGATATAATATTTTTCTATAAGTGTCCTAAAGTGATTTATTTCATATATAAATTTATCATTTTGACATGGAAACAGAAATGATGAGAATTTAAGGAAATAATAATAATTTAAAAATTCTTATACACACATATCATTTTATATGAAATTATCATTTTAATAAAATATCTGTTCTGTCTTCCCTTGTATTTTTTTTTTGATAATGCTTGAGTGTAATACTTGATTTGAAACTTGGTAGTAAACCACTTTAACATGCCTGATTTTTTTAAAATTGTATTGTATTAATGTAGTTATATATTTTTTCCTAAGGTTTATTAAAAGTTTGACATATAAAATATTGTTCTTATTAATAAAATTTTCATATGATTATTCGAGTTAATTTATTTGGCAATTGAAAGAATATTATTAGGTCAAATTCAGTATGAAATTTATGTTTCTATTATAGAAGAACCTCATTATACATATATACAATTGATATTACAGTTTAAACCTCATAAAATAGAAGCCAGACATTTGTAAATAAATAAATAAATAAATAAAATAAGGTAAGTTGGGTGAAGTGCGCGCCCATTTTTCCAAATAACATTTTTGAGAGACGGTGTAGCTGTAAATATTAATTATGTGAATTCAAAATTTCTATAGCAAATATTTATGCTATTGTTATTCATGGATAGAGAAATAAAAATATGAAAGTATAAATAAAAAAACAATTAATTGAACATTTTTGTGAGAGGTTTGCATGGCACGCACTTACCCGTCAAAGTGGGGTAAATGCGAGTTTGCCTCATTTCCCCAATAAACTATTCTGTTTTTACGAGTGTGTTGATTCAGCATTCTATCCTGATAAATATCCTCTACAAATTTTTAAAATAGGTACACGGATAAGTTTGAAAATAACTTTTTAAAAGACAGTAGATGATGCTATGCTTTACAACATAGTTTGATCAAACAAGGAAATTATAAATGATAGACTTGTTTTCTTTTTTTATTGTATTCAAACATTAAATGGTAGTATAAATATAAAGATTAAGTTTATAAGATTGGGTGTAGCTATTATTAATTGTGTAAGAAGTCCATTTCTGGCACTGAATACGCCTTACGATTAGCTCGATACCTCGATATTTCAGTACATTTGGTCTGTCTGGCCATTTCCAAAGGCGACCAACACTTTCCATAGAAGAAATTGTGACTTCAATGTCATAGATCTCAGTTATTTTTCCTAGGACCCATGCACTTACCCCACCAAGCCAAAAATCCGGGGTAATTGCGAGCTCCCCCTTTTAAATTAAAACGGAAAGTGTTTAAGATATAAAAAGGTCTAGAATCATTAGTTTTTAAACAATAAAATGATAATAAATCGAAATTTAAATAATAAGAACAACTGATTGAGAAAATAATTTAGGTTTAAAAGTACCCACCTAAATAGTGTGATGTGCGTCAATGGATGTGTGTCACATAAACGTCATTTGCCTTGATTTGTTTGCTTAGGGGTTCCAACAAATTACTTAGCTTTCATAACAAGAAAATCACAAAAGATTCGTGCTAAGTTTAAAATAATATTAAGATTTCTGGAGGCCTAACTCGCACTTACCCCATGCGTGCACTTCACCGTACTTACCTTAAATTATTTATGCTATTATAGATTTTTCCAAATTCATCATAATCTTTTTTTTCTAATATTTGTTATTGAATTTTTCCATCTTCTTGTTATACCTATTAAAATTAAATAAAAAAAAAACACTGAAATTGCAATTTATCAGTATTTACTTCCATACAATTACAATGCAATTGATTAATAATTTCTCTTTTTACTATCTCGCCAGAGATATTGCGATCATGAAAATTTTCGATGTCGAGATTTTGATGTTTTTATACGTTTTGAAGGTCCCTGAGTCATTTTCACTAAGGTTGAGAAAAATGTGTGTGTGTGTGTGTGTGTGTATGTGTTTATGTAGATAAAATTACGCAAAAACGGTTTGAGCTAGAATAATGAAATTTGGTATACGGGCATTATTCAAAATTCGTAGTTTTCTATCGACTTGTGAGATAGGTAACTCATTCGGAAGAGGATCATTATCTACCACGCTTTGATTTTTTCCCCTAAACTGACCGTAAAAATAAAAATATATGTTTGATAATTTTTCTACATGATTAAAAATTGTATAAAACTGCTATATATAGAATTTCAGCTTGATTGAATCGCTGAAAGTACCGGAATTAATTTTTTAACACTGCAAATCACGCGGCAGAACGTGACGTGGTGCATTTAACAAAGAGGCAAACACCCACTGGTTTAATAAATATTATTTATTAATTTTAATTTATAATTAATTAAATTTAATTTAAATATAATATATGTTATTTAATCCAAATCAAATTGCGAGATAGTCGAGTGGAGACACTCCAGCTTATTTTTATTTTAACACATAATAAACAAATTACTAATTTTTCATTAAAATGAAGATTCTACAATATGAATTCTAGAAACAGATTGTCTTTAAAACATCATATTAGTAGAATATATATATTACTCTGTGTGCTATTTTAGAGAAGCAGCCAATTACTTTAAGTTAAGTGATTTAACTAAACATTTATTACAATTGTCATTTGAATATAGAATTAATCTAGTTAGCTATTAAAATAAATTATTTATTTTTCAATGCCAAAAAAAGATTGTCATTTAATGTTCCTATTTTTTTAATTTTTAAAGAAATTTATATTTAGAATAGAGACAATTTGGAATCAATTAATTGCTATAATATAAAAATTTAAATAAATGTAAAAAGTACCGTTAATCAAATTGGCAAGTTAAGCATTCAAACTATAACCTACTTTGTAAACATCATAATTTTTAAAAATTAATAAATTTCATTAATTCTTCTTAAATATTAATTTTCAAATACTATAAATAAAATATTTTTTACCATTATTCTTAATTTTTGTTTTTTTCGTAACCCTGTATATATGTTCAATGTTGAAAATTTAATATTCTCTCGTATATATAATATTTATATAGGTATTCGTTCTTAATTATATTTGATTATATACTTTATTATTAATATTTCATTTGAATAATTAATCTTGCTAAATATTTTATTTTAATACATGTTATAAGGTGGTTGATAGTTTAGGCGTATATGTACCATAGTTGTCTATTGATTTCACTTAATCTCATCTGTCCATCAACGATGCTGTCATTTAATTAACCCGTTGATATGTAGATAAGGGAATTGACTTAACGACATTTGCACTCACTCACTTGGGGCTTATATTCCACCTGTTCAACGGGTATTAGAGAGAGGAAGAGGAATTTGATTAACTCGCTCCCAATAACAACAACAGCCGACAACCAACATGTTAATCACTTGGTTTAACCAGTAAGTAAGTAGAGAGAGAGAAGGGTGGATAATAATACTTGTTTATATGTTTGGTATGGTACTCAACTTAAAGATCTTTTACAAGGATGAAGTGAAAGAGATGGATAGATAGAAAGGGATTGTAACAATAACTTCTTCAATTTATATAATATTTTATCTAATATAAATATATACAATATAAGTATGTAGAGTTTTCCCTAAAATTTTTTATTTTTTTTTATTTTAGATAGGGAATGCTTTCACATGGTCTATAATAAATACCCTAGCACTGTTCAGTACTTAAAAAAATATGCTTTATAAATTGTGGATATTGTTTTAAAAGTAACACGGGTTTGTCTGCGAATATTAGTAATCTTGCTGGGAAATTTATAATGAATATCCCCCTTTCTTTTATTCCTTTCTTAATATATATACCATATATATATTGTAATGATTTTTTTATAAGGTTGTAGTATTGAAGGGGGAAATTTATAAAAAAAGAATAATGTTTGGTCACAAAAGTGTATTGGACAAGGTTGGACTTTGAATGGGCGAGAACTGACCCGGAGAGCTGGACAAAAATAAAAGAGAAAAAAATTTAAATTTAAAATTAAGAATTACAAATTAATTATAAGATTTATTATATTTAATTTTTTAAATATAAACTTTTTCAACGTTTAGATTTAAATGTATAAATATTTTAATTATAATTTTATATACAAAAAAATTTATTTTAATATTTCTTTATATAAAAAAAAATACTTTATATAAAAATTAAAGAGAGATCAATATTTGTTGTGAATCAAATATTTTTTTAATTCTTGGATAAAACAATCAAAAATATAATAAAAAAACAATCCTTCTTGAAAACACAATATTTCTTGTAAAAGATGTAGCCGGTCCTTATATAAGCGATAATCAGTGGACTGGTGAAAGGGTTCCTTTTTTCCTCCAATAAAGTCCATCTACTCGGAACGCTAGCTACAGAACGAATGAAATTTGACTTTCCAACAACTAGTCCTTCAGGGGAAAAACGTATTACAATCATAATCCTTTCCACAAATAAATTTATTTTTAAATAAATAAATTTTATTTTTTTATTTTATTTTAAGAATTAATGATATTTTTAAAATATCATTACAATATATATACTAACTGCTCCGAGCGCCTTCGGCGCTCTTCACACCTAGACGGGGGCTCCGCCCCCTGTACCCCCGAGTGATACATAGTATTTCGTTGAAAGTGTGTATGTAAAAGGTTTTCATCCATTTTGTATCAATCAGTATAAGTAGATAAGATATTTATTTGTTTTCTTGTAAAATATATTTTAATTTAATCAGTAAATTAATTATATATTATTATTGTATACTATCATCTAGTAATATAATAAGCTAGCAGCTAGTAATATAATAATTTTTTTTATTTTAAAATCACAATCTAATAAATTCTATACGATACTAAATACTAATAAGTGATAGTTGTATACTGTGTTTCTACAGTTTTCGAAGGTTCTTAGCCGCAGCATCCACATTTCTCTAAGCCTCCCTATCCTGAGCTACAACCAAATCCTACCCTGTACCATCCTTCATTGTCCAACCACCGCGTCCTTGGTCTTCCACCGGATGTTTCCCAATCGGTTTCTCCCAAATATATTTTTCTCCGATCTTTCTAGCCTCCCCCATTCCAGCCACGTCCCCTTCCCATCCCAGCCTTCTCGATTTTACAACTTTAACTATATTTATTCCTCGTTATGCCATCTCCGCCATCCCCCTGTGACCTCATCTTCCTCTTTGGCCTATAAATGCTACGAACAATATTAATCTCACAAATACTCTAAATCTACTCTCGTCTCCCAGGGTCATCGATAGGGTGATCAAAAACGTCCAGTTTTTACTTATTTAATTCTTGAATTTTTTTGATTAATTCCATTTCGGTTGATTTTTCCCCAATTTCTCTAATCATATGTCTCCTCTTCCAGTCCAATTCATTTACCTATCCATTTTGCATAAGGCATTTAAATTTTTTTGATTCTATGACAGCAAAAAAGTAAACAAATTACATACATACAAACACTCTCCTTTATATATATAGATATATATATATATTCCTTTTGTCTATATTTGCTCTAAGAAAATATTCAATTTTTTTTTCAAAAACCCACAAATTCTCTTTTTGGTATAAATCAGTATTACCTAAATTTTTGTGTACCAAATACCTCTCTTGAACAAATATTTTTTTGCGATCCCCTTCCTTATTAAATTAGACATTTAAGACTGACTAGCTGCTCCGAGCGCCTTCGGCGCTCTCCACACCTAGACGGGGGCTCCGCCCCCTGTACCCCCGAGAGATACATAGTATTTGGTTGAAAGTCTGTATGTAAAAGGTTTTCATCCATTTTGTTTCAATCAGTATAAGTAGATAAGACATGTATTTGTTTTCTTGTAAATATATTTTAATTTAATCAGTAAATTAATTATATATTATTATTATATATGCTATATTTATCTAACTCTGGGTCTCTACAGTTTTCGAAAGTTCTTCACCGCAGCATCCACATTTTTCTAAGCGTCCCTATCCTGAGCTACAACCAAATCCTACCCTGTCCCATCTCTCCCATGTCCCTTCCTTCATTGTCCACCCACCTTGGTCCTTGGTCTTCCACCGGATGTTCCCCAATCGGTTTCTCCCAATTTCTAGTTTCTCCAATTCCGACCACGTCCCCTTCCCATCCCAGCCTTCTCGATTTTATAACCTTAACTATATCTGGACATTATTTCTCGTTATGCCATCTCCGCCATCCCCCTGTGACCTCATCTTCCTTTGGCCTACAAATACAAATACTCTAAACCTACTCTCGTCTCCCAGAGTCATCAATAGGGTGACTAAACGTCCCGTCTTTAGGTGCTCTGTAGCATAATTCTTGAATTTTTTTGTTTAATTATATTTCTGTTGATTTTTCCCCAATTTCTCTAATCACGTGTCTCCTCTTCCAGTCCGATACATTTACCTAGCTAGAACACTCCATTTTTAAAATTTTAAATAGAGGGAGAAAGAGAGGTTCTAATTATATATATATCTGTTTCTATGACAACACAAAATAGTAAACAAATTACATACATACAAACCCTCTCCTTTATATATATTTCTGGAAAATGGAACACCCGTAGCTCAGCTCAGGAGTTACCTAAGATTCTAATTTCTTTTTTATTTTTCATCATTTGAGGTACCCTTCACCTCAGAAAAATTTGGTTACCTTACTCCTTGTATTTTAGGCTCTGGAGTTTTTTGCGTACAGACGGACACTATCGTATTAAATATATAGATTATGAAAGCTAAATTCAAACTTTCAAAGGCATTGCATTCAAATTAATGCGATTGATGAACGTTCATAATGAGAAAGATATTATATACATATTTATTTTGAATATAAGTTTTTAATTATTTTTTATTAAAAATATAATAAGGAAATTATTAATTGTCTTATCTTTTTATCTCTCTTGATCTACCGAATTCGAAAGTCCTTAGCCGCAGCAATCTCATTTCTCCAAATGGCCCTATTCCGATCTATATATATATATATATATACATTTCATATACTCTAATTTCACTATTAATAAAGAATTATCAATAAAAACTAACTGACCATGTTACAATTTGTTTAATTGTCAAAATTGCCCAAGACACATTATTAATTAAGTTTTATTTACAGTCCTCTGTGTGTGTTTTCAAAAAAAATATTTTTATTTTCCATTGTCAATCTCATTAATTATTTTTATACTTAAAATAAACTAAACTTTATGATTATTTTTATGTTTCTTCTTATTTAATGCATAAAAATAATTAGCTATAATTAGCAAAACTGAGTTATACATCCAAAGACCAGAACAAGGCTTTTAATAATATTTTTTAAATCTTTCAACCATCCATCCCATTTTGTAGTTCAGAAACCCCTAGTGGACTTGCTTTGATAAGTTCAAAAAAACTTTCATACTTGTTCGACAATGAATATAAAAATTTCATGTATTAATTTTACCAATTTCCACACAAAATTTTCATATATCTAAATTTTTATTTCTAATATCCAAATATAATTTAAATTATTTAATTTATTGCTAAAGTTCTCATTTCATTTAATATAATTAAACATAATTATAATATATTTAATTTGAATATTTTACACGAACGAAAGATGTTCTTTAATTATTTATTTTAAATGAATATCAAATAAAAACAAATTATTTTTAAAAAATCATATTTAACTTGTTGACAATCAGAAAGTCAAAGATAGAAATATACATTTTTTAAGTATTATAAGATAATTTTTTTATTAATATATTAATAGAAACAAGATAAAAAGTTACTTCAGTTATAATTTTTTCTTTGTACAATTATTATGTTGCTAACTTCATGGAGATTGTTGTAATTTTCTCAGGAAAGAGTTATATAATAATCAATGTGAATTATTTTTAAAAAGAAAATAATTAATATTTATATATCAATATTTATAATAATAATAATATTCATATTAATTCGTATAATGTTGTTTGAAGCCACCTTGAATTATTGTAATATTTTCATTTGGATATTTATTGATAAGTGTTAGGAGTACTTTTATTAAGAAAAAAACAATTAAAATATTTGTTCGATATATCAGTTCGATTATTCAAGTCAAAAAATTTTTAATTTGTGAATTTTATATAAATACTGTGTACAATTTTTAAGATCAGAAATACATAGATGATAGATATTTGCTATATACTAAGGGAAATAAGATTAGAAACAAATATACATTAATCATAATCAAAATAATCATAGTAAAATTGCAATTAAGTGTAAAAATTCAATGTAAGTTAACTTCTTATTAGAAGAAATAATGTTAAAGTCTAGACTAGAGTAAAATTTATAAAAATTTCTTATATTAAATTGTTTTACAAAAGTTTTAGTTATATTTTTGTTGAAATATGAGTAAAATAGCCGGAAATGCCTCAGTTGTATATTTTCTTAAATTTCCTTTCTTTCTTGCTGATATATATATAAATATTATAAGATTGTGATTTCTTTTTCTATATTCTTTATTTTTTTTTATGTTGGTATCATTTATTTCTTTCCTTTTTTTATTTTTATTTTGTTTAGTTTTTCTTGTCCTTTATATTCAACTCGACTGGATTTCATCCTTAACATGTCATTTTGGATGTTATCCATCATCATCATCATTATCATCATCATTCATATGGAAAAGAATGAATCTGATGTCTATCTTCTCCCTCTATCTCACTTTCATTCTCACTTTGTTATTTATATTGTAAATACGAGATAGAAAAACAAATATATATTTTATCGTTATTTAAAAAAAAATTATAATATAGAAAAAATCCTTATATATATATATATATATATGGGGGGTGGGGATATTTCAATGTAGATCGTCATCCTAATCGGGAATTCCAAAATGTACTGCATATTATTTTGAAATATATCAGCTGTAATGTGAACAAAGATTGCTTCCCTATCTCTGTAACTGCCCCAACAGACTATTATTCTGCTCGAACCATTTTCGATAATTTTCAATATTTTATCTTGGCTGTTCGCGCCAAATGTATATACAATGAGATTCCTCTTCCCATACAGTTTTTACTGTGGCACTTGCATTCTGTGTGCCTTCTCCTTACATGAAATGCATATTAGCATATTTATAGGTTGTGTAATAAGATGGAAATTATGATCTTAAATAGGTATATGATTTCATTTAATTTTAATAAGATACATATTATAACCAAAAATTAATTTTATTACTCTTATATCATTCCATCGAACAATTTGCAATTAGATATTAAATAATTTTAATTTTAATTTATAATTTTTTATTTTATTAAATATTAAATTAAATATAAAAACAGTAATTATTTCAATCATAAATTTTAATTAAAAAAATAAATATTTGAATAAATTAAATTAGTTTTAAGAACGAATTATGTTTTGAGATCATGATTCCTTCCCATAAAAATGCAAATCTTATTTTTTTTAAACAAATAAAAAGTTTTAAACCATTTTGAAATCTTGATCAAATGCGAAATTTTTTTACATAATTTGCCTATATGGATTATTAAAACTTTTTTTCTAAGATATACAGAGTCAAACTTAGATGATACAATTTCTTTGACACGTATATCCGGAAAAATATACTTTTCATTATATCCACTCTTGTTATTTTCAGAATTGTGATCAATAACAAAACAATTAAAAATTATATTTGTAGTATTTAAATTGGAAATTCTCTAGCGCCTACTCCTTATTCACCAGATTATGCTCCATCACATTTTATTTACTGTAAAGCGCTCTACAAGATCAGAATAAAGAAATTCCGAAGAAATAAGAAAAAAATGGTTTGATTAATTGATCGCAATAAGATTTTCAACAAAATAGAAAACAAACTAACTTAATTTACTTATATACTGATAATATTAAATATATTTAATATAGATATTACTATTATTGTGTCTTCAATATTATATTTATATCTAGTAAATTTAATCATCGTGTAATCCTTTTTAGATTCTTCGCTTTTATTTATGTTTATTTAACATTAATTTTGTTTTATGTTTTACCTTAAAATTAATTAACAAGTAGAAATGAAATATATTTATTTTAATGGTTTTCTTTTTTTTTCTTTTGATATCAATTCTTTACTAATTTTAAATCGTATTACTCTCACTTTCTCATTCATTTTTTTTTGTTTTTGCTCTTTTTATTTAAAGGGTGAGTATGAGTGTTTGTGAGTGTTGATTAATTTAAAGCCACCGGATGGCAATTGGCATCGCATAGAATGGAAAGGTGGGGTCGGTTGGGTGGTGGTATGGTAGGGCGACAACACCAGAACCAGGTTGTTGGTGTTGTATGGAATTTAGTACCCTTTATAAGAGTAGTATCGGTGATGGTGTACGAGTGGAGGTGTTTGGTTAAGCCATTTGAAGCGAGAAATTCATCCAAGAGGTGTAGGTGGGTTGTATGCTTGGAGTGGGGGAACGGAGAGAGAACATTTTCAACTCAATTCAATCGCATCGTCCTCGACGTCGTCATTTACAATGAATCACAACGCAACAAAAACAACATCTACAAAAAAAAAGGGTCAGAAATTAATCAAAGGATCCCTTCCACCACATGAAAGAATTTTCAATTTCATCGATTAAAAAAAAAACACAAAAACTTTGTATTTAATTATTTTTCTGAGTAAAAAAACATGATTATACATAAAAATTAGGGATGAGCAAGTTACTCGATTTTGAATAATACTCTACAAAATATCAATTAAAGTGGACCCTCGGGTTACGAGTTTTTCGGCACATGAGCTTGAGCCATTTGTTTCGGTTTGCGAGAAAAATTTATGGTTACAGAACGCTTAAGTGCTTTTGTTGGGAATTTTTTTTTCATTGCACTGCCTACTTTGCACATCATATACTGTGCTTGCCTTAGATCAGCAATATTGTATGTTGCATAAAACTCATCCACACAGGATGATAGGATTTCACAAAAAGTACAATCAAATCTGAGTGGAGAAATTTATGGCCTGTGGTGGTTTTAGAAAGAAACTTAAAGGACTTGTGCGTGAAAAGGAAAATAACCTGGAAATCTCTAGGCCTTGATATAGACAAAACTGACATCGAAGAACTTTTTGCAGTACATAGCGAGGACCTCAGCGTCGACAAGTTGAGCTTTTAGTCCAAGAGCAACACGATGAGCTAAACAAATTTCTATGAAGAGTGGAGGAAGACAAAGAAACCCAGGACATCAGCAATTCAAGAACAGTGTGGATAAATTTAAAACAATTTGTAAAAGAAAACTTATGATGACTTAATATGAACCACCAGTATATAGGGTTATTAATTTATTTGACAATGTTGCAATACCTTATTTCAACTCCTTGCTAGAAAATCTTCAAATTAAGTTTTCAATTACTATTTTCTTTAAAAGAAAAGCTGATGAATGTAAACCAATATCATTGAGAAAAGTTAAATGAGATGTATATTATTTTTAATATTTCATATAAATATATTATATACTAGCTGCTTCGAGCGCCTTCGGCGCTCTCCACACCTATACGGGGGCTCCGCCCCCTGTACCCCCCCGAGTGTCCCTATTCTGAGCTATAACCATCTAACTCCTACCCTGTCCCATCTCTCTCACGTTTCTTCCTACATTGTCCGCCAATCGAACTCCCCACCAATATATTTTTCCTCTCCCATTCTAGCCATGTGCCCTGCCGATCCCAGCCTTCTCGCTTTTATAACCCTAACTATATCTAGAGATGCATAGAGGTCATGCAATTCCTTGTTATGCAGTCTCCGCCATTCCCCGGTGTCCTCATCTTTCTTTGGCCCATAAATGCTGGGAAGAATCCTATTCTCAAATACTCTGAATCTACTCTCATCTTCCAGGGTTATAGACCATGCCTCCCACCCATATAATACAATTAATAATTTAATAATTTTGATCCCCTTTGATAATAATTTCCAGATTGCAACCTCGATTTAAATTCTTTGCAAATATTATTCTTTCTGATACTAATTATTTTGTCTTATCACTATTAATTTCAAACCCCATCAATTTTCCTGCCTCGATTAATTTTTTTATGCTACTTTAAATGTTATTAATTTATTTAAAAAACAATCAGAGTAAACAAAATAAAAATAAAATATAAAATTAGCATAACACTAAACTACTATAAAAATAATATTAAAAAATATATTATATATTAAAATCTTACGTGAAAATCCAATTATGAGATCAAATTTTCTTAATTAAAATAATTTACTCACATAATCTTAAAAATTAATAGTATTAAATTATAGCCGTAATGTGAATGTTTTCAAAGTTTAAAAGGCCAATAAGATCAATTGAGATATTGTAAATATCAATAGATATATAAAAAGATTTTTATCTGCACATTTCTCAGAATTTAAATTACCGCCAAATTATCGCCACCAGCGCCTCTATGATCTAGTATGGTAACTAAACTACTTTTAATTAATATTCTTTATAATTTTTTTAAAATTTTTCTAATTAAAAAATCGAAAATCGGGCTTCGAGGTCTGGTGGCCAGCCCCTTTGTGCTTCCGTGTAAAAAATTCCATGTCCCTGCGTGCGATAGATTTGCCTGGAGAGCTCGGTCAGACAGACAGACAGACAAACAGACACACACATTACACTTGCTTTTATTATTATAGATGTTATACGTTATTACAAATTATTATTAATAAATAATATTGTTTATTTTTTAAAATAATTTTTTTACATTTATTAAGGGAATTTTTATTAAAAGACCACATTATTTGTATAAAATTATTTATTAAATTAAAATAATTGTACAACGTTTCAACTGCTTATTCTGCAGTCGTTTTCAAGTAACCGTACGCTTGTTCCGATTCAAGCGGACTGATGCATGTTGGGACACGTCACCTCTTATATAGGCAGTGATATTGGCGCCAATTTTTGGCTCCAATTTTTGCCGCCAATTCTTAATCTCAACATGAAGTCAGCAGCAATTGTCAAAGCAAGCGTTTACAATCAAGAAGTATGATAGTGCATTATGTTTCTATAATAAAGATAGTAAATTATTTCTATAATCAAGATATATACATAAATACACATTAGATTAATTATATTTCATTTAATCTGACAAATTTTACTCATCCAACACTATGTTCCACATCTTATTAAGTCTATATCCATCCTCTTTATTAATATTATTGGGATGATTATTATATAACAAATAATAAATATTATTGTTTTTATTTATACAACAAAGTACATTTCACAATCTATTTAAAAAAAAACTTTTTTTAAACATTATTAAAAATATGATAAAAATAAAGAATAATTAATAATTTCAAATTCAACATTTAATTGATGTTCATTCAATGTTATTTAAGCATAAAAATTTATTATCAAGGATGAGAATAATAATACAGAACTGATTTTTAATATATAAATTTAAATAACATATAGATAATAAATTAACTTCCATGCAAGGAGTTTCATTCAATATTTTCATGGAAGAATTTATAACTTTTTGTCTTAAAATGTGTTCTTTTTACTATCTCACCAGAGATAGTAGTGCGATCCCGAAAATTTTGAGAAATGTAGCTCATTCGGAAGAGGATCATTATCTACCACGTTTTGATTTTTTTTCCTCTAAACTGACCGTAAAAATAAGGATATATGTTTGATAGTTTTTCCACATTATTAAAAATTGTATAAAATTGCTATATATATAGAATTTCAGCTCGATTAAATCGCTGAAAGTACCGGAATTAATTTTTTAACACTGCTCCAAATAACGCGCCAGCACGTGACGTGGTGACATCAGCAAAGACACGCTGGCTTAATATTATTTATTAATTTTAATTTTTAATTAATTTTATTAATTTAAATATTTAATTTAAATATATGTTAAATATAAAGATAATTTCTAATTTCATGCAATTGCCATCAATTTTCTTTTTTTACCAATTTAGCCGTTCATCTCTAAGAATTAATAATAATTAAACTATTATTTATATAATTTGATTAATTAGTAATTAAAACATTTTATTTAAGCATACAAATTACAATTTATTATCATGGATGAGAATAATAATACAGCAATGCAATAATATATAGTGTATTTCTATTAAAAAATTAAAAAAGTTTTTAATAGTTTATTAAATATTCCCTCTTTTCTCACTTGTACAGATTATATTGAACTTATCTAAAGAAACTTAGAAATAATAAATTTTAGATATCAAGTGCTTTACTACAGTGAATCTCAGCCTTTGGATTGAGCCACAAGAGGAGGCAAGAATATTCAAGAGAATATATTATTTTCAAAAATTGATTGAAAGTAAAGCACACATACATACAGTGGCGGATTATAAGGAATGCGGACTAAGCGGCCGCGAGAGCCCCGAGCTAGTGAGTGGATCCAAAAAAGGCCGAATTGTGTTAAAGTAATATTCTTAAACTTTATTTGATAACACCTTTATTTCATTTTAAAAACGAAACTTATAAGATAAACAGAAAGAGACTGCTAACACTTTTGTTTGTTTTTTTTTCTGTGATTTCGTATCAGAAATTAAAATAATTTTTGTTTCCTTTTTATATTAATTTATATTATATAAATTATTTATACATTGTTTTATATTTATAATAAATATAAAACATTGTTGACGCTATGTGACTCTAATCCTTCATTTTTTCCATGCCTTTTGTTATCCATCCCGACAACGAACGTTTTATTCCATAATACACCATTCTTATCCTTTTTGCAATTGTTATTGTTTACTCTGGAAACCTTTATTGATAACTTCTGGCAAAACTTTGAGAAATTTGAAAAAGAAGCAACTGAATTATCAGCTCATATATGGAAAAGGACCAATGATCTATTTATATGTTCCTACACTCTCTATCTATCTTTGTTGTCCTACGGAACTTGAAAGTTCTTGTTCGCAGAAACCACAGTACTCCAAGTGTTCCTATCCTGAACTACGATATACCAATCCATTTCCTACTCTCTCTCATATCTCGACCCATCCCGTCCTTGGTTTTCCAACCAGATGTTTCTCAATCGGTCTCCCCATAAATATATTTTTCGCCATTCTTTCCTCTCCCATTCTAGCCACGTGTCTTGCCCATCGCAATCTTCTCCCCTTATTGTGGTTGCGGCGGCCAAGAACTTTCGAGTTCCTTAGAGACACAGAGATAGATATTTAGAAGAGTTTCTATAAATTCTCATTTTAATTAATTTTGGTAGCTTACAACGGTTTGAGCAGCTAATATATACTTATATATATATATATATATATATATTGGATTATACGACATAAAGTCCAAAACAAAAAGTCCAAAGAGTAAATGTCCAAGCCAAAAAGTACAAAATATTTCCTCTAAATTTTTAGTTTTTTAAAATACTAATAATGGAAAAAATAAAATATTATAGTAGATATTATAGACAGATACATGTCATAATTAAGATTCCCAATTATGTAAATGTATATATAGATATCTACTCTAGTTTATTTACTTTTGTTGAAATAGAATTAGATAAAATAAATAACTATATAAATACAATTTCGCACTGTTTATTTTTTTCTTTTATTCAACAAAAGTCAATATAAAAAACAAAAATGACAAAGAAAAAAAAAATGAAAAAAGGGTGTATTGAATTACTTAGTTTTTTTTTTGTTCATTATTCTTTTGATATCGGATCTACGTATTTTCGTAATAGCAATGTGGATTTTTTTTGTAATATCCGTCTACATGCATATAACCAACATCCTCTCTCCCATACCCTTTCCTCTCAATCTATCTATTTTAATTACGATACTTTTTAATTAAAACCACCCATCAGTAACCCTCATCCCTCTCTCTATTTTTCCCTTAATCCCCCCTCCCTTCTCTCCTCCCTACTCCTTTTTTTATCTTCAATTACCCAACCATCCAAGTAATATTACTACTACTAATGGTCCTCTTTGTGGTTTTTGACATTCTAGGTCAAATATAATATTTCATTAATAAAATTTAATAGACAGAAAAATACTACTAATAAGAATTATACATATTTTATCATTAAATTGTAAAAAAAAAAAATTATAGAAAAATAAACAAAAAAAAAAACTCTCTTGTCATTTGAAATCAATTCATAATGAAATTTCACTGTCAGAAATATATATATATATATATATATATATATTAATTTTATAATCAAACAAATCATTTTTTTAATTTAAAATAATAGAATTTTAGAATAATAAAAAAAAAAATAAAAAATAAATAAGAGTGAAATGTATAATAACGAAAAATAAAATGATTTTATCATATATTTTATATTTTTTTAAAATTTTTTTTTATTTTTTTACTTATTTATGTTAAAAATTTAGATCATTAAATGTTTCTAAATACTCTTCTGTCAATTTTACCAATTCAAATTTTAATTTATATTTAATTAAAATAAATCCTTTAATTTAACAATTGTTTTTTCTGACAATAAACAATTTAAATAATTTAATAAATATTTAATTAATGTTAAATTAAATAAATTAATTAGATTAAAAAAATTCTCTTTAGCAATATATATATACCTATATGTAACAAAGTCACTGCCATATAGAATCCTTTACTCACCGCCATCTGTTATTTAATATTGTTTATATTATTTATAAGAATCAATTATTTAATTTTAGAATGGAATAAAGACAAATATTAATTTGTAATAGGATAAGTTCTATTTATAATTATTAGTTCGTAATGTATATATTTGGAAATTGTAAAGTTTATCTGGAAGAATCAACTTTAGAATCGTTTTCTTTACAGGTAAATTATATTTTCTAATATTGTAATAACAATGTAAAAAAATTAATATTGAAATAAAATCTTTACAGAGAACGAAATTGATTTAGTTACCAGAATCCCTAAACATACTTATAAATCGATTCTAAAATTAAATAATTGATTCTTATAAATAATATAATTATATATAATCTTTTTGAATGTTTTGATTTAAGTACTATAATAAATTTTTATAATTTTAATATTTTGTAAATATATATATATATATATATATTTGATTATTTCTTTTAAATTTAAATTTAAATTTGAAATTTTTAGTTATATTTTTTTTTAATATGACGAATAAGTTTCCTACTTCCTTCTCACTTTTTTTTTTGTTTTGTTTATTTTTATGTCTTTTTTTACTTTTTCATTACAATTTTTTACTACTCCTTTAATTCCATTTCCCCCTCCCGTTCTTGTACCTCCCCCACCTCCACTCTTATCTTCATTCCTTGACTAGATTTTCAGTTTTAATATGAAACACTATAAATGTTGTTATTTAATCAAACTTTTCAGATATGGGGGAAGATAAGGGTGTGATGTGGGATGGGAGAAAGAAATATAGATGTAAAGGATAAATGAATTGGTATGGGTGTGGGTTTGTTTAAGGTAAAGAAGGAAGGAGTGTGTATGTGTGAGTTGAGTCAATGGTGGGAGGGGGAGGGGGGGGGGGGTGGATTTTCATTCAAAATTCAATACAGGATAACTTTAACACTTTTCTCCAATGATACGAACCCAGAGTGTAGCTTATTGTATAATTAATTTTCAAAATATTAAAATGGGGTGAGTTAAAAGCCCGTAGAGAAACAATCTCAAGCGAATTAATAAATAAATCAATAAATCTAAATTAAAATGATCTTTCTACAATCAAAATGAATTACATATAATATATAGAATATATCAATAAATTTGATAATTCAATCTTCATTCATTTTTTTTGAATATTAATCTAAAAATAATTTCAATAATATAATTAATCGTTTATATATCAATATTATAAAATTATGAGAAAAATGAATATTTTTATTGAATAATTCTTTTTTTCATATTATAATAAATAATTCTATTAAAATTTTAAGTTGTATAAATGCTAATTCATCATTCATCATTATTTTTTATTTTAATTTAAAAAAAATTATAAAAAAATGAAGATTAATGATTTAAAATGTAAAAAAATGATAATCAACGATTATTTTTAATATTGATTAGATTAATTTTTATAAATTATCTATTTTCATATATAATATGAATTTTCATTTTATATAAACCACTGAAAGAGAGAGACATTTAATGTGCAATGAATGAGATAGATGATGATGATGATAATAAAAAAAATATGGTCATTTGAAATAAATTCATAAGGTAATCAACTGTCACAAATGGACCACCATCCACCCTCGAAAACAGCTGCCCTCTGTGACCTTGCCTTATCACATTTATTCACTAAAATATCACACATGATAATAAAAAATAGATATTAAATTAGTTTTAGACTCAAATAAATCTTTTTTAATTTAATTCAATTAATCTTTAATAATTAATTTTACTATATAAATAATATATATATATATTGGTTTTGTTAAGGAGACAACTTAATTAAACAGAAGAGGGAATTTGGAGAGAATAGAAGTTGGATGGAGGGAAATCAGAATAGGGACGTTTATGCTGACAACAAGAAATTCCTAGATTCTCATTGATAAATAAATAGGTAGCAATATTTATATTTTTGTTATTACTTTCATTTAATCTCTTATTTTTCGTTATAAATGAAAGTAGTGTAATGTTCTCACAACATTTTATTATATAAATTATATTATATAATAAATTAAAGTCTTATATTAGAACATTTAAGATTGTGACTGTTTTTTTAATCTATTTTTAGAGGACTAATCTAATGAAAAAGTTTAGTTGTGGGAATGAAATGAAAAAAAGAAGAAGATATATCTTTGTTTGGTGGAGTAGTCGAGTGAGGAGAGGGATAAAAGAAAAAGGGGGTTCGAGAGGGGTTAAGAAAGACTTGATGTTGTCGTTGCAATGATTTTATTAGCCCTATTAATCACAGTTTCGTTTTATTTGCAACTCTTAAAATAGAGGGGAAAAGAGAAACAAACGTCTTTATTTACGATATGTGACTTGAACTCTTAACCATCTAAATTCACTATGACCCTTTGTCTTTTATTTATTTATTAAAAATCGCCATAAATAACAAGAAGTAAAATTTAGATATGTGCAAAATGTTGAAATAATTAGAATTTCAAGTTTACCCAAGTATATAACATAAATATATATTATATTTATATATAGGTATCTATAGATATATGTTTAAGTATAATACAATGCTCTCTATTGTTTTTGGTATATCTTTAATAAACAATAAGTATTGTTAAGTATCTTAATTGATAATTACTGTGTATACCTTACATAAAATATATCAATCTCATGAAATTACTGGTTACCTGGTCTTATTTGTATTAAGTTTTGAGTCATCTTTTTTTTAATATTCAAAAAATTAACTAAATATGATTTTTAGAATTATTGTAATATTTTTTTCTTTTCTTTCCTCATTAAGGCATTTGTTTGAGCAAGGCACGAACATGAATTTGGCAAATTTCGAATTTTTCAACCCTTTTTATGATTTTATATAATATTTTGATTAGAAAGGAGGCAGCTTAGCCATGCGTGTATAGTGGCAATTTTCTACACATGAAGTCGGCGTTCGATTCCAACCAAGAACAAATTTTTCTAATAAATTCAATTTAACATCAGCTGCCTCCCGTTTCAGGAACTGACAAGCCTGGTTCCATATAACCCTGCTCCAGCAGGATTACTTCAAAATAAGCAACCAAACGCAACAATGGATCGTGATGAGAAGAACAAATACTCTAGCCATTCTGGAGGACCCGGATCTTCACGAACACATAAAAAAAAATGAAGTTAACACCCAAGTAACATTAATATATGGGCACACTGAACATCAATACCCTTATTAAAAAGCCGGAAAGTTACATCATCTAATAATGGAACTCGATCGGCAGAAAATCCAGATAATTGCTCTTCAAGAAGATCTGGTAAAACAAAGAAGAACATACAAAAGGATAGCATGTGTGATTAAGGAGAAAAGTGGGATCTTTGAGTGATCCCAGATGTTTTTTTTTTTTTGCGGTGAGGTAGGAAAATGTCTAACACATCTCAACTTGTCGTCACAAACTTGGTATGTGGGACTTGCACCCACTAAAAACCTACCTCGTGGTTGAAAAACAACGTATTACTTCAGGATGGTGTTCTCTATTTATTTATTTATTTATTTATTTTTTCGTCGTGTTGGCCTACGTCTAGGCTCCGCAATTGTTCCTTACTTTTAGTTTTCTAAATCTTTCTTCTTTTTCCGAATAATGTCTTCTATGAAAAAGCCAATCTCTTTCCAATTCTTCTCGTCAGCCAGCATTCTAGCTACTATGTTAGCAGCTGTTAGCTTCCCAACATTTTTCTCTATTTTCGTTCTCCCCCTGTTCCACCGTATGCACTCGAAGATCGTGTGATTGGTGTCGATCCCCGTCATCGTATATACAACAGGTAAGTACCTCTTAAAGTATCTATGTCCGGAGAGCATCTGAGTGATATAATAATTCACCTCTCCGTGCTTCCTTTCATATCAAGGGCCTAGGTTTGGAATCAATGTCGCTGTCCACCTTCCTTTAAGCGACTGATTCCACCGCCTTTGCAAAAATTTCATGGTGTTTTTCTTCAGTTCTGCCTTGTCCACTGTTGTATTTTTACTTTTGCCCTCCCAGATGAGTATTCGCTCATCAATGAGCACATCTATGGGGATGGAGCTGCTAATAATTGTCACCGTTTCCAGATGCAGAAGAAACTCTTAGTGCAGCTACTCTTTGCGATCTTAATAGAGGTTTTCTTCTCCATTCCTCTGTTGAGTGAACCTCATTCTAGGATCAAAACGAACGCCAAGATATTTTACTTCGTCTTTGGTTACGATGTTGGAGCCAAGCACATTGAAGCTTACCTCAAGTGGAATGTGCTTCCGAGTCAGCAATATTATTTCTGTTTTTTCTGTAGCCAAGTTTAGCCCATGGTTCTCCAGCCATAGTTTGGTTCTCAGCATTACTTGGTTTAGTTTTCTTTGACCGTCCTTAGTGTTGCGGGCTATGATATCGGCAGCGATGTCATCTGCATAACCAACTAGATGTGTATCATCTGGCATTTCCAATCTCAGGATTCCATCATAAGTGATATTCCATAGGTCTGATGTCAGGATGGAACCCTGGGCAGCACCAGAGTTCACTTTTTTCACTTTTGGTGCATTGGAAGTGTCGTATACCAGAAAGCGGTCACTAAGATAATTCCTAATGACTCTCAGAGCATATAATTAGGAACTTTGAAATTTGTTTGCATAGCGTCCATAATATCCTTCCACTGAAGACTGTTAAACGCGTTTCGTACATCCAAGGTTGCCAAAATCACAATTCGCCTTGAGAAATGATTTCCTAGTTGGGTATTGTTTGCGCTTTCTTCGACATCACTTATTGCTTCTATGGTCGATTTCCCGCTTCTAAATCCATACTGATTTGGTGATAATCCTCCGGAATTCTGTATGAGAACACTAAGCCTTTGCTTTATGAACTTTTCAAACAGCTTTCCGGCAACATCGAGCATACAAAGGGGTCTATACGCAGATGGTTGCGATAAATCTGCCTTGCCTTTATTTATTAGAACAAGTTTCTGTCGTTTCCATTGCTTGAATATTCTAGCCAGCATGCCTTGTACATATCAAGGAGAGATTTCGGTCTTTTCTCTGCTATTATTTTAATTATTTCTACTGGTATTCCATCCAGCCCGGGTGCCTTGTTTCCTTTAAGAATCTTGGAGGCAGTGAAAAGCTCTTATTGAGAGAATAAAGTCGGAAGCTCTGATTCATCGTGTTGATGTTGTGTCAATTCCTCATGAGTTGGGAATAGATGATCGACTATATTTCTGACAACGTCTTCCTCCATGGGTTCAGTGAACGTATTACCTCCAAGCTTCTTTGTAACAATTTTGTATCCTAGCCCCCAAGGATTATTGTTGATATCATTTCTCAGCTCTTCAAACTTAGTGCGTATGCTTTTTAGTATTGCTTCCTTTAAAAATTTTCTGGCTTCTTTTAATTTTTTAGCTTCAAGTTCTCCTGGACCCTTCCTGCGCGCCCTTGTGAGTAATCTCCTGGCACGTAAAGCTGCTGTTCTTAACTCTGCTATCTCTTCACTCCACCAGTAACCCTGTTTTCTACATCTTCTGTCTCCAAGTAGTGGCATTGACTTGTCACAACTTTCTCGAGTGCTTTTTATAGTCCGCTCTACTAAGTCTTTGGAACCGTTTCTCCCGGGATTGGAATTGGCAAGCATTCTAGAGTCGAAGTTTTTTAAGAACGTCTCTTCTTTTAATTTTGTTACATTCCATTTTCTTGTGATGTTCCCCTTATTTTGAAAACTTCGAGTGTGATTTCTATCCAAGGTATATTGAATATAAAGGTGGACACTATCGTTTTATGTCTCCAGAACATGCTAGTTTTTTACATTGTTTGCAAGTTTTTCCGATATCAGGCTGATGTCAGCCGTAGTATCTGCAGATCCAGGTCTTCTGAAAGTAAGTATTTCTGTCGTTTCCAACCATTAGTCCAAGTCATGCTGCCATATCCAGTATTCTTTTACCTCTGGAGTTTGTAATTTCTTCTCCCCATTCTATTGCTTTTGCGTTAAAATCACCAGCTATTATATACGGGCCTCCTATCTCAAGAGTACTGTCCTCAATAATATCGAGTTTTCTTTGAAAATCGGAAATGGCGTCACTCGGGGTCAGGTAGCAGCTTAATATTGTGCAAAAACTAGTCTTCACGTACACCATGCATTTCCTGGATCCTTTTAGAGTGAACCTCGTTGGGCTTCTAATTGGTTTCCATATAGCTGCTGTGAGAGTAGAATCGTTCAACCAATCACCATTTACTTTGGCTTTGTATTGTTCACTAATGACCACAACATCAATATTTTCCTCTTGAACTATCCGTTCGAGCAAGGTGTCCGCTATTCTGATTCTATGCAAGTTTGCATGAAATATCTTCATTTGTCCTTATATCCTATTGCCTGACACTTCCCCGCTGCGGGTACGTGGTCTACCTGTGTTAGACCCGCTTCCAGGCATAACTAACATTTCGGAGTGTTAGCTCATACTTTCATAACATGCCCGATCTTTCCGCATCTTATGCAAATACCCCTTCCTTTTCTATCCGGACCTTTGCAATTCCATTGCTCATGACCAACTCCAAAACATCTGTAGCATCTTCTAATGTTAATATGTCGCCTTAATCGGGCTCTGCACCATGCCACTTTGAGTGTCACAGCAGCTAGTAGTTTTTCAGCTTCGTACGGAGGTAAAACACAACAAAAGCGTTTACTTGTTCTCTAGTATTAGGCCTTGTGATAGAAATTTTCATCTGTTTCTCTTCAATTTTGGTTACTTCATTGATTGACGCAATTATCTCGTCTGCTGTCGTCAGTGAATCCAAGTCACTAATACACACAGTTACGGTGGATTTTGCACTTCTAATTTCTGCTGCGTCTTTTACTATATCTTTAACGCCTTTGATGAGCTCTGAGTCAGCCTGATTTCCCCTTTCAAGCTCTATCAGAAGAGAGCCAGTTTTGGTCTTTCGAATTCTCTTCACTTTTCTAGTTGTAGCGTAATCTTGAGTATTTCTTAAAGTTTTAAGACTATCTGCATAGCTACTGCCTTCGGCGGGTTTCACAATAATGGCATCCAATTTCAACCTTCCACCTGTGCTTCTTAGGTTCCCACTCTTTTGCAGTGGGTCAATTCTGTTCACCTTGTATCCGCTTTCAGGTCTATGAGTAATCCAAGATGGTCCAAACGCAAATAATAATAATAATATTTTAATTAGAAAATTAATTTTCATAAATTAATTTGTCTAATTAATAAGTATTTATATGTAATTCGTTTGCCATACAAGTGAAATGAATTATATAATTTTTGCAAAATAGGGGCAAAGAAAACTTCCCGGGGTTGGCATTTCAGAATCAAACCCCCACTTCTTATTTTTAAAATTTACGTGGGACCTCGACACAGTCGCTTCACCTTCACTGACTTTTTAGTAAAATTATATTGCACAAGTTTGGGCCTCCATTTTAGGAGTATAATTATAGCTTTGCTATATATAATATTCGAAATTAATTTCTGGATAAGTAAATCTAATTTTGATTTACTAGACAAAGGGCTTATCTGGTAAGATTTATTTGCTTTTCATTTCATTCGATTCCATCATTCTATATTTCTCAGTAACTAAATTTTTACGGGGTTTAATTTGTTTTTTGCCACCGGAAATTTCTCTTCGTTTCCAATATTATAATTAATTTTTTCATATTATTATTTTCATTTATTTTTTATTAAATTCTTTATTTTATCATAAAATGAAACCCCAATTGTTTTATTATATAACGCCACTCTTTTAATCCAGTTACAAATTTTTCATTTTTTTTTGGATAATATATTATTAAATTATTTATTAGCCGGGTACCTTCCAGTTTTCCGTAAAGAAGTCCGATATCCTTATCCAATTATAATCATTTCTTTTTTGCATATTTTTATATAAAATATCGCTGGCGACACATGGTCAAAATTTATATCTATTAATTTGTTTCAATATTATTAAAAATTTTTTTTTCTACATTTCCATCCATTCCACGCATGGGGGGGAGGGGGGCACTTTTTTACCTGTGAATCTTATTGTGTCCTTTTCATACACTCGTTCACAGGTGTTTTTTCCAAATTTCTAGGCCACCCGCACCCTTTCAGCATTTTAGGCTTTTAAACTGTTTTTACTGTTTTCTAAGAAGTCTGGTAGTATTTCTAGTAGTCTTTGGATTAGTGCTTTAGAGTTCATATATTTTCCGGGATTTTGGTTCCCAGAGGTAATATATTTCACTTTTCATTTTAGTTCATTCCCCTCCATACAATAACTAATCCTACCATTTATAATGTCTATTATTTTTTTCAAAGGAAAATGACCAGTTATTGGTTTTGACATTTCTCTAATATTTTTCTCTACTATTAGTAATTGTATTATTTTTTTTTTTTTGTATTTTTTCACTTGTATTTCAATTACCCATTCTTTAATGAAAATTGAATTCGTAGAAAATATTATTTATTATTTTTATTATTATTATTTCTAGACCGAGAAATTTCTGGGGAGTAAGTCAGCCTTTTTGTGTCCCTTAATTCTCTTGTTTTCCAGCAACCAGAAATTTCATCATATCTGTTAGCCAGTTTAACGAGGTTTTGTTTATATTCCCACTCTATTTTAGATTTGGTATTGTAATTTTCTAATCCCTTTATGGCTACGATTATACTATACTATGTATTATGTATTTATTAGATTCAATGTGTAATCTTTTTATGGTCAGGGAACTCCTTTGTTTATATGGTATATCTATACATATACATATATGATGTATATATGAAATAATTACGTATCATTTATATTAATTTGTTTTAAAATCAAATAAAAAATAAAGATACATGACATTTGTTCAACTAATTATTCCATTACAGTAATGACGAAAAATTAAAAATAAAAAATAAAATGAAATTAACTTGAAACAAAAATCATTTATTGTGATATCCTTGCTTGTTGTTTGCATTTGTAAATAATAAAATTTGCTTTTCAAATAATTAATGAATATATTTGTTTTAAAAAATTTTATATTATATTGACAGCCTCGTGTTTGTCATATTTGCTCTAAATAAATAATTCATTATATAAACGTTTTAATATAATAATAAAGTATTCAGTTTGATTTTTATTTCAATCTTTTTATGTAATAATAATATAACAGCATATCATACATATATTTGCTATAAAAATTATATTCGTAAATTTGAACCACTCTTTTGTTTTAATTTTGAAAAATAATTTTAAAATTGAATTAAAATAAAGACAAAAAAAATGTATTCTATATACAAATTAATAATTATTAATTGTGTATCACACCGTTGCAAATATAATAATAAAATAAATTAAACAAGAGTGGCTTTTTGATTGGTTGATTATCTTTTATTGTCTCATTACGTTCATTATTTACTAATTATTATTAATATTATTATTAATATGGAGTATCTTCTATAGAATTTTCCAAACAACCAACCACCTGTTGTTCTTTAATTAATATATAGTATATATAAATTCATTTATACGTTTACTCTTACATTTCTCTTAAATAATCATTTAATTGTATTTAAATTAAAAATAAAATCAACATTCGAGTTAGTTAGTAATTTAATATTAATATATTGTAAATAACTGTAGAGATTTTATGATTACCCAAAATGGGCAGAGTTATAAAAATTTTTTTTGGGAAATCAAAAAAAAAAAAAACTTAATTCAAAAAAATTAAATTTATAATTATCCAACTACTATTGTAAATATATATATATATTATATCGATTGAAAAGACATATGGGTGCACATATAAGTGACTTCCTTTAATAAATAATTATTATCAAATATTATCCATAGTTATGTATTTGTTTATTAATGATTTATTCTTTTCTTAATTAATCAAATTAATTATTTATTTTTGTTGTAATATAATAATAAATTATTTTTATTTTAATCGACCATTGGCACATCGTTATATGAACGGAGGAGTCAAAGATGATTTCTTTCTCTAATCCCTGATATCCCAGCTTTGAAATGTATTCAGATATGAATAATAATATCAAATCAATTCTCCAAATTCTCTCTTTTAGAAAATATAAAAAAACAATCGTATAAAGTAAATTCAAATCAATCAAAATGATCATATCAACTTCAAAACCTCATAAAAATAATAATAATAGAATATACTTTTACTGGCAGATACAATCCTTTAACTCTGTTATAATCTTAATATTATGAAAATCTTATTGACAAAGAAAGATATTTGAAATGAATTAAAAGATCATGAGGTTTTTCATTTTCAAAATATAAAAAACAAAGTTGTTCCAACCACAATTGGTATCCAAACTTTACTACCAAAACTCAAAGTGAGATATTATCACCTAAATATTAAGTTTCACTAACTTTTCATTATTATCGATGACAACAGTTTAAACTGTAGTTAAGTATGCATAGTTTTCAAATTTAAATAAAACGTAGTCTTCAAATTTAAAATATTAATTTTGCCCATTTAATTTTTTTAGGGATTTTTTCACCCTAATATATATATATCTATATATATATATATATAGATATATATATTGGAAATGACACTAATATAAAGTTTTTCTTCTTTATCTTACATCCTCCCATTATCCCATTCCTCTTTTCTCCCAATTCCAACCAACCCAATTTCTCCTTTTATAATTAAACTCCCAAGTTACATAATCATAATGTAGATCTTTATCGAAGCTACAAATTTTGTTTTAACGGATGAGAAAGTAAAAAATAACTTTATCGAAAACTTTTTTTATATTATTAATCATTTAATGGATTTTATTTGAGTTAAATATATATCTTATCTTATTATGCTAGCTAAAATTGTATATATGTTTGTATATATAGCCATGGGTTCTCAAAAACCGCTCTAACGATTTTTTTGAAATTCACACTAGATATAGTATTTAAAAAGAAAATAAATAGAATTTCTTTTTATTTTAATTTTTATATTTAAGCTAAATATCATTTAATATTTTTTAAATTTATTAATTTAATTAAATACATTTGTTTAAAATTGGTTTTCATAATATCATTTATTTTGAATTTCTATTTAAAACGTTTTATTTATTTAATTTAATTTTATTTATTTTTTGATCATTTTATTTGTATTTTTAAATTAATAATTGTTTTTACCGACCGACGATAGTAAGGGAGGTATTGTTTTCACACCAAATTTCACATGTGGAGATTTTTACATATCTCCACGAATCATTCACTTTGCATTGGTTTTATACTCGAGAAAAATCATCTTTATTAGTTTTTTCTTAATTAAAATTATATGAGGTCATCCAGCCATTCATGAAGTCACAGCCTGGTCTTACATATATATTATAAATAAAATAAAATTAAAAATATTTATGTTATATCCATATCTGTTTTTTATTACATTAATAAATATATTAAAATTATTTGAAATTGTTTCTGTAGTTAGAAATTAATTTACTTCAAACAGTCGGTCGGTTCGGATCTGGCCACAGGTCAACTTATTTATAATTTATTTTAATTATTCTTTATATTTACAGTTTGTTTCTATATATTTACAATTCTTATCCATTTAATCGCTAGGTTTAAATTGGAAATTAACCTATTTATTTTTTAAAAATAATTTATTTTTTCAAATGATATATATTTAAAATAAATCTGTATAACTTTCTTAATTCATATAAAAAATTTAATAAATATGATAAAATGACATTAATTGAATGAAAATATTAACTTTTATGATAAATTAGATAATTTAAATTAATATTAAAATTAATATAAAGTTTATATATTTTAATAATCCAGCTAATTGATAAAGCATGACATGAACAGTGTCTTCGAATTGAAATAGACATCAAATGAATTCTTATTAAATGTTTTATAATAAATATTAATTTATGGTTTATTCAATAAATATATAGATTGTATATATATAAATAATAATTATTATTTAATTATAAGATAAAAATACCAGAAGAGAGTATAATCATAATAAATCAATATACTCAATCAATTTACTAATTCAAATTTAAGAATATTATTAAAATTAATTAATATTATTAAAACAGTTAGTAAAGTATACATTTTTAATCTTCTGAGCGGCTGCTGGATAATCCAGGTACTTTAAATATGAAAATTTTAAATTTGGAAACTAGCGCAGCGGGTTGCCTAAATGCCAGGGGCTCTTCCTAGCCAGCCGCTCGAGGTAGTCAGTCTATCGGTGTTGGTGTGTGAGTGCGCACGCATAGCTAGGGAGCTCGGCGAGCGGCGCTGTTCCTGTCAAAATTCAACCTCGGGGTAAGGTTTATTATCATTTATTATAACTCGATAACCAATTACAACCCTCTCAACTCCTCATCACAATTATCATTGTAAAATTGTCACAAAATAATTTTTCATTCTTTTCATTTAATTATATATGTATAATATAATTTCCATATGTATTTATTCTATTTAATATTAATTTAAAATATTTTTTAATTTAAATAAATAACAAAATAATAAAATTATATAGTTCTATATAAACTTATAAAAATCTTTTTTCAATGAATAAATTTTTTTTATTTATCTTTTATATTTTATACTGGGATAATCTAAATCATAATATAATGTATTTTTATATTTATTCGAGATTATTCTGATGCATGGCACTTTTTAAGGGTTTTTATATAATTTAAATAAACCATAAATTAATGTTCATTATAAAACATTTAATAAGAATTCATCTGATGTCTATTTCAATTCGAAGTCACTGTTCATGTTTTATCAATTGGCTGTATTATTAAAATATTTAAATCATACTAAAAATAATTATATTAATTTATTTCATAAATTAGGTCAAACTTATTTAATATTTTAATAGAAATTAAGATTTAATGTTTTTTAATTTTATCTATTTAAATGAATATCAATTTAAAAAATGAAAATTGTTTTTAAGAGTACATATTATATAAAAAAATATAGTATGCTATAAATTTCAAAATCTAATAATTAAGTCACCCTGAAATAAATATTTTGATTTCAATATTTCTAAATAATATTTATTAATTTATCTTAATTAATAAAAAATACATAAATTGAATTTCCTCATGAGACTTAAACAGTTTGATTCGCCTTTCAAAGTAATGTGGATATTTTTCAAGTTCAAAAACATATATCAGTATATACCGTATATATATATATTGTTAGTACTAAATGAGGTTAAAAACTAATTTGTTTAAAAATAAAAATATATTAAGAAAATTATTATATGATTTTATATCATAATAAATTGGAATAAATTGCCTAAATAGTTTCTATAAGTATTCATTTTAATTGTATTAAAATTTAATTAAAATTAAAAACAATGATAAATCATTCAAATTAATAAATTAAATCCCTACTAAATTTTCATTGAGAAAACAATTAAAAATAACTTTTTCCACATTTTTTTTTTAAATTAAATCTAAATAATATAATTACGAATTTTCTTAATTGAAAAAAATGGTAAATTTTATTCTAAAATGCGGATGTCCAGACCCTTCTCTTATGATTGTCAATATCGAAGAGAGGGAGAAATTTTATATACAAATTCAAATCAGTTATTTTATTTAAATAGTTTCATTTGTGAAATATAAAGAAGTAATTAAAATATAACAAAAATATAAAACAAAAAAGATATAATTAAATTCAATTAAGCCAAATGTTAATATATTATTAATTTATTTTATATAAGGTAAATGTAGCAGTGGTGGACCATGTTAAAAGAAATTTTCATTAAAAAACACTATTATTCTGTAATAAAAGTGAGAATAACAACAAAACAAGTGCTAACACATATTGTACAACTATTTTTAATCATCACTACAACACAAACATTCAGTTAATTTATATTTAAATATTTTTTTTTAAATTTTTTCAAAACGTATTTTTTGTTCTAGTAGTGGGTCAAATGAAAATCGAAAGTTTAAGTAGTGGGCCACCTTTTGATCCAGTAATGGAAAATCAACCTATAATGGGTTTAAAATAAATAAATGGATTAAAATGCCCTAAGGATTGGTTTTATTAATATTTTTTATAATTTTTACCGATCGACGATAGTAAGGGAGGTATTATTTTCACTCCAAATTTCACATGTGGAGATTTTTATTTATCTCCACGAATCAAGCATTTTCTTAACAGAAAAAAGTATTTTTAGCATGATGTCTGGCCGACCCTCCGTCCGTCCGTCCGTATAGATGTGTACAGCTTGAACGGCTCAACGGATTTTGATGAAATTTGGTATATTTACTTAATGCATCAGTATGATGAATTGATCAACTTTTGGTGCAAATCCGTAGTATTAGCGATGGACGATAGGAAGGGAAGGGTTATTTTCACACCAAATTTCACATGAGGAGATTTTTTTACATATCACCACGAATCATGCACTTTGTATTGGTTTTATCCTCGAGAAAAATCATCTTTATTAGTTTATTCTTAATTTAAAATTATATGACGCCATCCAGATAGTTTAAATCATTTCTAGAAGGAAGGCAGGTCAATTTAAGGTGAACTACACAATAAAAGGATTTAATCTTTATAAACCAATGAAAATTTCACAAATTACAGGATTTTGTCAGTTTACTTATATTGTAGATTGTACAACAATGGATAATGCATGTGAGACCAAATTCAAGTACTTAACATGGGTCTTGTCACACACCCATTTAGATCTCTTGACTTTTTTTAAAAAATCATCTCAAAGCACGTCATTTTGGGACCGTTTAAATGGCTAGACCCCTACTATATGAGTATGTGTTATGTATTACATTATGGAGAAAGAGAATAATAAATAAAATAATTTTAAAAAAATCCTTTTCATTAATTTATTTAAGCACCTCGTATAAATTTGCATAGGTATATATAAATATAATCTAATATTGTATATCCCGGGATTTTTTACGAGTGTATTTACGTAATATTTATAAAACAATATTAAACATTTATATATAGATAAATATATTTTCGAAACAAATAAACAATAAAATTATAACAAAGAGTGAACAAAGTATAGATAGAGAACTGAAATAATGAAGGTGGAAAATAACTTTTTAGTAGAGTTGGGAAAAGTATAAATAACTTTCTCTCTCTCTCTCTCTCTTTCTCGTAAATTGCATTAATCTCCACTTATCCTCTCTTTTCCCTTTTAATGGCCCTGCTCTCTCTTTTTTTTTGTGAGTGTCTTTTAGATATATAGTAATAAAGTTGGTTATTTGGTAGATTCGTTTGACCCTACCCCGGTCCTCGAACCCCTCAGGCACCACCACCACCACATTTTACCCATTTTCTACTAATTAAAAGCGATTTTTATTCACTTTGTAGGGATTATTATTTCAAACCTCGTAAGTCAGACCAGAAAAACAAAAAAAGGTCTAAAAACAACTGAGTGGCTATTTCTTGTCCTTATCATTATCAATGTTATCACGAGAAGATGGCTGTGTGTGTAAAAGAGAGAGAGAGAGAGAGAGAAAGGGAGAGAGAGATGAGATAAAAGGAAAAACATCACTTGGGACTCTGTATGTCTCTTTCTCTCTCTTGACGAAGAAAAGAGCCGGTTGGGGATTTGATGTCGACGCAAACTCGATGAATTATTTATCATTCAGAAACCCACCCCTGTACCCTTCTCTTCTTTTCCCCTACCACTCTCCACCCACACAAACGCCTTGTCTTTGCGTCAACAACATTATCTCTCTCTCTCTCTATCTTTCTCTCTTCCACGCACAGTCGCTAAGTGGACAGTAGCAAATATCATCATCATCATCATCATCATCAACATAAAATCATCAATGAACTATTCAAATAAATAAAGTTAAAAAAACAAAAATTGAATGATTGAAAAACATTTGCCGTCTGTTTCTTATCCTAAAATATCATATAAAGTCGTTTATAGATGATAGTAAATCCCTTCTATATTACTTTTTGGTCTATATATAGTATAAAGGACGTTTATTAATCTTATCAATATTAACCTAGATTTTAAAAGAACAAACAATACTTGAAATAGATCTAAATTGAGAAAAATAAAATATAAAAATTTATAAAATATAAACTATATTATAATCAAAATCTTTTGAGATATTAAATATTAGAAAATGATTCATTTTCAATAAAACCCTTCATTTACATATTCATACATTTTGCTTAGTATTTTAAATTTTTCAAAGAATTTTATAATTGACAATTTGATATTTTATACTTATTAATTATTAAATAATATTGTATAATATAATATATTAAAATAAATGAATCTAGAATATCAAATATTAATATATATATATAATATTAAATATCATTAATGTAATTGTAACATAATATTATCATCATATAATATTATGATACACTTGGAGAAAAGTCCTGCACAACTTAACCCCTTGATTTAATACGAGCAATATTTGTCACAGAATGTAGGATCAGATCACAATCGGCCTAAAGTTTAAAGGCACTTTTCTACTACATTTAGAATTAATTCAAGAATGAAAAAAAAATATTTCAGAAAATATTTTATTATCAGGGAGATGAACATACTCAAAACAATTTTTTAAAAAAGCATCCGCCATTGTTTATGCGGACGTGAATATAAAGATTATATAAATGAATAAATAAATATTTTGAATAATTGCACTACTGACAGGTTATGTTGGTAGTTTTGAGCTTCTATTTAAAGAATATTGAATTTTCTTAAGTTGACCATTCTCCCACATACCCTTACAAAACCCACATGTTCAGCCTACATCTTGTATGAGTCTAGAACAGGGGTCGCCAACCTGCGGCTCGCGAGCCGCATATAGCTCTTTCGATGTCAAGATCTGGCTCTTCAGTTCCATCCCCAAATATTAATAATTATATTATTTTATTTCAAAAAACTCAAAATATTATATTGCAATAAAAATATATGAGGTCTGTTCAAAAGAAAAGGTGAATTTGGAATTATTTCGAAAAGTATTTATTTATTCATCAATATCCATTTTGTCCCCTCAAAGAAATTTTCCTCATATATAATGCAATTATATATTATTTCAAAATTTGTGTATTATTGAATTTTATTCAATTTATAATTATAGTTTAAATTTACATATTATAAACTTTGATAAGTTTTGTATTTAAACTTTGTTTTTTGTTTTATTTTTACAATAATATTTTTTGTGGTCTTACTCAGTTATACGATATATATTTTTCTTTGTACTTTGTTTGTTAATTTTAAATTATAATCACCATTTAAAAAAAATATTTCTCTTTTCTGAAAACATTTAATTAATTTAAGAACTGAATTTCATATCACTTTCATTATTATATTATATTTATATTTCATATTATATTAAATTTATTTGTAGAGGGTTATTCCCGGGAATTCCCGGGAAAATTCTTTAATTTTTATTTCCCACTTATTTCTGCACTTGAAAAAACGAAACATTTCCCGGAAAAAAAAACAAATTATTTTTCATGCTGATTATGATGCCGATACCGAAATCTTTGTTTGTTAACTGAAAAAGTCGTAATAAATATAAAATACAAATGTACATACATACATTTGTCTTTTGTTATATTTTTTTTCCTTTTCTTTCTTTCTCTCCCTTTAATTTTTCTTGATAATTTTTCTATTTTTTGAGTTTTTTTACAATGAACCATGACAGATGGCAGTTGCCATTGCTAAATTATTTTGTATTTAAATTTTTTTGTATATATATAGTTATATGTCTGCACTTGTAATAGATATTGGAATAACTTATATCTGTCATTCAACCTTTAGACTTAAAATTCGATTTCATAAGCTCGGGTCTTTATTTAACTTTTTCGTAAAACTTTTACAATTTCCACCTCAAATTTAGTATTTTTTAAAATTTCCCTGGATTCCCGGGAATCCCGGGAAATGTACTTTTAAATGTGGTTGCTGCTGCCAAGAACTTTTGGGTTCCTTAGTTCCACCTCATAAACAAGTGGATATTTTATTATTATTGAATTAATTGAATTAATTTGTTTTAATTTATAAACTATATATATATGAAGACAAAAAGAAACGGATAGAAATTAACTATCCAAAGTCCTCTTTTCTTCTATTGATCCCGTTTTTGTCTTCTGCTAATCCCAAATCAAATTAAATTAATGGATTTCTTTTCTTTAGTAACTGGAAATTCTATTTTGTTAATTGAATTGAAAATTTTACTTGTATATATATATAATTTAACTTAGAAAAAAATTAAAAAGAAAAGATTCCCGTTCTCATCGTCATCTCATTTTAAAAGATGTAATTGAATTTGCATGTTTTCTACAACTCCCCCCTCTCTCTCTCTCTCTCTCCCTCTTCCTTTAGTTCCATTACATTGAATTTTATATACAATATTAAAGAGATTTTAATTCTAAATGGTTTAATTAAAAGATATGAAGTCAATTGAGAAGAAATAAATGGAAGGGAGAACGAAAGCAAAATGGCTTAACAAAAACAAACAATATAAACAAGAAATAATTTCAAAAATATATGAGAGCTTTTTCAATATAAACATAAGAATATTTAAATTAGAATGCACCTTGAATTTTTTTTTCAGAATCTGTCATCATCAAAAAATGATTACAGTTTTATATTTTTATTATAATGAAAATGACCAACGTTTGAAAAATATTCAAAATTCTGGGTTGAAACTTAACTTAATTATTACTCATAAGTACGAGAGCATGTAAATAAATCTCTTAAATGAAATGGCAACACTGCTCCTGTGAGCAAGCAACTATCAACTGACCCCTGTCGAAATTTGAACCAGCTGGTTTTTTTAGTTTTTGTTTGACATCCATTAATAGCAGACTACCTCGTGATAGGAGAAGAAAATGGAAATAAGTAAATTTCTATGGTAAAAATCCATGAATTAGGATACGAATAGATCTCTTATCCACACTATTATCCGGATTTAGCTCCGAGTGACCATTTCTTGTTTCCGAACCTGAAGAAATGACTCGGCGGATAGAGATTTGACTCCAACGATGAAATCATCTTATAAACAAATACTTACCTATTTTGATGTTCTCGACAAATCTTATTTTTTGGAAGTGACAAAAAAATTGGAGTAACGTTGGAAGAAGTGTAGAAAGCTCAAAGGAGACTACGTATATATAATATAATATAGTGTATATTTATTAAAAACTCAACTAGTAAAAAACTACTCCGTAGTACGAAAAGTGTGTTATCTCTCCCGAAAGCAACATTTAACGACATTGAAATTTGCGCCCTGTCATTTGTGTTATGGAGTTATGATAAGTTATGCCAAAAAGGTAACAATATTAAAGAGCTTCAGCATATATAGAGCAAATATAGAGTAATGCCAATTTTCCAGTAGATATGAGTTGAAAAGTAGCAGAAAATTGGTTTCAAGAAATTAAATGATGCGATGACCATGTGCACGATATCCAATTCCAGAAACATGTGATAAGGGAATAAACTCTAGGCCAATAATAGAATTATTTTGTGTTTTATTTAAATACAAATTAATTATGTTCATATTAGAAAACGCTGAATATTATAATATTAATTTTATCAATTTTATTCTTTCATATACCTTACATAATATGTATATTCTATAACTACATATATGAGTCATTTTAATAATTATATTTAATATATATATTTAATAAATAAAATATTAAATGTAAAATATGGATTATTTAATTAATTTTTCATCTCTTGTTGGATTTAGGTTTCATTTGAATATATATATTTATATATATACTTTTTATACTATTTATATATTTATATATTTGAAGTTTTAAATATTCATATGTAAATATCTCTAATTTGTTTTTACACAAAATATTTATTTACAAAATTTAATTATTATGCATATTTATTTATTTATTGATAAATTTAACTCTGTCTTTATGAGTTTTTTATTTGAATATTTATTTATTTATTATTTTTTTTTTGTATTTCGCTAAATAAATATCTTTCTTATGTTTGGTAAATCATTGGATAAATAAATAAATAAATAAATAAATAAACGGGAAATGAGAAAATTAATCTGAAAAAGGAATGAATGAAAGGAATATAAACTAACTAAAAGAAGAAAAAGAGAGAGAGTCAAAGGGTTATAAAAGTTTTTAAAAGATGAGAGTGAATAAAAAGAGAAAGAGAGAGAGAGAGAGACTTGAAATGAAGGAGTGTAGAAAGTAGGAGATGAGGAGTGAGAGTTTAGGATGGAAGAGATGGGGAGAAGAAGAAAAGAAAGGATGGGGATCTAGAAGGGTTCAAGTAGAGATGAATATTCTTTTCTAGACGAATGAAAGACGATATTTCTCGTAAAACAAAAAAGATTAGAACAACGAAAAGGGAAAAAACAAAATTAAAGATTACCCCATTCTGCCTTTATACTTCTTTTCTCATCTTAAATTCATCAAAGTATCATATTCAACACTCTTTACGTTTTATCCTATTATATATATATATATATATATATATATATATATATTGAATCATTTTAAGAGAATTCAATATTCTTGAATCATTTTATATATACTTATATAATAATATATATTTGAGTATCGTTCAGTTTTCATTTTATTCATATTAATATTTAATATGTCAGAGTATCTTAATATTTAAAATTTTTAATATATATTTATGAAATAAAATCATAATATAAAAATAAAATTTAAATATAAGTATATCTATTGTATTAATCAAGAGCGTAGCTTAGTGGTAAAATGCTGAACTACTCATCTTGAGAATAAAAGTTCGAAACCCATCAAGTTGACAAAGTTTTTTTTAAATATTTAATATAATAAACACATAAATGTTTAAAATTATTAATATGGACTTATTTAGATTTTTTGAGTCAATAAAAACAATATCTTCCCATCCTATCGTCGGTCGGTAAAAATATGGAACGGAGTGATTGTGGTTGCCTAATGACAGGGGCTTCTATAAACTTCAGTGAATTGATTGAGAGCGAAAACGAATATTTTCCAGTTAAAGCATACACTGGTGACCACAACTCTTTGTTTTTTAATCAATAAGTTTAATAATAACTAAAAAATCATTATATCTTATCTTATTAAAGAATAAAAGTATACCTAACTATTATCTACACAAATATGTACATACATAAAACAATAAAAATATTTCAGAAGAAACTTTCATAACTCTATAATAATCTATGCCCGAGAAAGAGAATGCTTCAAAAGTTATTTCCTGATAGATAGTATCAATATCGAAATATATTTCCAACATGTATTCTCTGGATTATTGAATTAATCGATCAATAACATGCAGGTGGTCAATTGTTGAAAAGCCTGATCTAAACCCCGTCTGTTCTATTAGTTGATTAAAATTCAAAATAGGTTGTATTCTATTTTGAATAAATTTCATAAAAATCGAATTGAGGAAATTATTAATTGTCTATAATTGATAATATCTTTAGTGTCACATTTTCCATTGTATTGGAATAGTTTTTGTTTTCAAAATATTATTAAGTATTATCAGTAATGATTAAATTATTGTTTTTATTTATAACGGCATTTTGTAAATTAAACCACATATTGATATTTGTTATTGTAAATTTATTCAAAAAATACAAACAGTGACAAGTCTTGTCACTGGACACTCGAACAGTGCAGTCGCTTGATAACGATTGCAGAAGTAGCAATCGAAACGTTGTGTATATGTTTGTATTTTTTGAATAAATTTACAATAACAAATATCAATATGTGGTTTCATTTACAAAATTCCGTTATAAATTATCAGTAATGTTTTTTTAAAATATCTTATCTTCTTATGAGAGTAAAAATTGTTTGTTTCATTGTTCTCAAAAACCGCTCTAACGATTTTTTTGAAATTCACACCAGAGATAGTATTTATAAAGAAAAATTGAGTTTTATTGATCACATCTCAGGAAAACTACATCTTTATTAGTTCTTCTTAATTTAAATTTATAATATATGGATGACGTCACAACCACCGCCTGTGAGATATATATATCTATTCTTAAAATAAAATTAAAATTATTTATATTATATTCATATTTGATTTTTTTTACACAATGTTTAGTAGAAGATTTATCTTTATATTCGATTCGATATATAGGAGAATTAAATGACGTTATCAATTTATTATACTCCGGTAATTATTATAAAATATTATATACTAAATATTCAATTAGTATATATTAGATAAAACATTTATTTGTTTTTGGGTTCTTATTTAAAATATATTATATTATATTATATTTATATTATATTCATATATTTGATTTTTTTTTAATTTTATTAATAGATATACATTTAAATTATTTGAAATTGTTTCACACAACGTTTTGAAGATTTATCTTTATATTCGATTCAATATATAGTAGGAGAATTAAATGACATCATCAATTTATTATAGAACGAATCCGTAACATTATTATTGTAAATGTTATATCTATCTATCTCTATTCAGCCATCTTACTTACTTGAAAATGAAAATCCAATTCTGAGATCAAAATTAAAATTATTTATTCATATAATTTTGAATGTTTTCGTGTATTATAAATAAAAACAAATATATAGATATTCTTTGGATGACAAATTCCAATTTATATTATCTTAATATATTTTTATAAAAAGGCCAATTATATATATATGCAATTACAACTGTAGTGCCAAACACTGATTTTGAATTTGGCGACATTGAGCAGTGCATTAAAAATAATTTAATTTTTAAATTAATAAAATAATAACATTAATAATAATTCATTAGAAAATAAATAATTATGAATTATAATAATTGTAAATTTTAGATTTTAAGGCAATTTTATTTTTATCATAAATATTAAGTTGTTTATATTTTTTGATATAATTAATTAGATTGTTAATTGTTGATTAATGAGATGTATTAGTAAACATTATTATAAACTAACATGTACAAAGCTTTGGCTTAAATAAAAAGTGTAAGAATAAATAAATTATCTTTGTTGTTAATAATTAAAAATTAACAAGTAGTGACCCCGAAGCTGATGAAAAAAAAATCAAAAAGGAATCATACGATTTTCAAAATGTCGGAAACACAAATAATAATAATAATATATAATTAATTTACTGATTAAATTAAAAAATTGTAAAATTTTTAAAGTATATAAAAATAAATTGTATAAATTGGTTAAAGGGTCGAGTGATAGTTCGGTGTCACAGGTATATATTTTATATCAACACGCCTACTTTTCTGTTTGTATGTTATTATTTGAATGGCGATTCGGTGAATGGTTAATGGTTAATTAACGATCCATATAACATCATCGACTGGGCCGCTACCATAAGGAGTGAAAATAGTGTCGAATAGAAATAGACGATATTACTTGGATTAATCTTATTATACTAGCTAAAATTCTTTGTTTTATAACCACTTGGGGCGCTAAACAGTTTTTCAAAAAAACACTATAGAAAAAAAAATATATATATTTATTATATATTTATGTATTATTGAGGAGCACAAGTTCATTCATATATTATAAAAGTGCAATGTGGGTATGTTTTGTGGAGGTAAAGGTTCTAAGGAAACAAACATACTATCAACATAGCTCAGGGCCAGACACTCAAGTGCTGCGGAGTTCATTTGCAATCCCCATGTTTTTCCCACGGCCAATTATATGTTGCATGTTGTGAGTATGTGATTACACAAATTGGGAAAAAATCACTCGAAATGCAATTAAACAAAAAAATTGAAAAGTTAGGCTAAGCAGATGTCTTAAATATTATAAGAGATTCGGCAATTGCAATTACAGATAGCGAGGAAAAATTAATGGAGGTTTGAAATTAATAGTGAAGGGAAAAAATATTTAGTGACAAAGAGGAACAGTATTAACATACAAAATCTTAATATAGAAAATGTAAAATTTGAATATGTAGAAAAATTGAATGTAATCAGGAAGGATAATAATATTTGAGAAGAATTTAAATCGAGGTATCAATCGGGAAACGCCTGTTATCATGCAGTAAAGAGGCTTATCTCATCAAAATTTTTATCAAAGGGAATCAAGACCATGGACGCATAGGAAGGGACGTAAGAGAGATGGGACAAGGGCTCAGGATAGGGACATTTGGAGAAATGTGGCCAAGAACTTTCGAGTATCTTGGAGCTATATAAATAGATAGATATAACATATACAATAATAATATATATAATTAATTTACTGATTAAATTAAAATATATTTTAAATAAGAACACAAAAAGAAATGAATGTTTTATGTAATATAATGATTGAAACAAAATGGATGAAAACCTTTTACTACTTTTAACCAAATACGATGTACCACTCGGGGGTACAGGGGGCGGAGCCCCCGTCCAGCTGTGAAGAGCGCCGAAGGCGCTCTGACCAGCTGGTTTATGTAATGTGTATATAATTATATCAATTTTATTTTCATCAAACTCAGGAATTTTATTATTTTTTATTATACAGTGAACACTATATAAACAACTCATTTGAACCAATTTCAATAAAAAAGTTGCTTATAGTAAAAATTGGATTTAAATCACAAAAATATTAATTAGTTAATTAATTAATTAATTAACAAAAACTAACATAGATTCTAATAACTGTTCTTAATTAATTAATACTATTATTAATACTAATAATACTTTTATTAATAATTTCAATACTGCAAGCACAAAACACAAACAAATTCCAATAACAAAATTACAATTTGAAGTTATGTTGTTGTCAACGGCTGTCAACTGAAATATTCAGCTTTAAAAAAATAAGTTGCTTATACAGAATAGTTGAACTAAAAATTATTGCTTTTACAGAAGTGACTTGTACAGAGGTTGCTTATGGAGACGTTGATTATATTACTGTATTATGTAATTTTGACTCTATATTTCGATTGTTGCCATTTATCTCTTTTAATTCTTAACCTTCTTATAGAATAGATCTTCATAGAAATTGATTGTTATTTTAATAATATTTGAGCAATTGTATTCGGACTCTTTGTTTTCATTAATTAAACTAGGAATCATTTGTTTGCTTCCAGATAAGGGTTGTTTTATTTTTATTATTGATGTGTGTGCTTTTATTAATGCATTTATTCAGTTTTCATTATATTTTTTAAAATAATTTCTTATTTTATATTTGACTGTTTTACACCTGAATTATTTTAAATATTTAAAATCATAAAATATATAAATATAAAATATAAATATATATATATAGATTAAACAGGATTCAATAAAATTTCAAACATTTATATTTGAAAAAATATATAAATTTTTTTTTACCTTTTATCATTGAGGCAATATTTAAATGCCCAACAAAAAATTTATAAATGTATAATTTTACAAAAAGGTGACACTTTTTTTGTAAATGTGAAATAGGGACTTTTTTATTGTTATATATGTTGCCTTTATATCAATCTTCTATCAAAATGAATTTCATGGAATTTGGCTGACTTTTTGAGGTATGATGTTTTAAAGTTGTAGGTGTGTCTCTTGTGTTAGAGAATATATTATATAAATAAATGAATTTTCTTTTATTGATTATTTTATATTCTTAGATTTTGTATGAATATTTATATTATTTGAAGTGGTTGTGTAGGCGCTTGAAAGGAGAAAAATTTATTTTTTACAAAACACTTTAAATATCTTTTAATCTATTTTTTTTATCTCCTCTCTCTTCCTTTCTTTAATCTGCTTTAATGACTTTAAATGTTGATTCTTGGTTCATTTTACTTGCTTATTTGTGCAGAAGTAGCACACAAGCACACACATATACTTATAGATATATAAATTGAATATATATTCAAAGTATTTTAAAATGAAAGAGCCTTAAAGTCGATAGCTGTTTTGTTTCGAATTCATGTTCTTATATTGATGATTTGTTACCTGTGTAAATATTTTACATAGCCTTTATTTGTACATTTCCCTGCATACAATTAAACTAAGCCTTTTTGAGGCCATTTGTCCAATGGGATCGAACGCAAATAAATATTTTTTCTATTAATCTTTTTGATCATACTTGTCATACTAATGTATAATGACGAAAAAATGTAAACTGGGGACGCTGTTGTCGGGCAATGAACCCGTTGTGAAAGATTAATTACATTACCCGACAACAGCGCCCTCTGGCGTTTATATTTTCCCCTCACTGTGCAAATTTATCTCTATTTCACGTCATGATGATTTTGTTTTATCAGTTCACACATAGATTCGATATTATTTTGCTCAACATCTGATTTTGGACAACCTTCAAGAAATATGTCCTGAACATGGTCCTCGATACTTTAAGCCAGTTTTTCACAGTGATCTATGATAGTGCTTTATCGTCTTATAAAGATTTCAGTTTATCAATTGTCTTACTCATTTCTTGATAATCCTTATTGAAAGTTATAAAAAAATGATAGCATAAAAATGTTGACAAGTTAATTTTTGCCTAAAATGAATACATTTCAAGTTTCTATTAATTGGCTGTGTTCGAAGGCAAGGGGAGAGCTAAATCGACACCAACTCCCGCAGCGGTCAATATAGACAATATTTGTGGGTGTTTTATAAGTCTGTCGAATAAATACACGTCAACATTTTTAATTTATTGTAATTAACAATATTTAAATAAATATTTCAGTTTCTTATTTATTTATCACTGATGTTTTTTTTTACAAAAATAAATTTTTTATTGCTAAGTAACATAAGGGCACTGAGTGTAAACAGCCCCCTATAGTTCATACTTCTGGTGGCGCTACCGTCACGCACAGAGCGAATAGCATTAAACATTTTAATCAACGTGATTATATCATCAAATATAAATAAATACAATTGTAAACAAAATTGGCTCTTAAAACACTTACTAGTTTAATCTGGACCTGGAAATTTAAATAGCAACCATCATAACACTGTTTATACCTCATCAATCAGCTCCTCTTATTTTTATTATTTTCCACTATTCATATATAATATAATATAACTCTTAGTAATAATTCATTGTTTATTAAAAAAAAAAATAAAAAGTAAATTTGGCTTCTTTAGTACACTTGTAGATTAAGGATTTCTCGAGAAGATTTCAAATAAAAATAAAGCAAAAAAAAAAGAAGATAATTAGATTTATTCTGATGATGATGTTTCGGTGCCTTTAACTTTTTTTTTCTTACTTACATTTTGTTCTCTGCTAGTGCCTTGGGCCATTTCTCAAACCAAAGCTCGAAGCAGAGCAATCGCTTTTGCCAGTCAAAAAACGTGCCTTCTTCGTTCGCATTATACTCTCTCACTCTCTCTCCCACTCGCATACATACACACACACACACACATCTACCTCTCTCATCTCAAGTCATATTCATCCTTCTTTTACCATCTCATACACGTCCTACACCACTTCTCCCCCTCTCCCCCCCCCTTAAGGTTTTTACAAAGCCCAAAAAAGTCTCCTGGGATTTGTTCTTGTGCTTGCTAAAAAAGTGTTTTTTTTTTTACTACGGACATATTATACTAGAGAAAGAGAGAAAACTCAGTTAGTGAAAGGGAAAACGTGAAAACTGTATTTTAAATAACAACTAAAAACAAAATAAAATTTAAAATGGCATAATTTTCAATTAAATAATATATTATATAATCTTTTGAAAATAATAATAATTGAAATATTAATACTTAATCAATATTGATATTTGATAAATATATTTTTCATTAATTTATATATGTATATATAGAGAGAGAGAGAGTTGTAGATAGAGAGAGGGAGAGAGATAAAAATATCATTTTTTTTTAATTTAATTTCTTATCAGTAGCACATATCTAAAAAAAATGTTAAATTACAAATGAAAATACTCTCTTTTTTAATTCTCTTTCTGCCTCTCTGTATTTTTGGGATGGTATTGGAGCACACTATTTGATATTGGTTAACACTTGTTAAAAGAGCGGTAGGGAGGTGGTAGTGAAGAGGGGGGAAGTAGGATTGTGAGGGTAAAAGAGTTAGAGAAAAAGAGAGGGGAGGAGAGATTTTGCAATTGGTAATGCATTGCACGAAATCAATTATTCCGATCTCTGTTCTGGTCTGCTCATCTGCATATCATCCAAATAATCCTACACCCTTTTATCTCCTACTCTTATTTACCTCCTATTTTATTTTTTTACTTTTTCACTCATTCCATTTCCCCCACCCCAACATTCTACACATTCATTCTCTTTTTCATCTTCCCTTTCATTCATTCTCTTTGTCTTGTCTTTTTTTATTTGATATGCCTATTGATGTTATTGTGTGATGTAATATAATTATAAGTTTTTGATTAATAATATAAATTTTAAAACTATATGTCTATTTATAAATATAATGATATATGTATGAGAATTGCATCAGAGGCCAAATGACCAGTATAAAATAAGTGCCACCCAGAAGCCAAACCGATCAACCCCACATTTAAAGAAACTGAGAAAATGAATCCCAAAATTCACAGCTTGTAGGAAATTCAGGGTTATTGATTACAGAAAAATGTATTGCAATATTAAGATTATCAAGTTCATTATTCACTTCATATGTTGCAGAGTTGCAGATTACATTACATTACTAGCAAAATTTTAATAATTTATGTTAATCGGTTTAGCTTCTGAGTGGAACATATATAGATTGATAAATATTTATTTAAATAGGTAGAATTGAAAAATAATTTATTTTATTATTATAATTGATAAAAATGACTCTAAAGTTTTTATATAAAAGAGAATCTATTATTTAAAAGAAGAGTTCTTGGTGGAATAAAAAATCTCTTCTCCTAAATATAAAATATTAATTTTTTGTTTGTATTATAAGGGTGTGAGGCGTGATCTTTGACTTTGGGAGACAAGAGTAAATTTAGAGTATTTGAAAATAGAATTCTTCACAGCATTTAGGTGTCAAAGAAAGATGAGTTCGTTGGAGAATCGCGAAAACTGCATAACAAGGAATAACATAATCTCTATGCATCTCCAGACATAGTTGGGGTCATAAAATCAAAAAGATTGATGGGTGGAGCACGTGCCAAGAATGCGAGATAAAAGACTAAAAAAAATATATTTGCTGGGAGACCGATTGGAAAATATCCGGTTGGAAGTCCAAGAAGAGGTGGGTGGACAATTTAAGAAGGGACTGGAGAATTTAGGAGTTGGATGGGTGAAGCTCAGGATAGAGGCACTGAATAATGTGGTTGCTGCCAAGAACTTTCGAGTTCCATAAAGCCAGATATATATATATATATATATATATATAAATAATAGATTGCTTTCAATATAATTTATACGTATATAAGTACATGAAAATATATTTATTTAATGATTATATATAAAAAGTTTAAAAAATGATGCAGGTTGCCTAATGACAGGGGCTCCTATAAACTGAACTGGATAATGGGTGAATGAAAGTTCTGTTAACTTTTGTCAGTAATTGAATACGTAGGTGACCATCCTCTACTATATTTATGTTATATTTCATCTCTTCAATTTAAAATAACAAGCGAAACTGAACTTTATATCTCTTTCAACTCAATCAAAACTTTTGTAGAATTTATTAAAACAATTCCTATGGTTCTATAATCAAAAAATATTTTATTTCTTATTCAATAATAAATCATGATCTTACCATGATTTATCAATTTTAGGGAATTAATTAAAATATAAAATAATATTTTTTTTTTTTACTTTTTTGTTTTTTTATTTATTTTTATTTATATCTGATGAATGAATGAAATTCATTATGATTTTATGTAGTTACACATCTTTTAATATTTAATTCTTATATGTCAAAAGGAAAATGGGAATTGAAGGATGAATGATTTCAATTATGCATAGGAAAGGCTAAAATGTCAATTGCACATGTTGCTGCATTGAAACAGAAGAGAAATGTATTTGATGTAGTAATTAAGTCATCCTTCTCTTGCTCTCTCACTTAAAGTCTAAATTCCCTCAATTGTAACCCTTTCTCACTCCCTCTCTCTCTCTCTCTCTCTCTCGCTTAATTTCAAAATTCATGTATTATTAAAATAATATTATCTTGGATACCAAGATCAATCAAGACGACGGATTTATTAATAAATTATGGTGTTCAACTCCGTTCAATTAATTAATTATTCTTTCTCTCTCTCTCTCTCTTTATATATAAAGGTATATCAATTACTTTCTCTTTTAAAATATACTAAACCAAAATTAAACTAAAAATATATTTATTTTTAAAATATTTTTACAAAGAGAATAATAAATTTTCATTTAGATAATTATTATATTAATAAAATATACAATATGTGATATCTAGTCTGGATGGTAAGAATTTTTAATTCATTAGAATCCATGCCCTATTAACGATTGATCTATAAATAAAAAATTTACTTTAAAAAAACAACAAAACATAATTATATTAGTAAATGTGTGCATAATTTTATTTGTCAATTATCTTATTTTATGAAAATTTGAGAATTTTTTTCCTACGAATAATTTAACTTTTTTATTAACTTAGATATTATTAATTTAATTTTCATTTATATAATTGAAACTTTTATATATCGGTTATTTATATCTATATAATTTAAAAATCGATATACTTTACATACCTTTAATTATATTGAAACACGTGATTTTTTTCATTATTATTTTATATTTTATATATATATTTTTATATTATACAATTTAAATATTTAAAATTAAATTTTGTGTAGGTTTGTGTTTTAAATGTTTCTCATTGCATGGTAATATAACGTCATTTTTGCATATGATATATATATACTAGTATGTTTACTTATAGATATAAAAAATTTGCATAATTGTTTTTATACGGTCAAGTTTTTTTTAATTTATCTATATATATAATAAATATTCCGCTTAATTCTGGTTAATGTGCACAAGTAAAAAAAAAATAATAACCTTACCCATATCCTCCTTTTTATATTCATTTTTATGTGTATAGTTGCCATTATTGGCTCTTTTTTCAGACATTTATTCCTTTACTTTACTTAGATCTCTTTTATTTTATTAATTGACTCAGTATTTATATAATAAATTTACTAAAATGTAACAAAAAAAAATAGAAAATTTCAAATTACTATGCATATGTCGTAAGCAAATGGCAATTTTAGGAAAATAGCATTTGCCTGGCCAAATAGCTTCAACAATTATTTCATTTAAATTTGACTAGGAAAGTAGAATTTGCCTAGACAAAAGCCCTTTAGCTAAATCTTTGTTGGACAAATCGCTTTATCTATTACACTAGCCATTTACGAAATTATTCAAAAAAATTTTTGTTCTTTATTGTATATTTATCTAACTTCAGCTTGCCATAACTTCGGTGCACTTTTGAGTTCTAATTCAATGTAAATGTCAAAATATAAATACGTTTGATATAAATAAAATAAATAAATTATAAAAATTTAATATTAGAAAATATATTTAACAATATTACCAAAGAATTTGAGAATAAGAAATTGTTACCAAAGAGAGAGAGAGAGAGAGAGAGAATTCGAGTATAATATTTTTTTCCAATTATTTTGTTTATATCTTTTTTTAAAAATATTCGTTTCTTTATTAAATTGTTTTAATTGATTAAAAGATTTTTTGAAAATAAATAATATTTGGGTATTTTTCTGTTTCTTCAGCTATTTTCCTAGTCAAATTGAAATGAAATAATAGTTAAAGCTATTTGCTCAACAAAGATTTAGCCAAATGGCTTTTGTCTAGTCAAATGTTATTTTCCTAAAATTGCCATTTCCCTACGACACATAGACAATTCAAGGATTAGAATTGTTATATATAATACCTTTATATGATTTCTCACAATTTTATATAGGTATATATATATATATATATATATATATACCAATATGTAAATATCTAATATTGTTTTTTATTTACCAATCCGATTGAAAAGATATATTAGATTAATTCTATCTTTGAACTACTTTATTGGACTACGATTGGATTTGAATAAGCCGAATGATCAACTTTATAACAAATTAAAAAAAAAATTCAATCTTTTTTTTTTCTTTTTTTCTTTACTTTTTATTAAGTTAGCATCCGTCGTAGAAATAATATATCCAATATATCGATATAGTAAGCTTACTTCTCAAAAGCTAATTATAATTGTTTTTTTCAAATCGCTTACAAAATTTTTTAATAAATGTATAATAACACTGTTATTATAAATAAAATATATATTAAAATATATTATGTTATAAGTACAGGATTTACTTCATTGTATTAATATAGAACATCTGAAGAGTGAGGTGGGAGAAGATCCGCAATTTTTGTTTGGGATTTTTTTTTTTGACCTTCCTATGAAAGATACAATATAGGTTGAAACATCGCCTGAACAGTGGTGTATTGGGAGGGGAGCGCGGGGAACGACGTTCCCTTAACATTTTTCAGAACCGGAACGCGTTCCAGTACTTTTTTATGTCCCGATAACTCCCTCTTAAATCTACTGTTAGAATTTCTTTTTTTTGTGTTCGTTAATTTTTTTGTATAGTAAGAATAATAAAAAATAAAAACTTATATTGAAAAAAATAGTTTGGTGAAAATAGGACTTCTTTTTGCTCCCACTATGTGTTCCCTTACTTCTTATTTTATCAATACATCACTGAGCCAAAAATCTGATATTCTAGTGATTTTTTTCAAAATCAGTAACATAAGAGTAATAGTGGTATTTTAACAAAATCTCGCAGCCACCGGGTAGGGTAAAGATTTTCACCAATCGAAATTTGCTCCTTCAGTGAACAACCGTCACGAACCAAATTGAAAAATAAGACCTAATAAAAAATAGTTTAGGTACAGGTATGTTTTATTTATTTATTTATACATTCCAATCGTAGGTCAGAATATTTTGACGCACAGGCTATTTTCATGAACGGTAGCTGTTCAATATTGAAGAAACGGTTGCTTGTGTCTCATAGACTCCAATGACCAGAAACAATTCATTTTCATATTTCACAGCAATATTCATTGATCAGCCTCCAGAATTTTCGTCGTTCTTTTCAAAATCAGATTATTCATTCGAAACAGAATCTCCAGATGAGACATTTGCACTTGAGTCAGAATCTGATGACTAAACCAATTGAATTTTGAATACACCTGTTATATAAATAATTAATATATCTCGATACAGAATCTATATTTACTAGCTCGCCAAAGATAGTATTGCTCTGTGTCTCTGTGTGTTTGTGTAGCAAAAATGGTTTGAGCTAGAATAATGAAATTTGGTACACGGGCATTCTTCAAAATTCGTAGTTTTCCATCAACTTTTGAGAAATGTAGCTCATTCGGAAGAGGGTCATTACCTACCACGTTTTCATTCTTTCCCTCTAATTCACTGTTTCCCAACCTTTTTTATATCATGCTCCACCTAAGCCGTTCTAAAATTCTTATGCCCTTCAATCTAACATATACAAAGTTTTGAATATTAAAAATTTGAATTGTACAATTAAGAATCTGGAGTGTCTCCATTCGACTATCTCGCAAATTTGAATTGGATTAATTAACATATATTATATTTAAATTAAATTTCACATTATATAATTTCTTAGTAGTTTAAATTCATTCGTATCAACCCAAAATATCAACATTAACTTTCTGTAATAGATATTTATGTGAACGGTATATACATCATTGAACAATAAACGTTATTATTGATGGATAAAACAATTTACCGGTTCTTATTTTAAGTAATTCCTATGAGTATAGATCAGGCGTAAACAGACTCGCTTTTGTTTCAAGTTTCAAGTATACATGTACATTTTACTTACAATTATGAGAAAATCCATAAATATTAGATGGAATGTGACAAAAATATTACTTAGCTCATTGTTAACAAAAAGATTCCAATATCAATGCGTCTTCTATTCTTCTTGTTACCAAACTAACATAATTATTTAAAACTACGCCAAGAATACCAGTAGTTGTAAAATGAGAGTGCGAATCTTACTCTATTCAAATATTGTATATAAAATTAATAATTTTACTTTAACTTTCTTCCATCTCATTAATTATAATATTTTAAGCTTTCTTAATTAAAAATAAACGTGTTTGTTGAGAGGAGGTAGAGGGTATGAGAGTTGGAAATTATTTAAACGGTACGAAGAAACCACCGCGTGTCATAAAACATTAAGAGAAATGGCCTCTTATAAATGTTGCGCTATTTTTTCTCTTTTTCTTTGCTTCGAGCCCTTTCTGCACCATTAACACAAAAGGACAGCCCTTCAGGCTGCTAATGAACTATACTCAATATATATATATATATATATATATATTTATATATATAATACTCCTACTCTTATCCTTCCCTCCATCCCTTTATATATTAAGTGATCCATCATCAGTTTCTGTAGCAGACAGTTACTTTTGTCTCCCTCTTTAGTCTACTTTCTAGTCTATTTATTATTATTATTATTATTATTATTATTTTTTCGTTTCGTCTCGTTAAGAAAAAAAGAAATTATAAATAGGGAGGATATGGGGAAGGGATATCAAAAACAAAAATGTAACGAATAATATATTATCTCCATAAAACTGGAAAGGATAATTTTAAAAATAATTCAAGTTCATTTTAAACCCGTATATTTGGAATTGACTTTTGAATTGGCAAATAAGTGTCATGTGATGATGGAGATACTGAAAAGGTCTGAAAAACTTTTTAGTACCGGGTAATATGGTGAACTGGCACTAGGTGGCTTGATTACGCTCTTGGTCATTAGTATTCTATGGTAAATTTTGTAAATAAATTTTAAGAAAAACGGATATTTAATTCAAGACACTCTACACATTCATTTTAAATATTAATCACATTTGGTCGTTTTAGCTGTATTTGAATTAATCATTATACTAAATATTAATGATTTATTTATTATAAAAAAGACAATTGTGTATATAATATAATTTCAACAATTGGAACTAGTTATTTTAAATGCATGCAGAAATTTATAAATTGTGAATCCTTACGTTGTTTATATTGTATCTTACAAGTTCTCCCTTCGAAGAATAACAAATGAATGAATGAATTAATGACTGACTATCTTAGTGTTAGTGTGAGTCTGTTTGTTAACTTTCTTAACTTTAAACATACATTCATCAATATATATAACAACTGCATAAGCATACAAAGCTGAATATATTTGTTCCATGTTGACTTTGAGTTGGTTTCCACTAATCACTGAAACTCCACAATTGTCCTAGTAAAAGCTTTATTATTTTGGAAATGTTAATGTAAATAAACTCTGCATAATTCTTATAAAAAAAAAACATTTTTATTAAATATAAAAAGAGGATTATTAATTTTACATTTGTATTTGAATTATAATTGTAAATAAAAAAAACTTTTTAAAAGCATGCTTTTATTTAAATGCTCTAAAATGGAGAAAATAATTTCTCCACACACATCACGATTTCCTTACAATTAATCATATCTAAAATAATGAAAGCGTGAGCGCCAAACATGCAGGGAAAGGAAAATAATATGAAGGACTTTTCTGTTTTTTTCTTTTCCACTATAATTGATAACTATGTCTATTTGAAGTAGAATTTACGTTTTTCTTTGCATGTTTGGCGCCCACGCTTTCATTTTTTAGATATGATTAGTTGTAAGGAAATCATCAGAATTTATAAGCGTGCTTTTAAAAAGTTTTTTTTATATTTTTTTATTTCCTAATTTTTAATCTTGATAGAAATTTCACCCGGTTTATGTTTTCAGGTTATAGTGTGAATGTTGAAAGAATCTAATTCAGGTTGATTCTTCCCCTCAAAATACTATATATCAAATCGGTGGTATAGGGGACTGATTATTATTATTATTATTATTATATTATTGGTTTATATATATACCCTCCATTCCAAAAGAAACCGAACTTTAAAAAAAAAACAAAAATCCAATGTACATTTTTATTAATCAATGTATTCCCCTTCTGCATCGATTCACAAATTTGCACGGTCCAACAAGTTGTCAAACGACTTCTCCATGTCCTTTATTGGAATAGTCTTTAGGACGTCGGTCGTCGCCGTCTCAATGGCTTCAATCAATGCGTGCCACTTTCCTTTCATCGTCAAATGCAGTTTAGGGAACAGATAGAAGTCGCACGGAGCCAGATCTGGTGAATAGGGCGAATGATGCAAAGGAATAACCAAAATTTCAGTTACAAGTCGCGAACGATGTGATGGTGCATTATCGTGCAAAAGAGTCCAACTGCCGAAGGCCCAAAACTTCGGCCAAAATGCGGAATGCGGTTGTTTGAGGAATGCCTAATTCCATTTCAATAACTTTCACCGACGATTTTTTGTTATTTTTGATGAATTCACGCACTTTTTCGATATTTTCTTCCGATAATCCGGTTCTGGGACGGCCTTTCGTCATCATCCAGCGTTTCCCTACCCAATTTGAATCGCCCGAACCACTCGTAAACTTGCGTACGGGATAGACAATCATCACCATATGCATTTTGTAGCATTTGGTGCGTTTCAGTAAAAGTTTTACCAAGTTTAACACAAAAATCAATTGTAGTTCTTTGTTTGAAACTCATTTTCCAACCGATGTTCAAAACACGCTGACATTTGAAACGCAATAACTTTTGTTGTATGCATCCAAATGTCATGAAATTTATACCAGTTGTCAATGAGGGACTAAGCCATCTACGGGTAAAATATTACAACAGATGGCATTAGTGGTAATATTTTTTTTTAAAAGTTCGGTTTCTTTTGGAATGGAGGGTGTACATATAACTTTTCAAAAACAATATCGCCATTACTTTAATTGATATTCATTTAAATTAAAAAATAACGTATCTTATTTCTACAAAATAATTAAACTGATAAAATTAAAATGACAACTTTTTGAATAAATTATTTAATTCAAATGAGTTACGAGGGCAGGTCAATAAGTCAGTGACCTTTTAAATTAAACCCAGGTTTTTTGATAAAAAATTAAATTATCTCTTATTAATTAATATATATTTTCATAGATAATTATTATTTTTCAATATTTTGCAATGTGTAATTACTAATTGATAAAAGTAATACCTCCTAGGATGAACCTGAATATTGCATTGCCATCGGAGTTACATATGTATGCAAAATTTCAGCTCATTCAAACATTGGGAAATGGGTTAAATTCACCTTGGAAGATATGACGATGTGAAACTAAATAAAAGCGTGTCCTTTGTAATAAAAATACTTTAAATTATTTTTAAAGGTGGTTGTTGTAATCAAATGACGAATTATGAATATTATTTTTATTTTCAAAAAAGTTTTCTAGTTAATTAAAATATATCTAACAATAAAATTTCAGTAAATATTTAAATATAAAAAATATTTTGTTATTCTATTTTTAATAATTTTTTTTTTTTTGAAATATTTATTTATTTTATTACTGAAAGATATTAATTAATTGTCATTTATTTTTATAAATCGAATTAAAAATGAATTAAAAATTTATTTTAAAAATTAAGGGAATTATTTTTATTTTTTTATTATTTAATTTTAAATATTGTATAATTCTGTATATAGTGTTCCATTCAGTTAATACTATCGTTTGATATGAAGGCAAAAGGGATTAACAAGGATAAACTCTCCCCCCCTACACTCCATTGCCACACACACACCCCATTTACAAACCTTTAACAAGTTTAATCACCTGGGGGTGATTCGTATATCCTTCCCCTTTTACCTTCCATCATATTCCCAGCCCACTTCTTCATTTACCCTCTGGAAATACAGAGAAGTCTCTCTCTCTCTCTCTCTCTTTCTTCCAATCCCACCACCCTCACATTCTTCCCACAGTAGCATAGAATATGTCAGTAACAGACACAATTTGATGACACTAAAAAAGAGAGACGGAGATATTTTTCTATTTATTTTTTATATTATTATTATTATTATTATTATTATATTTTAATTGTAATTAGAAAATAAAATTATTCTATTAAATTAATATATATATTTATATATCTTGTAGTAAAATGTTTAATAATATATAATAATAATAATGATTATAATAATAAAATAATATTATATAAAATAAACAACACCGAAGAAACAAATAAATTCCTCTTTGAATATTAATTTAGTTTTTATAAATTAATTTATGGTTTAATTTTTTTATCCTCTCTCTCTCTCTCTTTCTATCTTTTCAATTAATTTAGAAAATAATTAAAATAAATTATATTTTTATTTACTGTTTTAATGAAAATTCCAATATGTTATTATTTGAATATAAAAAAATATTAAAAATATTACTATAATTAAATTATATAAAATTAATTAATAAACTAATATAATTTAATTGGATTCTTATAATATTAGAATTTTATATTTATATTTTTTTTAAATTCGATAATATTGAATTATTTAATAAATATAATGTCTATATACACGATTTTTTGTCTATATTTTGCATTTACTTGAATATGCATCCAATGGTCTCAAACGAACATGTGCTTCAAAGGTGACACACAATTGTGAAGAATTCTAATTCGATATTCGTGTAAAGAGTTAAGTATATATATATAAGTAATCTTAAAATGAGTTATAATTTTAAAGATATGCTTTGTGAAGTTTTTCTACGATGAGAAAAAGGAAAAACTATGCAAGAAAATTTTGAAGTATAGGGTAGGAATACTTTGAGTGATGTAAGAGTTGTTTGTTCTATTCCCTCCAGGAAATTTGGATGTCAAAGATGCATCTCGCCTGAAAAAGTCAATGAAGGCCGGTAAACAGGATGTCAGAAAAAAGCAGAAATACTAAACATCAACCACATGGCAGTTGGAAATTACTAGAAAAGAACAGGATACAAAAAGAAGATGGATATTTAGCAATCTATTGGCCAAAAACTGCTGACATTTGAAATGATTTATGAAATATTTATATATATTCAATAAAATTTTAAGAAAGATATTTAAATATATATATATATATATAATAACAATAATAATATAATTTTAATTTTAATTATTAATTTATAGTTTTCTTTACTTTTTCAGGGAAGATTCTGGAGATTTTTTATTTATAATACAAATCTCATCTCTAAAGTATTTTCAACATATCAAAATAAATATATATAGAGGTATATTATTTTTTACATAATTGGTATTTATTCTATAGTATTTTCTAAAGATATATTATTAAAAATATCAATACATAGTTATTATTTAAAATTTTAATTTGTTGTTGATTATTTTAAGCGAGATATTTTATTAATTTATTAATTATAATAAACAAAAACAAAAGAGTTTAACCTATTTTAAAACAAATTCAATCTTTTAACTCCTATTGCATCTTATAACGTCAAAAATATTTTCAAATAATATGATTATTATAATAAATCATTATTCTTATATTGTGTTTCTTGCGTTGCGTCTTTTTTTTCATTTATTATTCAGAAGATGCGAGAATCGATTAAAAGTATCTGTGCTATTTTAATAATACATAAATAAATAAATACTAATTTCTCAAAGCCACCTGTGGCTTTTAAATAAATTGAAAATACTCTTTATTTATTATTGTATTATTATAAACTCAATAAGATATACTCATATAATATTAGCATAAATAACAACGAAATAAAAAAATACAAATTTTTATTTTTCAATTATATAATTAAATTTATTATTATTAATTTTTTTTTTTTTTGGAATTGTATTTCTTTCAACTATAACTAGTATCACTTTATATAGGCAAATCATTATGTTGGATGCGTTGATGTTCTGAATATGAAATGACATCCATTCTTCCTTTTGCTATCATCATCATCATCATCAGCTTATCATCCTCGTTATCACAAAATATATTAATATACATAATTCAAAGAATATCTATTCAAATGCATACACTCTATTGAATTATTATTTCCTATTATCCTTCTCTATATGAATATTTATTTATATATTCACAAAAAGATTAATTTTTTTTTCATAATCCCTCTTTTTTATAAAAATTTATCTTTAGGTTCTCTAGAATATTGATTTGTATATATTCATATTGTATCCATATTAGAAATTTACTGAGATATAGGGGTGGGGCAACTTAACTTGCTGATTTAGAGAGTTAATAAAACAGAATTGGTTATAGTTATTGAGTTATTTCTTTAAGATATTTATTCTACCACTTTGTAAATTTTATCTTCAAGTTGTTTTAAATATTGTATCAGACTGGTTACTCCCTCCATTACCAATGCAGTGATTTGATTGATTCTTAAAACTTCGACAGACGCTTTCCAACATAGCAACCGGTTTGTTGGTCACGGCTTGACAAATAATGTTTTTGAGTTCAGCCAGGGTTCTTGGGCGATTGGTATACACAATGTGCTTAAAATGACTCCATAAAAAAGATCGCAAGGGGTAAATCGGGCGAATGCCGTGGTCAACAAATATTGCCTCTAAAAGAGATTAGTCGCCCATGGAAGTGTTTCGGCGAAATCCCTATTGCAAGAACTGCCGTATGCATTAAGATTTGGGAGAAAATAGTTTTGGAGCAATGTGCATATATCGAACTGCATTAGTAACTGCACTACAACGTCATTTTTTCCTCAATAAAATAAGGACCAATAATATATACTTCCAGTACCCTTGTATTGACCTATGTAATAATAATGACGACCAGGAACAGAAGGGGGCGATATTATAGTGGACACGATAAGCTCGATGTGTAGCGGCGATTGAATGACCATTTAAAAAGTGCTGTTCTACGTCAAACGCACGCTGTTGCCATGTCCTTGTCCTTGCGACAAAAGAATAACGGTTAAAACTTCCCGAAGGCTTCTACACCTTCTACCGGCTAAAGCTTATCTAATGACGGCCACTTCAAATCAGCAAGTTATAAGTTGCCCCACCCTGTATTTGTAATAAATAAAAAAAAACAACAGGCGATTGGTTATTTGTTATTTTTACTTGCCTGTGGGTGCTGTTCTCTTTGCTTCCTCCCCTTCTACTCTCTACCTCTCACTCTTTCACCCTTTTGCACACTTTCACTTACTTTTCTCTCTCTCTGTCTCATTGAGAAGGAAATCTACTTTTTACTTACAACCCCCTCTCCTCCTTATCCTTAACTACATTTCTATCTAAATTCTCTTTTATCTTTTCCCTTTCAAATAATCAAAACACAGTTTAAAATAAACAAAATAAAAAGTGAGGGGCTATTTATTGATTAGCAATATATATTCAAAAAAAAAAAAAGTAAAGTGAGAAATGAATGGAATGTTTTAGAGAACATAAATTACAAAACATCCATAGGAAAGACTGATCATAAATTTCAAATCGATTAATCCATAAAATATATAAAAAAAATCATATATATATGTTATAAATCAAAAAGAAAAAAAAATAGCCCAAGAAAAAATCTTCTCACATTTAAAAACAAATAAATTAGAAATTTATAACCAATAAAGTACTCTCGCCATCACCCTAATTACAATTTCTTTATTAATTAAATTTTTATCTATTTTTTTATTATTGGATATAAAATTTCTTGTCATCCAGAATAATAACTCTATAATTTTTTTTTAATTTCTCCTAATTTTAACTATAAATACAATATAATTTGAAAATTTGAATTGGAAGAATACATCTTTTGGTTGCTCTTATAATATATAACAGTCATTTTTTATATTGATTATTGAATTTTTAATTATTCCTTTATTATTGGTAATACATATTGACGCCTCGTAGGATATTGGTTAACTGAGTTAACCCACATTCTTGTGCCCCGGATTCAAGTCGCAAGCCTGGCAAGGGATTTTCTCTAGATGTGGTCAACCCAGCCTCTCGGATGCTACTTGATCAGTCACAGAGATAGATAGATATAACATATACAATAATAATATATATAATTAATTTAGTGATTAAATTAAAATATATTTTAAATAAGAACACAAAAAGAAATTAATGTTTTATGTAATATACTGATTGAAACAAAATGGATGAAAACCTTTTACTACTCTTAACCAAATACTATGTACCACTCGGGGGGGGTACAGGGGGCGGAGCCCCCGTCTAGGTGTGGAGAACGCCGAAGGCGCTCGGAGCAGCTAGTATATATATATATATATGCGTATTAATAATTCTTTTAATTATATCATATAAAGTTAGTTAATATTTAAAATTTATGATGATAATTTTTTTCTTTTTTTATTATATTTTAATTGGATTATAATTTTAAGGTTGTCATCAGGTTTCAACATGTTCTCCAACATGTATATTTGATGATGCCGGTATTAAAGTAGAGTAGGTGAGTGAGGTTAGGGAAATTGAGAGGGGATGGAAGATGGGAAGAAGTCAATGCATAGGAGAGAAAGGGTAGGTACGAGTATATAGGTACTACTACACTGAATAGACAAGCGATGGTTGGCTTAAAGTTTAACTACCAGCAAAGTTTTCAATCCCATCCACCCACACATCTCAATCCTCTTAGAGAATAATTCCGTTATATACCTTTCAAAGACTCCACTTTGCTGTCTTCTTTCTCCACCTCCCACCATTCTTCCTCACTTCAACCCCTCGTCATTCTTCCAACCATTCCATTTTCTATTTTCCACTTTAAACATCCTTTAATTATGTTCAAAATGAATAAATGACTAATTTAATTATAAATACATTTAATTTTCAAATGTTCTCATTACGTTTATTGATTATCATTAATGAATTATTATTTTTTAAATATTCTAATAATATAATATAAATCACAAACAAGTAAATCTCTACAAATCTCTTTAATCACTCTAATTAGTTTATATATAGTTTTTAGAAATAATCATTAATTAGTTAAATTGCATTAAAGAGTACTAAAAAAAAGTTAAAAAATAATAAATTTGGAGTGTCTCCACTCGACTACTTCGTAAATTTGAATTGGATAACCAAGCTTTTTTCTATATTTGAAAATTAATTAAAATTTTGTTCTATCCGATCATAGGATTGCTTTTTAACATAATTTTCACTGATAACATTTTATTGAAATAAGAATCAATAAAATAAAATTAAAATTGTTTTGATTTTTTTTCAACGTAAATAAAATATGATTGGGACGCTGTAAAACATGTCTAGTCTAGCCTATACTAAAGATAGATCTTAATAATTAAAAAATTTTAATTATCTAATAATTTAATTTTAATTTAATTAGAAGTTGATTAAACTAATAATTAAAATTAATTTAATTAAATTTAAATTATTAAATATAATTAAAATTTTTGCTAAATATATATATAACCTTTACCTTCATTTTTAAGTCAAAATTTAAAAAATTAATTCCGGTACTTTCAGCGACTAAAGTTGAAATACTATATATAGCAGTTTTATACAATTTTTAATTATGTAAAAAACTATTAAACATATATTTTTATTTTTATGGTCATTTTAGAGGGAAAAATGAAAACGTGTGGTAGGTAATGAGCCTCTTCCGAATGAGTTACATTTCTCAAAAGTTAATAGAAAACTACGAATTTTGAATAATTCCAGTGTACCAAATTTCATTATTCTAGCACAAGCAGGCATTTTTTTTAACCTTAGTGAAAATGACCGTGCCAAGATAGTATATATATATATATATATATATATATATATATTATTCCTTATAGTAAGTAAAAATTTAGATAGTTAAAAACAGTTTGAAATTTGAATATTTTTATATTTAATAAAAGTTATGCAACCTCCTTTTTGAATATTCTATAAAAGAACCGGTTACCTTCTAAGCGAGGCAGAGATATTGTATGATTAGTACACGGAATCTCATAATTTTTATCCTGATTTTCTTGATCGGAGGCCGCTATTTGTTATTTTAAATATATTTACAATTTTGATCAGCTAGGTTGGTTAGACCTCTTATGAAATCCCATAATGAGGAAAATTTTTTTAGCCAGTCCAAGAATATGAACTAGTAGGTAAACTTGCACCTCGTTATATATATAGATAGTAAATTTCTATATTTAATTAATTATAAAATATATAAAATTACATTACAATTTATTATGTATTTAAATATTTAAACGATAATAACATAGTTACTGTGTGTAATTTCTTTTTTTTAATTTTTTATATTGACTTTTGGGATTTTAACCAACCTTGGCATTTTTATTTGATTCGATCTCCCGACCCTCGAGTTCGTCTGACCAGATTTATAACCACTAAGATGAGGTCATTCGTTTTTATTTATAAATAATAAAATTCAACATTGTCTATAATTATTATATTGATTATTGATAATCAATTACAAAATAAGTTTATGCTTAAATTTTTAACCATTATATGGTATAATTACTATATTTTAAGAAAGGTGGTTTTTGTTATTTCTGTTCCGATTTTTTTTTTTTTTTTTTTTTTGAATAAATGGTGGTTGATGGTGAATATCAAAAGCGGGCGAGAGAAGAAATTAATAAAGAAAATTGAATGTAAGAGAGGTTTTTCTTTTTTTTTTTTATAATGAAGATGAAGATTATAGATAGATATAGTATATGTAGTGATAACTCAGTGGGGGGTTGTTATATTTAAAAATAAAAAGGGCTTCTCTAGAAAAATCCAAGTTAATAAATTATAAACTCTCACCTTAACCTACCTCTCTCTTCCCCAAATAACAAAAAAGAATAAAATGTTTGTGTGTGTCAGAGAGAGAGAGAGATGGAGGGTTGAACCATAAATAAATGTTTTGTTTGATAACATTCATACATGCTATCATAATATGAATGAAAGAAAATTTAATTAAAATTTTATAATTAATTAATTATTAATAATATTAATTAAAAGATATCCACATAATTAAATTACTTATTATTAATTATTATCTAATATTCATAATTTCTTTTAAATTAATTATTATTCATATTTTTATCGAAATACAATTACATCTTGATATTTACATGAATTTATGAATATATTTTATTTAGGGTAGTTCTTTCTTTAACTATAATAATAAAAAACAACTATCTAGAGTGTGTGTTTGTTGATAATATAATAATAATAATAATAATAATAATAATAATAATAATAATTTTGTTCTCTTTTGCAAACTAGAAGGGGAAAGAAGCAAATTAATTTTATAGCAGATGGTTGGCTCATTTAAAACTTCCTTTCAGTTTCATCACCACCACCAACCCCATTCCTTTTTTCCTCATACTCTTCTTCCTTTTCACCATTTTTTCAACCCTCCCACCTTCCCTCATTGCACCACCACCTTCTTTAACTCTCCCTTTCACTTTCTCGCTTGCCCAGGACCATACCCCTTTGCTAAATGTAAACCTGAACCGTCTCCACCCTCTACTCCCACTCTTTTCCCATTCTTCTCTTTTTCACCTATTCTACTCCTTCGTCTTTCTCATTTTTAGAATCTCTAAAACAGAGGGTGCTTCTAATTTTTTTTTCATTTGTTATCCTTCTTCTGACTCCCCGTTTTTTCTTCTTCTGCACCCCCTCCACATACCCTAAACATTTCCCTCTTTTTTTTTTCCTTTCTTGAAAAATAAAATAAAATCCTCGAATATAACTTATAATCATTAAAAATATAATTCTGGAAGACATCAGAATTTATATCTTAATCTTAAATTAAATTTACGGATATATATTATATATAAAAAAAATTGGAGTAGTTGGTGCAATGAATCTAGTATGTAGATGGTGGGAAAGAAGGAGAAGAGGATGGGTGATGAACGGATTGGTACTAAAGAAAGACCATTTTATTTTTAAGGCTTAAAACACAATGAATTTAATCCCAGTAAAATTAGAAATTTTAAAATTCATTATAAAATTAAAATTTCTATTATTCATAAAATTTAAATCAATTTTGATTGTACAAATAAAAACTAAATGACAGTATAATCAACATTTAAGAATTTAGCTTTTTGCAAATCTTGAAATTAATTTAAAATAAAGAATGAGTGATTACCCATGAATAAAAAAAATATTCAAGGTATAATCTATAAAAAAATAGTTATATATTTGAACAGATAAAAAAATTATCAAATACTAGCCTACGGGCTCAGAGAAGCTAGACATGGGGTTGTGCCCTCTGGACTCTCGATTTAATAAATAGTAATTTGTTGAAAGTGTATATGCGAAAGGTATTAATTCATTTTAATTCAATCAGTATATTTTCTCTCATTTGGATTTCGTTTTCACTCAAATTTGCAAATTGCACAATTTTTCAAAATATAAATTTAAATATAAAAAATATGACTTATTACTTTGTTTTAGAAAATATTAATCAATTAGGAACAATATTAAATTTAATTAATTTATATTCTATATGAGTATGAAATTTTTTAGAATTTTATATTGAGTGTAAACTTCTTAACTGAGCCACCAGAGGCGCCACATGGAGCGTCGTGTAGGGCTGTTTTTTTGCCCATAACTTTAGAATGGATCAACGTTTTTGAAATTTTCAACCTTATACCTTATCCTTGGGTCATGACGGTTCTATCGATACCCGAACCATTAAAATACATTATATATGTATATAAATAAATATAGGTAGGTGTTAAGCTAAAAAAACAACGATAATCTACAAATCAAATAGTTAAAGGATAGAAGAGATGATAAATTGTAAGAAATTAGAATTAAATAAGATCTAAATTATTATTATGATTTCTTTTTTATTTAATGATTAATACTTATTTATTTTAACACATTAATTAAATCCACTAATTACAATCTGTTTTAGTAAGACATCATTAAAATGGGATAAAAGTTATATAAATAAATATTAATTTATAGTCTCTTTGGTGGTTTAGTGGTTAGCACGACCGTCTACCACACAGAAAACTCGAATTCGGACCAAGGGAAATTCAATAATTAATCATTTCTCCTTAAAGCTCTGCGAGATTCTCAGGGTTTATCTACAAATAATGATAATCAATTTATAAAATATATGGTATGTATTTTTTTTTTAAATTTATTTATTATATTATAAAAAATAATAATTTCTTATAGAATATATTATATTGAAGAGCGAATTAATTACTATAAAAATATAGTAAATTTCAAACAAATTATAATGCATATATATTTTATAATGTGTCTAATTATAAATGAAACTATATAACTTAAAAATAAAAAATAAATAATATATTAAAATTATAATTATAATATATAAATAATATTATTAATTAGTGAATCTAAATAATTATTTTCGGTCTCTTATTATTTTTTAATTTAATAGTTACTCTTATCAACTTTACCTATCTATTTATCTACTATCTATCTATCTATATATCTTATATATATATATTGTTTAAAGAATTTAATTTGATTCATTTCTTCAATTATTTTTACTATTCTTCATATTAATTAATAATTAACAATTAAATTTCCTATACAATTATTATTGTTAAATATTTGACTATACACTATATCGTTAAATTTTTCTTTTATTTTTATTCTTGAGAATATAGTCAATACCTCTTCCACTCTCCCTTCTGTTCCTTTGCAACCTACCCATCTGCTGTATTTGATCTTGTCTGTTCACATTCATTTCTCCCTCAAGGGTTGTTACACATTCCATTCGGGGCTAATTTAGATCTGCATAAATTGCGGACAACCTCTGGAATTTCCTTCCCTTTTCTAACCAGTCTCATCTATTCCACCACCCTCCTCACCCCCACCCACTCAGCCCTTCTCTCCCCACCTTCAACCACCACCATTCTTCTCATTCTTCCATCACCTACTTTCTCACTCACTCAGTCATTCACTTTCTCTTTTGAAGGTTTTCCTTTTCTCTTTCATGGATAAGTAACAGCAGCAGCTGAGAGAGCAAGCAAGTAGCTATGAAAAAAATTAAAATTAATTTCAACCCGAAAAAATAGATATTGATTAAAAAAATAATAACATAATAATCCAATCCTATAATTACCAAATAATCATTTGATGGAATTTAATATTTAAATATAAATAAACAATATAATAAATATTAGTAAATAAACTATTTTTTTTTTATAAATAATTTGGTTACATATATAATCCGTGGAGCCCATGTTGAGATTCCCGAAAATTTCTAACTAAATGATTCTCTTGAAAACGGCGTCAAAATGGACGCCGAAATGTCGAGACTCAAATATCACAATAAAACGTGAAAATAACTAGAAAATAACTTCAAATATATACAGAGCCGATTCTACAGTTTAGACTCTAAACCCCGGGCGTAACAAAATTTGCAGCCCTTTCATAAAAATTATATTTTGAATAATGAATATAAAAAATATCTTATTCTTAAATCGAGCCCACTCCTCTATCCGTCGCTATATATATATATATATATATATTGTTACAATATTATTATTTATTAATATTTATATGATGAATTAGAAACCATAGTGGATAATCACCTATAATCGGGGATAAAGTGAGCTTAAGTTGAGTTTTTCAAAGAAGAATAAATTGCAATAAAATAAAAAAAGTAACATGTGCAGCATCGTACACGTGGCGGAAGTGAAACTTCTTACAATCTAGAGAATAAGATAAATTTCAGTTGAGAGTGTGAGTGAGAGAGAAATAGAGAAAAATAAAGGGATCATTTCGAAAGACATATAACAGTATAAAATTTTTTTATTCATAAAACTAACTTATACTTACATCTCAAAAACAGCCAATTATGTGTTTACCTTACCCACGGTTTTAATGGGTAATTAAAAGGTAAATAATAAAAGGCAATTTTATTTAAGAAGAGTAAGAAATTTATTATGAGTTTGAAGATACAAATTATTTAATCATACAAAGACCGAATAGGCAAATGCACTGGAACACACTCCAGTCTGTACTCACTATATCTCTCGTCTCATTACATCTGGTTTCATTACATCTCTAGTTGCTAGTCATGCTTTTTTTCTTTTATATCACCGAAATAAGGGATGGAGAAAGGTAGGGGTGAGGGATGAAATGAAGAGTGGTCTTTCCCAGGCATATGTTGAAATTTCTCCTCAAAAGGGTCAGTGCTTGACAGCAACTGCAATAAACCACACTGCCCTCTCCTACAAAGAATATTTCCAAGCACATACAATTAACAAGTCCACCCTTGCAATTTTCAATTGAATGACTCTCGCCAAGTGTTTTACCTGCTAAATGCTAAGAACCTTAATTTTAAGAGGTTGATTGATACATTGCAAATTATGTCGAATCATAAACTTACTATTTCAATTGTAATGTTCACATGTGGAAGTGTGAACGTGACAAACATAACTTACTTATTCTTAATTGTAATGGACACATGTGGGAGCTTGACATTATAAGCCTTTCTGGGAAATTGCAAAATGTGTTTATTTTTTTATATAAATAATGATCATGCAAATTACACTAAAAATTAAAAAATTATTAGCTATAATAAACTATTATTGGCTATAAATTAATTATAATTAATTAAATTAATAAAAATAATTTAAAGATACAACTCGTTGAGAAATGAACTTATAATTAACATTTCCTTTAAAACTGTTTAAAACCCCAGAGTGGACGCTGACAATTTGGGTTTTTCCTGGTAAGACTGTCCCCCCCCTGGTTTTTCCCAATAACAAAGTGAAAGAAAATTCCCTTATGTTGCCTCCCCTTCCGACCCCCTAAGAGGGGTTATTTTAAAGGAACAATCGGAAAATAATTTTAAATGAATGAATAAATGAAAATTCAAATTTTATATATAGTTTTTTATATATGTTTATTTATTCACAAAAAATTAATTAAATTGTAATTTAAATTCTTATAGTTTTATTAAATAAATCATTTTTAGTTATAATTTTATATAAGCATTTTTTAATTGAACCTATTCAATCTTGTCATTCCCTAATCAGCATACGCGGTTTCAATAACCCTTTTAATTATTCTAAATTCAATCTTTAATTAAATCTAATTTAACACACAACAATTCCGTCTCATTATTGTAATACAAAGTTAGAAATATTAAGTTAATATAATTAATATTATTTATTTATTAATACCAATTAATAATATTAATTACTTATAAATAATTCATAATAATAATAAATTGTGATACCAACTTATAGGAATATTAAAATAATATAATTATTATTTTACATATATATGAATATAATATAAATATTTTTAATTTTATTTTAAGAATAGATATATATCTAAAAGGCGGTAACTGTGAGGTCACATACTAATTTTTATTCTTTGACCCAGCAGAGGCTGAGAAATATTATTCCGCGTCAACGTACTAGCGCGCATGCGCGCCGTGGACTTTGGACCTAGCGAGAGGGTATTAGAACGAAAGACAGCACAAAACGAAGACGCAGATAGCCTCTTTCTCAAGAACGAAAGACCGGACAAAAGGAAGACGCAGATAGCCTCTTTCTCAAGAACGAAAGATCGCACAAAAGGGAAACGCAGATAGAGGCTATCTCATTCCCACTCGTTATATCTATATCTTCTTTCTCTCTTGCGTTACGAAATTTCAATTTTTCAATTCACTCTCCATTCTCAACCAAATGTCAGGACGCCGCTAAAGAAGTTTCACTTCAAAAAAAATCAAGGTATATTCTGTTTGTAGGATAATACAAATTGGTGATTTATATTTTTAGTATTATAAATAATATTAAATTGTTTAATGTAACAATTGTACAATATTTTGTGGAAAGATCCACTAAGGTCCTAAGTCCATATATACAGTAAAGAGTAAAGGATCATAATGATCAATAGGCACTTGCTTATGGCTTTATTGAATAGAGAGCTCCCAATATTACATAAAAACTTTTTTTTTATGATTTAGTCGAAAATATAATTCAACTTGTTACATTTTCTTAATTAGAATTTAGAAATTTCTTAAATTATTTGTTTGTTTCTAATTTAATGTAACATTTAATGTCCACTTTTATTAGTCTAGAGAAATAAAAACCAATAGCATAAATAATAGATTTGATCAATAAAATAATGAAATCATCAAGTCATTTCTAATATTTTTGAAGCTTCTTATAAAACTTAATATTTTTCTTTGGATATACTTAGTCATATAAATGTCTATTGAATTATATTATTTATTTAAGTCCATCAATTTTCATTTTTCATAATATTAAATATTAGATGATTAATTTATAAGAAAAAAGATATATTATCATCATACCAAGAATATTCTTTATTTAATTAGTTTTAGAAAAGTGTGAAGAGTATTAGAAAAAATTGTTTATATTTTTTATAGTATTTCTAAGGTTTTGCCTGATTTTTAGGAGAAAACACATTCAGTATTTTGGTATCAAAATTGCAGTAATTTGGTAATCGAATGTTGCTGAAATTAGAAGAGACAATAAATTTTCTCAATACCTGAGATATATTTTATATTTTTTAAGACCCAATTAAATACTAGTTTAATGGAAAGACCTTGAAATTCGAAAAGTGGCCCACATTTTTTCCAGAAAAGAATAAGTTTTTACAATCATATGCTACATAATGGAAACCATGCTGGCTTCTTGCCTACCAGTGACGTCACATGTTTTCTCCTATTGTTTCCAATGCTTTTAATTCCTGAGATTTGTTCTCATTGGGTGACGTAAATCCCATTCTATTGAATTTCGGATTCCATAAATTAAAAATCAAGCAGGTTGTAAATAATCCAAAGGGTTAATTGATCTTCTGACAAGACAATTCTACTTGCTTTACTCACTGAAGATAGTGACTACTCACAAGTGTGTAGTGTTATCCCTTATAATAAAGGCATTGGTGTTATTAATTTTAATTTTTAATTTATGTTAAATTTTTTTATTTATTAATATAGTTTTTTATTCAAATTGTTTTTATTATTATTTTTATTTGTAGATAAGATAATTATATTTTAGAATATTTGTGCCACTCAGAAGCCAAACCGATTAACTCTACATTTAAAGAATCTAAGAAAATGAAGCCCAAAGTTCACAGCTTGTATTAAATTCAGGGTAATTGATTACAGAAAAATGTATATTGCATTGCAATATTAAGATTATCAAGTTCATTATTCACTTCATATGTTGCAGAGTTGCAGATTAAATTACATTACTAGCAAAATTTTAAAAATTGGAGTTAATCGGTTTGGCTTCTGAGTGGCACATTTATTCTATTGATATTACTTGGTGTTCGGAAACAAGATGATTTGTTAGAATTAGAAGATATTAATAGAATACTGTAGTATTTACCAATCATTTATCTATATAAAATGGAAGGATATAATATAAAAGCGTAGGCTGACGGAAATGTGTTGAGTTACCGATTTCCTAAGGATGAAAAGAAAGAAAAATAATTCCAAGTTTAAAAATAATATTATTATTAATTGGAATATATTCAAGAAAGTTTCAGTTCACCCAGTTTTCAGTTCCCTCACTTAAAATGCTTACAACTTGGAAATTTATATTGATTATTCCCAAATCTGTTTTTGATTTATTTTTAATTAAATGCCAAAACAAGAGTATTTCTTTGTGGATATGTTTGTTTTACCTGTGAGTTAAGATAGTTAATCAATTTTTTTAAATATGTCTCGAGCTCTACAGGTGGAATCGCTGGTCTTTTACAATATTATAAGTCATAATTATTATTTAAATTAAATTAAATTAATTTATTTTATATATTTGGATAATATGTAAATTTACCTAATAAAATATTACATAAATTAATCAAAATAAATATTTAAAGAATAAATCAACCTAGAATAATAGTTTTTTTTGTTTTTTACATTAATAATAATACAACTATAGAGAGGCATTGAGAATATTTTTCTAATTTAAAAGAATGGTTATTATATATAAAATGTATGATTAGTGTATACTAAAAAAAAAATTAGATTGAAATGAAATGTGTCAAGATTCAACATTTCAATTCATTCGTCTCAGAGCTAAAGATAGTGAACAAAATGGTCAAATAAAATTAAAAAAATATATTAACAAAAGTAAATATTAATAAATTTAAACAATTTAAACTTTAACATATATTCCTACTAAAATTAATTAGAAATTATCTTTGGATCTTTAAGAGATTAAATGTAATTTATAAATTTAGGTATATCAATGAATATGGTAATTAAAAAACACATACAGAAAAAAAAATTCATTTCAATATTCATAAGGAGTATTTGTAGTTGGTTAATTATTTTTCTCTAAAGAAAGTATTATAGTATATTTTAAAATTATGAATAAAATTTAATTATTTTTTTTTCACATGAAGAAGACATGCCTTTAATTAAGATGGAAAAATAAAAAAAATAAAAAAAAATAAAAAAAATGAAAAAAATAAAAAGAAAGAAAAGATTCAGTGAAGGATTTAGAACGAGTGAGTGAGCAAGAGAGTACGTAGTAACCCTTTATGTAACCTCCTTATTAAATAAAAAAAAACATCTGAGATTATGTGTATGTGTGTATGTACGTGTTAATTAAAACTTGTCATTTACTCAAACAACATTTCACTCCCTTTCTCTCTCCCATTTATTCTTTTTATTCAGATCGTACATTTAAAAAATATTCTTATTATAAATACCAATATTCATATACTCATTTATTAATCATAAAAAATTTCGTGGATTTTGAATCCTTCTCTTTTGTTCTTAATACTTATATTATAATGGTAAATTAGGTAATTATTCAAGTAAACTCTTTTTTGTGGATTTGAATAATACTTTACCAGTGGGTTCCTTTTGCAATTCCAAATAAACTTTTCTTATGAAATTTTTCCGGGCCTCTTCTAGTTTACGAAATAAAAATTATTAAAATTTGTATATAAATCCATATGATATTCTATTTAGCATGTTTTATCCGTTTGACTACCAGATTGGATATATAAATCCAAACCGAAGTTATAAAGACCGAAAATTAGTGAATAAGGGAATAATTAGTGAATTAGTTAATAAAACATTACTTAATGGCACATTTCGACGTTCATAACTAATCTTTCAAACTTAAAAAATCTTTATTTTATAATTTTTATCTCGTAAACTAGAAGAGGCCCGAAAATTTAATAAGAAAAGTTCATTTGTAATTGCGAAAGGAACCCACTGGTAAAGTTTTATCCACATCCACGAAACTTACTTGAATAATTACCGTAAATTATATTATATTTCAATTATGTATTTTTAATGTTGTATTTTTATATGTCGAATATTTATAGGTATAGTATTGTAATGTCGATATATACGTATACATAGGCACATATAATAAAAAATTTTCTATTAAATAATTTAATTAAATTATGTATTCCATTTGTTAAACTTTTATTATGTTTTTTCCCTATTATTATTATTATTATTATGTTGGTTGGTTTGTTTGTTTGTTAAGCATTATTTTTCATTCTAATGACTTTTTCGACCTCATTAACGACGGGGTCCACATGTTTGTTCAATCTCCCTTCCTCATTCCTTCCCCCAATTGTCCCCACCTGGTTAGGTAATTACCAAATTCCTCGTGTATCCCCCTTCACCAATCCACCTACTTAACGCATAGGTTAAAGGAACGAAAATCGCTTCAAGGGTATTAGGAACAACAATATAGTAGAAGGTGGGGGTTGTTTTATGAGCTTGATAAACATTAAATTGCCAAATCTCTCCAACAACCCCATCCTTACATTCTCTTTTTCTCTCAACTTAACATCGCTTCTCATACCCATTATCCACTTTTTCTCCCTTCATTTTATATTAAATAAATAATCAAGTGAATACTTAATTAACTTGATAAAGCTAACATAGAAAATGAAAAAGTGGGAAAAGAAAGGGACAGAAATATATAACCGATAATTTTAAAGGAAAATAATAAAAAAAAATTATAAACATATAATATATTATTTATGGTATATACGAGGGCAGGTCAATAAGTCCGTGACTTTTTGAATGAAACACGAAGGTTTTTGGATAGTTCTTTTTTTATTTTTCAACATAGTCTCCTTTGAATATATATACTTCGTCCAATGCAGTCCAATGTTTCTCTATTTTTTTTATACCTTCCAAAAAATAAGATTTTTCGAGAACATCAAAATATAATTTTTTGTGTGATGATTTTATCGTTGGAGTCAAATCTCTTTCCGCCGAGCCCTTTCTTCAGGTTTGGAAACAAGAAATAGTCACTTGTGCTAAATCCTACGAATAGAGCGGATGAGGGAGTAATTCGTTGAGGGGGAAATTCACTTTTCCGATTACGAGGTAGTTCTATTAATGGATGTCAAACAAAAACTAAAACACCCAGCTGATTTAAATTTCGACAGAAGTCAGCTGATAGTTACCTGCTGACCGGGACAGTGTTGCCATTTCATTAAAAAGACAAGAAATTCAAAAAATCATGGATTTATTGACGTTATATATATATATATATATATATATATATATATATATATATGTATGTATATGTATGCATATATATGTATGTATATATACCATATATTCATTACATTATCTTTCTTTATTGATGGTATTTTTTATTATTCTATTGTAATTCTAAAGTTTGCCTATTAGTTTTGTAAACAAAGGGTGTAGAAAGGGCGTGTTGCTGTTTCTCTTGTTTAATTTCTTCGTAGACAAATGAAGTGAAGGAAAGGCAACATTTACTTGCACTTTCATTTGAAAGTTGCCTTAACCGTTCCTTTCCCTATGCTCTTGTGGATGTTAATTTGCCCCCATTTAAATAAATAAATTTATTTATTTATATTTCTAAAATCAATACCAATGGTTTAAATCCTCGTTTATCACCATAGTAATTTAAATATTATTTTATTTATTTATTAAATTTTTGTTTTTGTTTTTTTGTTTTTTGAACTTTTCAACATCAACAACAATTTAATAAAACTTTGAAGTGGAAAAGTGTCATGGCGACTTCTCTTCTGTATTTTTTTTTTTTATTATATTTGAATTATAATAGAATTTCAAAAATCAAATATAGGAATAAGTGAATGCCTTTAATGTTCAGAGGGGCAACAAATATGTATATTGTATACTATGTATCAATTATTGCTCGTTGAGTGATTGACGAAACGATATATATACAATATATACAATATATATTTATATTAATATTAATCATTTATTATATGTATGTAGTTTTACTGAATAAAAACGAAGAAATAAAAGCATAGAGAAGCATATAAAGGGTTGAAGGGTTTGTGGGTGGAGGGCTTGACTGTCTGTCTGGTTGGCTTAAACTCCTCATAGTGGCATCTCTCCAGTTCTAAAAGAGAGAGCGAGTGAGAGAGAGAATTATGAAAACGGCTGTCAAGGACGGAAATCCGGAACTTTCACTTCCGCATTTTGACAATGAAATCATCTTTATTAAGGGCATTCTACAATAATAATAATAATAATAATAATAATAATAATAATATATTATTTATGGAAAAAAATGGAAATCCAAAAGGGTTACCTTAGAGCTTCTTTGTCCTATACTTACAAAGAATAAAATAAATTTTTGAAGAGAAAAATATAATTAATTCATTTTATTTTTTAAATGGAATGTATAAAATATATAAAAATAATATATAAGTATATATATATATATATATATATATATGCGTGTATGTATCCATTTCATTGATTTTAAATGGCAAAGGAAAGCAGATTATATGAATGTTTCATTTTTATAAGTTACGTAACTTTTTAAATATACATATTTTATTTTCAAAAATAAAGAATGATATATATATTACCATTTCGATTTTTATTTTTTTTATTACAACATAGAAATAAAGGTAACTTTATTTATTTAAATATAAATAATATATATATATATAAATATATCAATATTATATTAATAGATATTTATATTTCTAACCATTATATAAATATATTTGTTTTATTCTTATTACAATTTATATATTTTTTTATTTTTAGTAATGTATAATATAAATTCTGATAAACTCTTTTAATGTTTTTTTTTCATTTTATTATATAAATATAAAACTTTATAATAATAATTTATTTACCTTGGTCTTTGGAGTGAGAATATATATATATATATATATATATATATATATTCTATATATTTAAAGCTTTAAGATTTTGCCTTCAAGTTATAGGTAATTTTTTTTAAACAAACATATTTCTAAATTAAAAAGTTTTTTTACATCATCATCTCTGATATTTTTTTCAATATATATATATATATATATATATATATATTTGTATATGTATATATATATATATACAAATACAAATATAGCTCTATTTAGTTAAGTAGAAAAAGGAATATTCGTAAAAATATTATAATTAATTAAAGCAAAAGAATAATTAAAAAGTACAATTAACTAAAACTAACGATATATATATATGTTAACCTTGATAAAGAAATTTCATTTTAGTTGAAAGAATTTTAGTATTAGTTGAAGATTCGAATGTTTAAGGGGTAGCAGAGGGGAGAGACCGGAAATTCATTGCATTCTCATCTCTTTTCATGTCAGTAATTAACGAGTTAATTCGTTGTGTAAAAAAAAATGACCCAACATCCCTAAGGGCTTATGTAATTACAAGAAACCCCCTCTAGTACTTAATTCTTCTGCTTAATATTGTATATATGTATGTATATATATATTAGGCACATATGTAGTCCCTAAATACTTTCTATATACAAACAGTAAAAAAAGTAGTAAATTAGAATATGCTAATTTCATGCTTTAAACATTGTAACTAGCTTTACACCACTAAATAAATATAGAGAGAAAGAATGTAAATATTTTCTTTTCTAATAAAATTCTATAACAATGAATAAAATATAAAAATTATAGATATTCTAATGATATATATATGTATACTAGGTTGTTCAATAAGTTCGCGGAACCAATTTTTATTTTTAAAAATGACTTTATTTTTCAGCGTAGTTTCACTCAACTACAATACACTTATTCCAACAGTATTCTAATTTATAGATCCCTTGACTGTAGTGCTTTTCGGGCAGCTCTGCAAAATATACAACCACGACAGCTATTACATCTTCGTTTGAAGAAAATCGTTTTCCACAGAGATATTGTTTGAACCAGAAGTTGGAGGGAGCTAAATCTGTCGAATAGGCTAGATGTTGCAACAATTCGTACTTTAATTCAGTTATTTTACCAATGGTTTTTGAGGCACCCATTTTGCACATAGTTTTTTGAAACCCAAATTAACACAAAATTTTGCTTACTGTGCCCAATGAAATGCTTAAAGCCTCTGTTAAATCTCTTTCAGTCAATCGACGGTCTTTCAATACCATATCTTGTATTTTAGCGATGATATTAACGAACTTATTGAACAACCTATTATATATATATATATATGTTTCTGTGTGATATTTAATCACTACTAAATATAACTCTATATTAATTTTATGATAATTTGGTAATAGTTAATACATATATTAGCAGACCTTTGGATCAATCGATATCAACCCTTCCAATTAAGTATACATTTAAAAGGTAGTCATTGTGAGAATGAGAATGATGGTGGTGTTGGGCATATGACAATGAACTCTAGAATAGAGTGTAGTGAACGACACCCCTTTAGTAACTTACCGTCAATACCAATTTATTATTAGGCATTTAATGCTATTACTCTTACCACCAATTTCGATAGTATTATTTTATTTAGTATATTTATTTTCTAAATAATAAATATTTCTTTTAAGTCAAGTCAAATAATTTTGATTAATTAATTAATTAATAATATAATAATTGTTTGTTTTCCCCCTTTTAATTAACCTCATGTTGATTCAACTTTAATTATAGTGTAAAGTTTAATTAAATATTGTCTTTTTGCGAAATAATAAAAAAAATTAATAAAACATATTTAATTTTTATTTATTATTTGATGCGGAGTGGATCACAATGTAATATATATATATATATATATATATATATATATTCAAATGAGATTGATGAAATATTGAATAAATTACGAAGTGTAACGTCACATTTTCAAATAATGCAATCCACTGAAAAAAAAATCGTATCAAGTTACGAGAGGATAGACAGTGTAGAGGGAGGATAGGTTTTCTTTAAAGAAGGGAAAGAAGAAATTTTCTTTAAATAATTTCAAGGATGGTTAAACAGTAAAATCTTATAAGGAAAAAAATCTTTACGAGAATCCAATCTTTCTATAAAATCTATCTTTCCATCAAAAATCTTATCCATCTCCCACTCTACTGCATATACAATATAATATATACCCATTTTTTATATAAATAAAAAAAAATATTTAATTTTACATCAAATTTTAAGAATAAAAATATATTCTATTTTATATATATTGATTTACTTTCAATTTATTCTTTGCCCTAATGAATGACAACATATACATATCAAATTTTAAAAAATTAATTTCTGCGGTTATTGATTAGATATTAATAAAATTTATAGCCTATGAACAAATAGAGATATGCAAGAATATTGTGATGTAATTTCATCGAAATTGGTTCAGCCAATTTTGATTCTATAACGTGAGAATTTCCGGACAGACAGACAGACATGAAAAATTCTAAAGTCACGTTTCATGATCTCTAGAATCCAAAATTCTAGAGATCATGAAACGCGAATATATACAAAAAATTTTAAATTCTGAGCAATGTGCAGAAAAAAAACCTTTTTTTTATACATAGATTATATAAGAATAAAAATATATTCTATTTTATACATATTGATTTACATTCAATATTATTGAATGATTTAATATTGATCTATTCATTGATTTAATAAGATTTCAATGCATTTTCAGTTTTTTCTTAGATAAATGATTACGACACTTTATTAAATAAATAAAATAATTTATTTGGAAATTGTTATTGTCTGTGTGTGTTTTATGTTCCAAATGATGGTGGTGAGAGGGGGAAAGGATTCTTAAAGGCCGGTTCAACGGTTCTTTGGAATTTTCAACCTTGCAATCCAATCGAATTTGACTCTTGGATACAGTACGAATGGTGTGTGGGTGGACGCAATAGGTGTGGGGGTAGAGGATAAAGGGGAGAATTGGCGATGTTGAGAGTGAGAAGATTGGGTCCCCCCAATTGAAATCCTCAACTCCACCCCACCACATCGCCTCTCTTCCCTTTCGCTTCTTCTTTTCTCCTCTCTTTCAGTTTTATTGGGATTCGATTAAAGTATCCAAAAACTTTAGAGATTTTCTCGATTCACTGCATTCGGGGTGGAAAATAAAATAAAAAAAAGTGAATTTGTGCTGAAAGAAAAAGCGAAAAATAAAATAAAAACTGAAGATGGAATGAGCAATTGGAGGAAATAGGGGGTGAATAGAAAGAAATTTAGAACCTGCTTGGACTTATTAGTAGTACACAACAAGTAACTAATATTGCTATAATATTTTAATTATAGTATATTTTTATTAATTGAGAATTTGGAAAATACTATATTTATTATATATATTTTTCATTATTATATATATAAAAAAGTTTGTTGAAATTTTACAATATTGTTTTTATTGATAAAATTGTTATATAAATAAAAAGAATATTGAAAAACTGAGGAAAAAAAAATATTCTCACTTTTTTTTTGAACCCCTCATGTTTACTTATATTGAAGTTCAATTATGTGATAACAAGTGCCTCTCACATAAAAATCATCCCCATTTTATTAGATATTAATTATTTGTTTATATATTATAAATAAACTAATTACTTAACTATGATTCAACATGAAAAATTATTAAAATAAACATTACTCGGTAATTATACAAAACAGTCATCCAGTCATGGATTTGGATAAAACTTTACCAGCGGGTTCCTTTTTTAATTCCAAATAAACTATTCTTATCCAATTTTCGCGGGTTGCTTCTAGTTTACGAGATAAAAAGGATTAAATTTTGCATTTAAATCCAACGATATTCTATTTATCTACCATGTTTTATTATTTGACTACCAGAGGGATTCACTAATTTTTGGTGGTTTGGTTCGTTCAGTTTGGATATAAGAAGATTAAAAACTTAATTAATTAAATAATATTTCTATATCCAAACCAGACCAAAAAAACCGAAAATTAGGAATAAGTGAATAATTAGTCAATTAGTCAATAAAACATTACTTAATGACCATATTTCGAGGTTCATAATAAACTAATCTGGCAAACTTTAATCTTTTTTATTTCGTAAACTAGAAGCAACCGGCAAAAATAGCATAAGAAAAGTTTATTTGGAATTAACAAAAGAAACCCACTGGTAAAGTTATATCCAAATCCATGACTAGATGACTGTTCTGTATAATTACTCAAATAATTAGATGTTTATATATGTTTATTGAATAAATTTCGTAAGCGTTTAATATGATTTTTGTTTTATTCATATCCCTTATTATTTTTATTTTTTTCTTAACTTTTCCATTCAAATCTCTTCTTAATATTTTTAATTATTAATTATTATTAAGGTTCTTTTGTCATCATGTATCTTTATTTTGATAGAAAATTAAGAAAAAATTATATATATGTTTTGAAATAACTATGAAAATATATTTACATATTATATTTGTAACAAAGTCACTGCCATATAGAATCCTTTAGTCACCGCCATCTGTTATTTAATATTGTTTTTATTATTTATAAGAATCATTTATTTATTATAATGGATTAAAGACAAATATAAATTGTAATAGAATAAGTTCTATTTATTATTATACACTTTTACTTAACTCACTCTGTCCGGATGTTTGTTTGTCCGCGGCATTTTATAATCGATATTTCAACAACTTTCCGTCATTCAATCAACTTGGAATTTTGCATACGCGCTTGCTCCTGCTAATAATACACGAATCAATTGAAAAATCCACTGAATTATTTATCTATTAGTGGTAATTAATTAACTAATCTTTCATATGCGGAATATGGAATAGTTCAGTATTTCAATCATAGATGGCGATAGCAGTTCTAGAAAAGCTGAATACGACTAAAAAGTATAAAATAAATTTAAGTAAAAAGAAATCTTTTTAAAAAATACACTTTACTTAAAATTGCACTAAAGAGTAAAAAATAAAATCACTTTAAAGTGTGTGCGCTCAAATTATAATAACACCGTAAAACATTTGCTTAGTGCAATTTTAAGTAAAGTGTATTTTTTAAAAAGATTTATCTTTTTACTTAAATTTATTATAGTTATTAGTTAGTAATTTATATATTTGGAATTTGTAAAATTTATCTGGAAGAATCAACTTTAGAATCGATTTCTATACAGGTAAATTATATTTTCTAATATTGTAATAATCAATGTAAGAAAAAATTATTGAAATAAAATTCTTTACAGAGAACGAAATCGATTTAGTTACCAGGATCCCTAAACATACTTATATATTTCTATTTCTTTTAAGTTAAAATCTATTTTTATAATTTGGGGATATAAATTAGATAAGTTTTTCTAGTTTTGAAATTTGACATTTCATTATTTTAGACTTATTCATGGATTAATTAAATGTCAGGTAATTTTTTGAATGCTCGACAATTTTATTTTATTATAATTTATTTTAATTGTTATTTTAAATGGATATTATTACATTTTACCGACCGACGTTAGTAAGGGAGGTAATGATTTCACACCAAATTTCACATGTGGAGATTTTTACATACCTCCACGAATCATGCAATTCGTTCACAGAAAAAAGTATTTTTAGCATGATATTTGTCCGTCCGTCCGTCTGTCTATTATGTGTCCGTTTAGATGTAAAGCTTGAACTTCTGAACGGATTTTGATAAAATTTGATATATTTACTTAATGCATCAGTAACATGAATTAATCAACTTTTGGTGTATATCCGGAAACCGGAAGTGGTAGTTTACAAAGTATTAATTTTATATTCATATTTGACTTAAAATATAGTAGTAATTAATTATTGATTAATTAAACTAAAAATAAAAACTAAGATAATATAATTTAGTCATTCTAATTCAAATGTTAAAAATATTTTTTATTTGTACTTTATATATATAATGTTGTTTGGAAATTAATTTATTTCAAATCAGCGGTCGGTTCTGTGGCCACAGCTCAACTTATTTATCTTTCATATATTCAGATATGTAAAAATCTCCTCATGTGAAATTTGGTGTGAAAACAATACCTTCCCTTCCTATCGTAGATTGATTAGTATATATCTTATCTTATTATGCTAGCTAAAATTGTATATATCTATCTATCTATATATATATTGGTTCTCAAAAACCGCTCTAACGATTTTTTTCAAATTCACACTAGATATAGTATTTATAAAGAAAAATTAAGTTTTATTGATGATATCTCTTGAAACATTCAGCTTCATTATTAATTTCTTAATTGAAAATTATATATGGAAAACGTCAAAATTGGCCTCCATTTTTATTTGTATTAATATTTTTTTTTATTTAAAATATTTTAAAATTTATTATTTAATTTCGAAATTAAATTAAAAATATTTATTTTTAATAAAATATATATAGATATTTATTAATCTCTCTCAAAAAAAAAAAAAATAAAATAAAAAACATCAAATCTGCCTGCTAAGACAGTAAAAAAATGACAATTTTTTATCTAAACATATATAGTACAGTGGCTAGAGAGATGTTTTAACGAGTGGATTTCGTCGGTTCGAAACTCGCCGGGTGAATCGTTATTTAAAAATGAAAATGAAAATAATGAATTTGTTATTTTTTTTCTTTTTATCTATTGTTTACATTTTAATAAATTACTATTTTATATTTATTTATTCATTGTTCTTTTATTAAATTTAATATTTATTAATATTATTTATTATTAATTTATATATTGATGACATCACAAATGACATTTATATTGAAATTTGACTCCCGCCTTTTTTTAAAGAATATTGTATTAATATTTTTTTTATATTTAAAATATTTTAAAATTTTTTATTTAATTTCGAAATAAAATTAAAAATATATATTTTTTTTATATTTAAAATATTTTAAAATTTTTTATTTAATTTCGAAATAAAATTAAAAATATATATTTTAATAATATTTTATAATTATAAATTACGATATATATTTATCAATAATAATGAATTTTTTTTTTTTAACTTAATTACAGAGCCGAGGCTCGGGGTCCCGGTATGATCTTAATATATTGTGAGAATTAGATAAATAATGTAGAGAGAAAAAAATATTTAAAAATAGATATTTATTTAAATGAAATAAAATTATTTAATTTACAGAATGAAAATGTCTATAATAATGTCTAAACATTTTTTCTTTATAATTTTACATTATAATAATACTAATTACAGTAGTTATAATATATGGGGAATTTTCAACTTTGACTGCCGATTTGACCATGTTCCCAAACGAATTTTAAAAAAACCAAGACCACTTTACATTTACACATTTTAAGCTCTAATCGAATCCAAAATCAAAATTTAAAAAATCGAAAAACAAACTCACAGATATATAGATTTTATAAATGAACATTTATACAATTTATTTTAATTAATTTGAAACATTTTAGGAAACAAATTTTTAATGGGTCATTTTTAGAAATCCCATTTAACAATTATAATAAATAATTAAAAAATTGTAAAATTTTTAAAGTATATAAAAATAAATTGTATAAATTGGTTAAAGGGTCGAGTGATAGTTCGGTGTCCCAGGTATATATTTTATATTAACACGCCTACTTTTCTGTATAATAAAGATATAAAGAATCATATTTTAATTTTTATATAACCAAGAAATCATTTTTTCACTTAAAATATAGTTGTAAAGCCCAAATCTCCGATCCATATAACATCATCGACTGGGCCGCTACCAAAAGGAGTCTTCTCTTGCTCTGACTAGGGCCACCGGTATTTGCCATTAGTCTCGAAAAAATAATATTAAATTTTATATAAATTTATAAATTAGAATATTTGAATTTGTTTAAATTTTAACACATGTAATCAATCATATGCATAAAGAATAGAAAATTTTGAAAATCAACTTGGTATTAAATTCAGAAAAAAAAAATACTCATATATAGAATATATAGACTATTCGAATATAATTGAAACTCTTTCTCTCCCTCTATTTTAAATTTGAAAAAACGGAGTGTTAAGAAATTAAGATTCCTTATACAACATGGATGGTTAAATGAATTGGGCTCCCTACCTCCCTGAGAAATTCACATTAAAAATGTTTATAATATTTTAGTTTATTAAATCAAACTATTATTTTTTTATTTCAATATTTTTAATGTTAATACAATAATTTTTATTTTATAATCTATAAAATAATTTAATTATTTTTAAAAACAACGGTCTTCAATTACAATTTTTTTACTCTCTACTGACTGTTCATTTCATAACTGAAAATAGTGTCGAATAGAAATAGACGATATTACTTGGATTAATCTTATTATGCTAGCTAAAATTGTTTGTTTGTATTATTGAGGACCCCAGTTCAATTCATTTTAATCAGATTGATGCAATGATGCAACATTTAATAATTGTAATAAATAATTAATTGTAGATTAATATTTTTTAAAGGGTCGAGCGACAGCTCGGTGTCCCAGGTATTAATATTACCAGCCAAACCCAATAATAATGAATCATTTTTTTTAACTTAAGTACCGAGCCGAGGCTCGGGGTCCCGGTACTATATATATATATTGATTAGTATATATTAGTATTGTAAATCCATTTTTTGTAAATGCATACATATATTAATTTAATTATATATATATATATATATATATATATATATATATATATAATTAAATTTTATTAAAGTGATCAACATTAAATAAAATTAAAATTATTTTATATAATCAAAAAGATTACATTTATATATATATATTTAGAAGGATTTATATCTTCTATAAAACATCCAGATATCCTCCCTTTCTATTATATATTTTCATTCATATTTTTTTCTCTTTCTCCTTTTTATCACCATCTTTTTTCTCTTGACTGTCTAATAAAATTGAATTTTGCTTTTGTGTTAATTTAAAACATTAGTGTAGATAAGCCCTATTATTATTAGTATTATTATGAAATATGAGAACAGAATTACATTTATATATATATAGTAATATGTACTTATATGATAATCTATAACATAAATCAGTTGATGTTATTGTTAGTTGAAACCATAATAATAATTAATATATATATATATATATATATATATATATATATATATATAAATATTACTTTTGTTTGATTATAAATATTAATTTATTTTATAGATTATTAAATTTTCTATTTAAAAATGATATAAATATATGTATTGATTAGTATAATATATATCACCTATTTTTTTCGATTATCAAATATATATATTGTGATTGTCAGATTTGTCCGAATTTTTATCACGTATTTTTGTGAGGTTTTCTCGACCTTTCGGCACTCATTTTGGCGCCATGTTCAAGAGGTTATTTAGGCGGGAATATTTTGGGATTCTGGGTCTACTGTGTGCGTTGCTGTGAATCCTGGGCATACCCAAAATACCTTCACATCTAAACAAACATATATATATATATATAGTGGCGTAGCTAGGGGCGGTGGGTGCGGTCCGCACCGGGCGGCACTTATCTTGGGGCGGCATTTTTTATATTTAGTTATAGTTGTAAAAAGCAACTTATTCATTTCATATTTATTTTTTTTTCTTTCTTGAATAATAAATGATTATTATGATTATTATAAGTTTACTATTTGATTTATATAAATTATGATTTTGAATATTATTCCTCGGTGTATATAAATGCATTTTAGTGTAAATTTTGAATTCTAATTCCAAGAACAGGACAATAATTTTATTTTATTCATTAAAATTCGTTGAATTCGTAAACGCATCTTTACGATTTTGTTCGGCAATTTTTCCTAACTAAAATTTGTTGATATCAGTTTATAAATGTCATTTCTTTTGAAAGGTTTATATGATTACTTTGAAGTGATATACCAATATTGTTTTAAATCATCGATTTTTCTTTTGAAAAGCAGGGCCGGCGGAAAAAATATAAATATAAATTTTGAGAGCATTATACACGATTTTTCTAGTATGAAAGCTAGAAGAGTAAATATTATATAAATATGTTTACGAGTGCATACAAATATGTGTAAAAAAATTTACTCTCTGTGTATTAATTAATATTGATTAAATAACTTAATAATTTATTTATGTGTATTAATTTATAAAAACCACTATTTGATTGACTTATAATAAAAAGGGCGGCAAACTGGAGATCGCCCCGGGCGGCAAAAGTTCTAGGTACGCCACTGTATATATATATATATATACATATATAAGATATATAGAGAGAAAGATAATCGTAATATATAAAATACTAATAATATGATTTGTTCTAGTAATTTTAAATTTCATATCATTATCATTCTTTCTCTTTCTAATATAAAATCATATAAAAATTGAAGCACAAGCTGTTACATTTTTTTCACACTTAATATTAAATTCATTTTGACTAGCGTCTAATTTTTTTTTTTTCAAAGTAACATCTGTTTAACTTTCACTTCACATTCTTTCATATTTTATTATATATATATAGATATATAAATATATGTATAATGAAGCAGAAGTAGAGTTGTAGGGGTGAAAAGAAATAAATGTATTAAAATTAAAGATGAATAGACAATTTTCTCAACGGATTATTCAAGTTTTGTATTTAATATATTTCTGCTAATATATATATATATATATATATATATATATATATATAAGAAGAGAGGAAAGAAAATTTAATATTAGTTGATTCACATCATTTACTATATATATATTCTTATATACATTTTTTTAATATTAAAAACATTCTATTTTCATCAATCATTTATATTTGGATTTTATATTCATATATAATAAATAAATAAATGAGATTTTTTAAATATTTTTCTAAATGTATTTAATATACATTAATAATAATTTTAATGAATTTTGTTTTTGTTCTTTTTATTTATTTAAATTATTAATTATAATTTATAATTTTCTTTGTTTAATTTTTTTTTCTTTGCTAATTTTCTGTTTATTTATTATTTTTCATTATCCTAATTGTTTCATAATCCTTCTATGTTTGTCTTTTTTTTATATGGTAAGTATTTAAATATGAAAAAGGAAACTACCCTTAAGCAATTAAAAAAAACAATTTAATTCTGTTTTCTCGCTTTTTATATAAGCCCACATATCCATATATCAATATTATTCTTTTTTTAATGTATAAAATTTAATAATCATTAAATATCACTACTTTGTATATAGTACCTGATTCACCGAGCCGGCGCTCTGTCATTAAAAAAAATTATTTCTTATTATCGGGTTTGGCTGATAATATCAATACCTAGTTCACCGAGCCCCGATCAAATAATTTAAAAGAACATAAATTAAAACATAATCATAAAATATACAGCCCTTAAACGTACGTATTAATGCACTGAAAGATAGAAAAGTATGACCTGTAGATATAACATAATATATATTTCGTAATTTGATTTAATATAATATATTTTGTATTTACAGAAGCGCTGTCTGACGTAGTTGATGACATCATTTAAATTTCCAATTTTAAAAAACTAATAAACAATTTCAAATTTAAAAGTATGTATTAATGCAATAAAAATAGATATGGATATAACATAAATATTTTTAATTTTATTTTATTTATAATATATTTTGAATATAAGGAAGCGTTGACTGACGTAGTTGCTGACGTTATATAAATTTAAATTAAGATGAGGAGGGAAAAAAATCTAATGAAGATGATTTTTCCCGAGGCTGAAACCAATACAGATCGATTTATCTTTATATATCTATGGTGTGAATTTCAAAAAATCCTTAGAGCGGTTTAATATCTCATAAATATACAAATCTATATACAAAATACAATATATACAATATATAATAAGATAAGATAAGATATATATATATATATATATATATATACAGGTATATACAGGTATATATATATATTTATCAAAGTGAAAGGTTTTGTCAGTATAGTACTTAAAATTTAAAATTTTTTACATAATTTACATTTCATGCAAATGCCAATTTAAATATAGTTTTATAATTTTTCATGTGTCATTTATCTCTTTATATATCCAGGTGCATGAGCTTGCATTAAATATGTTTTTTATAAGTGTGTCTATTCTATTTTTCCCTATTAAATTTTTATTCTTTTATGATATTTTCAAAATCAATAATTGAGTTTTGTAATTCATACAATCGGATTTTGCCTATTCATGATAGGCAATCAACGACCATTTATCTATTTATTTTCCACTCCCATCCCCTTCCCATTCACTTTGTATTATTCTCTTTTTCTCTTGATAATTCCATTAATTGATGGTTTAATTTTTTTTCATTACCATCCTCCCTTCCCATTATTACCATCCACCCAACAGAGGGCTCCACTCCCTTTCTCACTCTCTGTTGTTGTTAATTGCGCCTCCGCCACCGTCGTCGTCAGGGCTAAATGGCTTTAATTACGAATTGCTAATTTGCATCGCCTTGTTTTGCCCATCTATGCCTTTTGACATCCATAATAATTATCCGTGCGTCATAATTTAAAGGATGCAATGGAGTGGAAATGGATCTCTCTCTCTCTCCCTCGCTCACACTGATGCTATTATTACTTAAATATGTTACTGGCTGTCGTAAATTCCCCCAAAACCAAACTTAAAGCCTGTTTCCTTGCTCTCTACGTCGTTCATTCCATTTCCCCACCCGCCATACACCCTTTAGATCCCATTTGCCTTGGCATCACAGTTGCCTCTTCCTCCTCCTTATCCCCCTCCTTACTTCCCCCACCTGTCTCCTCGTAAATGCGAAATCGAAGTTTCCATTGACTGATCCTGTTACCTGATACCAGCCATAAGAATCCTTTAAGAAATCACATTTCGTAATCCCCCTTTTTCCCTTTTCTCTCCCTTTGCTCGCTCTTTTTGTCAAATTATAAACATGAAAAGTCGTTTTCCACATTGAATCTTTTAATTTAGAAAAAAATCAATATTCAGTATACCAAAATATATAATTCTCTTTTATATATATATACTAGCAGACCCGGCAAAGCTTCGCTTTTGCATGTGTGTCTGTATACATATATACGTATGTGATTACTGAACACTTAATAATAATAATAATAATAATGTATTAAATTAATATAATTGAAATTTTAGTTTTAATTGGACTTTTTTTTGTTTTTTATTTTTATTTATTTTTATTGGAATTATTACAAATAATAATAATAATAATAATAATAATAATTTATTAAATGAATATAATTGAAATTTTATTTTTTATTATTACATTTTTACTATCTCGCCAGAGATAGTATTGCGATCACGAAAATTTTCGATGTTGAGATTTTCACTAAGGTTGAGAAAAATGTCTGTGTGTGTGTGTATGTGTGTATGTGTGTGTGTATGTATGTAGGCAAGATTACGCAAAAACGGTTTGAACTAGAATGATGAAATTTGGTACATGGACATTATTCAAAATTCATAGTTTTCTATCAACTTTTAAGAAATGTAGCTCAACCGGAAGAGGGTCATTACCTACAACGTTTTGATTTTTTTTCCTCTAAAGTGACCGTAAAAATAAAGATATTTGTTTGATAATTTTTCACATGATTAATAATTGTATAAAACTGCTATATATAGAATTTCAGCTTGATTGATTCGCTGAAATTACCAGTATTAATTTTTTAACACTGCAAATCTCACGCGCCAACACGTGACGTGGTGCCATCAATAAAAAACCAAACATGCGCTGGTTTAATATTTATTATTTATAATTTATAATTAATTAAATTTAATTTAAATATAATATATTATGTTATTTAATCCAATTCAAATTGCGAGATAGTCGAGTGGAGACACTCCAGCTTATTATTTTTATTTTTGTTTTTGTTAATAACTTATTTTTATTTTTTATTTTTTTTTGTTAATAATTATTACATTTTTATTTGTTGGAAAATTATTTCTACTTTATTAATTGTTAATAGTTATTACATTTTAATTAACAGTTTTCGGAATAAGTATATTCTCTTATTATAGAGATTCTTATTGTTTGTCTCACAAGTCTACCTGCATTATTTCATTACCATTGTAGTATTCAAAATAAAATTAAAAATATTTAATAGGGCATGACATGATCTTAGTATTTTTCCCATCCCAGAATATTTGCTAATATTACATGTTGGAGTTCCAATTACCTGCATATTTAATGGCAATTTCAATGCTGAATATGCTTTTAAATAAAAAAAAAATTGAAGATAGTAATTGGAATTATTATTATTAAGAGTCAATAAATAAATTTATTAAATATACATTTAAATATGTAAATAAATCTATATATAAATTTAATAAATATTCAAACAATAATTGAAACAATATAAATAAAACGATTCAATATTTTACTTACATTGTGATTTATATTTTTATTTTTATTACAACTGTTATTATGCTATTATGGGTATGTTATTTTTGACATTTTAAAAAAAATTAAAAATATTAATAAAATTTATCAAAATAATAAGTTGAAAAGATTTCCAATTATTTTTATTTATTTATTGTAAATTTTTCAATGTAACCATGGTAACCATGAATAGACTTTTACCAAAATATTATTAATTAAATTAATTTTGGACTTAACTACACTAAAACCTTCCTTGGTATGCCCACAACAATCCCTGAAAGTTTCATCGCAAACGGACTACTACTAACGCAAACTACCCAGTTTTTGAGTTTAGGCGAGAGACAGACAGACAGACATTCCCTTTTATATATATTAGAGTGGGTTACTTTTTTAAAACAAATCGTATGTGATGGGAAACTAAATCTCATAATAATAAAATTGTTCATGCTTTTCTTATTAAAAAATAATCCTGTTTTTAAATAAATAGAAAAAAATCAATTAATTTTTGATTTAGAAAATGAGATGAGATCTTTTAAAGGCACAAATTTTATTTTTTTATATTGAAATTTTAGTTTTTTCCATATACATAATTATAATTATAATATATACATATATAATTTTATTTTATACTAGTTGAACCCGTTGAAATTAATTTATCGTGGCTTGTAGCAATTAATTAAATAGTTCTTTGAAAACAATATTTTTCGTATATCTAATGATCATTTTTTAGTAATCTGCCTTAAGCGGAGTTTTCCTTAATTTTTGTTTTGATGTTGTTCTGGTCGTGGATATTAAAAAATTAATTTGATTTTTTCGGTAGTATTCTGGAAAAAAAATTTCTAACTAAAATGTAGAGTCAAATTTGAAATTCGTTGTTATCGGATGCCATGGTAGCACTTGAGTTTCCCGGATATTTCTATATAATTTTATTATATTAATAATTATTTTTTTTAGAAAATAAAATATATTTTTTTTTTAGAAAATAAAATATATTATTTTTTTTAGAAAATAAAATATATATTTTTTTTTTAGAAAATAAAATATATTTAGTAAATAAATCCTTTGTAAAAACAAATATCAATAATTAAATAAACTATTTAACGAATAATAGGAGTTATATAATAAATCATGGTGTATTATATCTTATCTTATTATACTAGTAAAAATTGTATATATATATATATATATATGAAATATCAAACGGAAGGATTTTTTTGAAATTATAAAGAAGAATTAATCTATATTGGTTTCAGCTTCGGGAAAAATCAACTTTGTTAGTTTTTTCTTAATTAAACATACCAATTTTAATAATAAAAAAAATATATTATGTTATATTCACAGGTCATAGTTTTCTGCCTTTCAGTGCATTAATACGTATGTTTAAGGGCTGAATGTTTTATAACTATTTTTTTTTAATTTATGTTCTTTTTTAAATTATTTGAAATTGTTTCATATATTTTGTCGTTTATTTATTTTAAATAACAATCTTAATTTTAAATATTCATAGTTCATAGGCAATACTTTTTTAAAATACCGAGCGGCGGTTCGGTGAACCAGATATTAATATTACTAACCAAACTCAATAATAAGGAATAGTTTTTTTAATGATCTAGCAGCGGCTCGATGAACCAGGTACTTTGTAATTAAGAGTGAAAATTATTATATAAAAATTTATAATTTAAATAATTTTTTTCAGTGATTCTAGGTGGTCATCATATTTCTTATAACCAGTCTCAAGTAGAAATGATTTTTTGCAAATATTGAACTAAATTAATACTGTACCCAAGTAGTCTTCTTAATATTCTATTTATATATTGTACTGATATTTTCAATTCAGTCCCTAATTTTAAGAATTTCTGTATTTTATATTTAAGTTTTTTTTATTCATGCCAATATCTCTATCCCGTTCTTTTTATGTATTTTAATATTATATAATTTAATAGTTCTAAGAATTTGAAATGTGATCTCACTTAGAGATATAATTAGTTAATTTATAAAATAAATTATTTAATTAAAATACAACTTTGTAATTAGAATTAGAAAGAGACGGAAGAACTCCCTGTCTGTGTGTGTTTATGTGATAGTGTGAGTGAATTTATCCGTGTGTTGATTTTGTTTATTGATATTGTTGGAAAAATTATTCTTTATCGAGACATCAGAGAGAATAGACGTGTTCTATTTTGCTCAATCAACTTTTATAGAATGTTTACGTTTCTAAATGCTTTTTAACTCTCATTCTTTTCCAAACAAAATATTTAAATATTGGAAAAAAGTGATCTCAACCCGTGAAGACACAAGACAACCTGGTTCTTTCGATCCTCACAAAATCTACTCATCTGGACCTCTTGGAAATCATCACGACATCATATGTCAGCCACCTTTTCCACACCACGACACGGATAAGACTTTATTTCCTTCCTTTTATTTTATTATAATTTAAGTTCTTGTTACTAATTGATATTATTTCTATTACCATTTGTAAAACTAATTAATATGATTTATTGCTTAAAATAACAAAGATTCTTGAAAGAAAATTTTCTAACGTTCTATGCGCACGGCAGTGCGCCGGCCAAGTTCCAGCAAGCCGCGCGCATGCCGTAAGTATATTTACACGAATGGTTTGGAGTCACTTTTGACCCCCCTGTATCTCAGTGCCTATTGCAAGTACAGAGATAAAATTTTATCTACGTAGTCATATACTAGAACTAAAGCAGTATGCCAAATTTCATAGTTATAGCTTCAGTAGATCCTGAAATATGACCCTGTGAAAATAGCTTATTTTGGAACTGATTCACTGATTGGTCAACAAAATTCTTAGGGTATTTCCAATTGTCCTAGCGCTATGAAATTTGGCATACAGGTCGTGTGTTATAAGTAGGTTAACAAAAAATTATGAAATTTAAGAAATCGGTCAAGCTTGAGTTGTTATAATCGAATATCAATGCGATTTTAACGAATTCAAACGAATTCATTGGTTTTGTCAGAAACTAATCAAGCTAGGACTTCGAAATTTGGTACACCGATATTATTCACAGTTTATAGATTTCTTTTAAAATTTCGTCAAAATCGGTTAACCGGAAGTGGTACTTTACCTACACTGGTTGCGTTTACCTTTCAAGTAAAGTACCAGTTTGCTTCGAGATATTTGCTTCATATTTTGTATATAGATTTAAAAATATGAAAAAAATTCAGATACCAAATTTCATCATGATCTGACTACCGGAAGTGACATTTTACCTATACAAGTAGCGTTAGGTGTAAATTATAAATATATATAATAGTGTTAAACCATTTTACTTTATAATTTAAATTAATTAGTTTGTTTATTTTTATTGTTATAACTTAACAGTTTCTATATAATATTCAATTAATATTAATAGTTCTAATTATTTATTATTCAATACAAGTTGGAAATTCAGAACTATAAAATAAAAGAACAAATAAAATTATTATATTTAATATGTAAACAAATATAATTTTAATTTAAAAAAATATGCAATTTTTTTAAACACAAAATTACTTCAAAGGCTAAGAATGGACGCGGGCGCGGCACAAAAAGGAAAAAATAGGAAGCTTTCTTAAAATAAGTTGACCTGTGGCCAGGTCCGAACCGACCGACGGTTTGAAGTAAATTAATTTCCAGCTACAGAAACAATTTCAAATAATTTTAATATATCTATTAATGTAATAAAAAACAGATATGGATAAAACATAAATATTTTTAATTTTATTTTATTTATACTATATAGCTTAAGTAGCCGGCGTTACCCGAGGCTGTGACGTCATGAAGGGCTGGGTGACGTCATATAATTTTAAATTAAGAAAAACATAATGAAGATGATTTTTCCCGAGGATAAAACCAATACATTCGTGGTGATATGTAAAAAAATCTCCTTATGTGAAATTTGGTGCGAAAATAACCCTTCCCTTCTTATCGTCGATCGCTAATACTACCACTTCCGGTTTCCGGATTTGTACCAAAAGTTGATCAATTCATCCCACTGATGCATTAAGTAAAGATACCAAATTTCATCAAAATCGGTTGAGCCTGTACACATTTATACGGACAGACGGAAGGACGGACGGACGCACGGACAGACATCATGCTAAAAATACTTTTTTCTGTTAAGAAAATGCATGATTCGTGGTGATATATAAAAAAATCTCCTCATGTGAAATTTGGTGTGAAAATAACCCTTCCCTTCCTATCGTCGATCGCTAATACTACCACTTCCGGTTTCCGGATTTGCACCAAAAGTTGATCAATTCATCCCACTGATGCATTAAGTAAATATACCAAATTTCATCAAAATCGGTTGAGCCGTTCAGGCTGTACACATCTATACGGACGGACGGACGGACGGACGGACCACTTCCGGTTTCCGGATTTGCACCAAAAGTTGATCAATTCATCGCACTGATGCATTAAGTAAATATACCAAATTTCATCAAAATCGGTTGAGCCGTTCAGGCTGTACACATCTATACGGACGGACGGACGGACGGACGGACGGACGGACAGACGGACGGACGGACGGACGGACAGACATCATGCTAAAAATACTTTTTTCTGTTTAGAAAATGCATGATTCGTGGAGATATGTAAAAATCTCCACATGTGAAATTTGGTGTGAAAACAATACCTCCCTTACTATCGTCGGTCGGTAAAAAAGTATTGAAATCTAATCAAAAACATACCTGTTAAAAAGGGGGCCAAGTTCCTATGGGCTATTTGTTTGCCTAAAAAAGGGTTCAAATCCATCCCAATGCCAAGTTTAGATGCACTTCAAAATCATTCATAATCATTTTTATCAACAGCCTGATCCACTGGTAAACATTTTGCATTCCAAAGAATCGCCACCACACCCAGCCCTCCTCCTCCTGCATTCAGGCACGCCACTTTTTTCACGTCAACGGTCCATCTGGCCGAAATTCACTTTACCATACACCCAACTTAAAATATGGTATAGTTGTTAAAATACGTAGGTACATGGTTTAAAATATCTAAAATTATAATACTTAGAAATTTGAACTTGGCAGGTTTTCGTACTGTACGTAACACTAGATTAATTGTATATAATTATACTTATTATTTAAATATATAAATTAACCTGCTAATTCTAAGTATTAAAAAATTGTAGATATTTTAAACCAAGTACCTACGTATTTTAACAACTAAACCATATTTTAAGTTGGGTATATGGTAAAGTGAATTTCGGCCAGATGAACCGTTGACGTGAATAAAGTGGCGTGTAGTGTGCCTGGATGCAGGAGGCGGAGGACTTGGTGTGGGACTGAGTGTTTTGTACAGCACGAAAACCTGCCAAGTTCAAATTTCTAAGTATTATAATTTTAGATATTTTAAACCATGTACCTACGTATTTTAACAACTATACCATATTTTAAGTTGGGTGTATGGTAAAGTGAATTTCGGCCAGATGGACCGTTGACGTGAAAAAAGTGGCGTGCCTGAATGCAGGAGGAGGAGGGCTGGGTGTGGTGGCGATTCTTTGGAATGCAAAATGTTTACCAGTGGATCAGGCTGTTGTTAAAAATGATTATGAATGATTTTGAAGTGCATCTAAACTTGGCATTGGGATGGATTTGAACCCTTTTTTAGGCAAACAAATAGCCCATAGGAACTTGGCCCCCTTTTTAACAGGTATGTTTTTGATTAGATATTTATTTTACTTATAATAAAATTTATAAAAGTTCACATCTAATAAGCTAATCACTCTCTTTCATTGTACAACTCTTTCTCTATTTCACGCTGGAATCCTTGTTATCTGAGTGCTACATCTTTATCTGGACCACAAATTAAAATTACCTCCTTTATTCACAACCCTTGTCGAATTAGAAGGACGCCATATTTCCCCCCCTCACTTCTCCTACCTTCATTATCTTTTAAAACCTCATTAGTAATTTAAATCATAATTACTAATTGATTTGAATATAAAAAATTAATTAATGTATTTATTAATTTATTAAAATCAAAATTAATTATCTTCTAATTAATTCTGAATTTATTAATTTAATTTAAATTAAATTAAATATTAATTTAAATAAAAAAATTATTTATATTAATTTTTTTAATTGATTCTTTCCCCACTTTTTTTACAAACATCACACCCCTCATTCTCTTTCCCCTTCCCCCTTCTCCCTATAAACCCAAGAAAACCTTTACAATATATATAAATTTAATTAAAAGTAATTAAAAATCACGATTATATATATATATATATATATAAACAACTAAATAAAATTTAATTAGTTATTGATTTTTATATTTTTTTTTTATAAATAAGTTCACTTGAATCAATAAAAAACAAATTCTTTTTGTTTTGTTTCTTTCATTCAAAAACCCATTCAAACAAATCCCATTCTAAAAGTGAATAATAATAATAATAATAAAAATAATAATATATAATTAATATTTGTTGTTTTTTTTTTCTTTGCTTGTTTGGATGATTTTATTTTAATGAGTCTTCTTGAGAATTTGTTAACAATTTTTTGTTTTATTTTCTTTATTTTATTCTTGATTTGAAGAATCTCTTGTGAATTTGTGGGATTTTTGTTTTATTTTATTTTTGCCCTCTCTTCTACTCTCACTCCACTTTTTTACATTGATTTTTTTCCTTATGACCCATTCATGATAGTGTATATAGTAAAGTATATAATACTTTCACAGACACACCATACTTGTCTCGAGTTCATCTCGTTATCAGCCCTTCCGGCAACAAATTGACTCAATTAATGGCAGAATTCCACTCCCTCTTTCCCTTCACTTACGCCCATCCATCCACTTATCCAACCAAGGATCGTATTAATCCACAAGAGAGTGAGAGAGAGAGAATATGACCCTTTCTCTCTCACTCGCCATTTCCCATAATCCAGCTTCAACTTGGCCTATCCAACCGCCCCCACCTTCACCTCATGGCCGTTGGGTTTTAGGTTTTCCTGAAGGAATAATCCCTCAATTATGAGAGCCCTGTTTTGTATTTTGAATTTAGTACTACGCCCTTCAATTGTATAGTGAGAAAGAGGAGAGAGAGAGAGAGAGACAGACCTTTACATATATATATATATTATATACATAGGTATAATAAAATCACTTTAAATATTTAATCTAACTACAAATTTGTAAATTTTTTATTCAAACTTATTATTAATTATCTAAATTAATCTTTATTTTTGAATTCTTATATATATAGTTATTTCTGGGTTATTTTCACTTTTTATTCTGAGATTTGAGTCTCGACGTTTCGTCGCCAATTTTGGTGTCATTTTCAAGAGGAAATTTTGAAGATTCCGGGTGATTAAGGGTCATAGGGGGACTTTTGATTTGATCGTTTTAAATAAAACAATTTTACATGATAGTGCGAACTTCCATGATAATTTAGTCTTACATAAGTAAAAATTCACCTTTCTAATAAATAGTTGAGGCTCAAATCTCACAAATAAAGATATATATATATATAAATAACTAATTTTCATAATAAAAACTTTCACAGAAACCTAAAAGATGATTCAAACAAAGTTCCAAAACTTTACATAAGACTTTACAAAATAAAATTAAATAAAAAAAATGTCTTTGTTATGAATATTTTTTGAATTTTGTGTGCTACACTGCTTTAAATGTCGTAAGAAAAGTCATGACTACAAATTTTCATATTTTATAATTTATAAAACATTTCTTAAAGTGCGAGAGGCTACCCGGCACCGGGTTTTAAAAATTTTGCCGGGCCGTTTATAAGTGCTCAAAACAAATATTGACAAATAAATTAAATATCAAACCTAAATTGAGAACAAAATTAACATCATCAATTGCAAATTTGAAATTGTTTTGTTATGACAAACAACATTATTTTACACATTAAAAGGACATAATATGTAATAAATACAAAGTTTACTTCTTTTATAAAAGTTTTAAATAAATAAAATTATTAATTATTATAATTATTTACTTATTATTTTTTATTTAATTATTTTATAATCTTGTATATTGAAAGAACCGAACAAATATTAAAAAATATATGTATTTTTTTCTTCATAAAGTGTGAACCGAAAAATTTTAAAAATCTCGTTCCAGGTCTGCATTCAAAAAGTTTGTGAAACATTGTTTTTGTTAGAGTTCTGAATAACACTTCTATTGAACATAATTTAGAAAATAAATGTAAACATATGTATTATATATATTACTTTTTTATAGAAAAAAAATTTTTTTTTCGGATAAAACTTTAACTCTTTTACAAAAACAACCATAATGGAAAATTATATAAAAACATTGATCTATTTAATCAACATTTCTCATTGATTTATAATTTACAATTTGTTTTAAAAAATACTATATTTGTATTTTTATAAGAAAAAATCTAGTCTCAAAATATAAACTACGATGGTAGGTCAATAAGTCCATGACTTTTTTTAGATAAAAATTATATTATTTTTCAACTAAGTGTCCTTCATTCAACGTTTTTCAACTTTTTTTTTATCCAAAAAATAAGATTTGTCTAGGATATCCAAATAGGTATTTGTTTGTCAGATTATATTTCATCATTGGAGTCAAATCTCTTTCAGCCGAGCCAATTCTTCAAGTTTGAAAACAAGAAATAGTCATTAGGGGCTAAATCCGGAGAATGAGGAAGCATTCGTATCCTAATTCATAGATTTTCATGGAAATTCACTTTTTTCCATTTTCTACTCCATTCACGAGGTTAATTATTATTATTATTATTATTATTAATGGATAATGAAATTATTAATGGATGTCAAACAAAAACTAAATGACTCAGCTGGTTCAAATTTCGACAGGACTCAGCTGATAGTTGCCAGCTGACAGGAGCAGTGTTAACATTTCATTTAATAGACGGTTAATTCAAAAAGTCATGGACTTATCGACCTGGCTTCGTAGATTAAAATTTAACAGATTACTAATTTAATTCCATCAAATGTTTTAATTTTTCCAAATTAAAAGAAATATTTAGAATAATATTTTTTTATAATCAATATTTAATAATAATAATTAAAATTAAAAATAACCCTGTGGAAGTTGTTCCTAACTCTCTAAATACAAATACAATGTATATATTTTAAAATATTCTAAAATTATATATAATTATCCATAATAGGTGGTGTTAATAATGCGGTTGCAAACCACTAAAATCAAATTTCCTCTATACCCAAATGTCATTAACAGTGATTCACTCGGTTTTGTATGTCCATTCAATTTATAATCCTAATAATAAGTTAATAATTATAAATATAAACTGAAATAATAATATATTCTTATATTATATATATACTCTTATTTATTTATGATTACAACATTCAACTTCAAATTCAAATATTAAAATTATTAAAGGAATTTTAGACAAATTATTTTCATAAATTTGAATGAAATCATCAATTATTAATAAATAAATCAATATTAAAATAAAAAATACTTCATTATGAAGTTATACATTTATATAATATATGAAATGTCAATATTCTTTTATATTTATATAGAAATATATATTTTATTTTTATTTATTAAATATGTTATAGAGGGTTGAATTCACTCTTTTTCTCCCTCCCCATCTCTATCGTATTTTTTTAATAGCATAAATCAGTTTGATGAATTCAATTAGTCTCAAATATCCATTACACCAGCCAACCCATCCATATCCATATATCTGTATATATCTCTATAAATGCGTATATAGATATATATGGATAAAGTAATATTCATCTGCGATATATGTAGAGTGTATAATTTTCAATTAAAATCAAGCAAATTTTTTAATGGTTTCCAATTTTCGTTAATTTCCAAAACAGTAATTGAATCATTTATTATTACGGATTTTATTCCACCATATTCACTCTTTCTACATTTCCCCCCTCTACTATCTGAACATTCAACGATATTTTCTAATAATCATATAAACAAAATATGTATAATTCACTAAAGACTTATATGGGTTTTTTTTAGAAATTTTTTATTTTCTCAAAGCATTTATTTCAATGATGATCTTACTCTTACTGTGAATCGCAGGTGACTACATTTGGAAAAAAAGCGGGATGGGGCACCTGTTTGTAGCCAGCCCAATGCTTGATGACGACATGAAATTCATATTTTTCCTTTTATGACAACGTTTATAAGGTTGTCTATTACAATGAATGTCAAACACAAACTAAATGACCCAATTTGTTCAAAATTTGACAATAGTTTATTGAAAATAAAAGTAATTAACAGAAACAATGCAATATTTAAAAAACAAAAAAAAGTAAGTAACTTAAAGAGTCCTGATATATGGTATACATATAAATATTCATAAATATTAGTGATTTTTAGGGAGAAGGATGTATTGATTTCATTATGGTTGTTGTTGTTATTGTTGTTGTTGGTTAGGAAGGATAGTCCATTGAATGTCAACGCAACGGGTGGTGGTTTAATCCGCTGATGCATATTTCATAGGCCAAATAGTAGAATGAGTGGGGGTAGAGGAGAGCAGAGTGAAAGTGGAGGAGAAGAGAACATAAATGCTAATGAAATGGTTTCTTTAATGAACGAATGAATAACGAATGACTTTTTCCTCCTTCTCTCTCGCTGGAGATTTTCTTGATGAGAGTGGAATGGTTACTCTCTTTCGTTAGTGATGCAATGAACACATCAAACAACTCCCCAAAGGCGTTGAAAGGATCCACCTCCTCGCTCTCACTCATACACTCTTGCCCATACCTCTAGTGAAGTAAAGAAGACGATAAATCATTTGCTCAACCCTCTCCCCACCCCCAGGTTTCGATCTAATTACTCACACGGCACCCCTTAAGAGACTCCCGCTTAGATGACAGTTTCTAAAATTCTTAAAAACAACCAAAAATTATTCCAATATCATACATAAATACCTATTATTAGCTGTATATTAGCTTTATTTATGGATAATATGATATCAATAGCCTCTTTATGTACATATTATGTACTTTATTCCTATTAATAGTAAATATTGACGTCATCTAATAAAGTGAACATGGAAAATAGGTAGATAGATGGAAACATTCATCCGTAGAGAGAAATTAAAACCATAGTGAAACTTCGCCATCAACTAAAAACGACTCAAACCCCTTAAACTCATTAATTTGATATATAAATCAACAGTTGGATTTCATTCAAAAGAGCCTTTAGGGACAAGTTTAGCCGTTAAAATCAGAATAGGCACCTCAATTGGATAAATTAAATCCCCCCTCTCACTACTCTTTCCCTTCCATCCCCTCATATCTCTTCATTTCATGCATTGGAACAAAAAGGGTGGCTTTTGGAAATATGATTTACGTTTCAAGACATTTGAAAATTTTAAATTGAATCGGTAGCATTTAGAAAACAAGACCGGAAAGTTGAGTTCATTTCCCACCGGATTTATCAATCTCAAAGAATTTACTCCATTCATTTCCACAAGCCGTTGAGCATAGCTTCTAAATTAATGAAAAAAAATGTTAAATTATATATATATATATACTCTAAAATAAGAATTACACAATTTTATACATAATAAATATAAAGGACAAAAATGAAGCGACATTTTTAAAGAATTACCATAACTTAGTTAGGGAGCAAAATAGATTCAAATTTTAATAAATATGGTTACCTATTCCCTATTCAATACAAATGTTAAATTAAGTAAACATATAGTATACATTTAAAAGAAATAAGTAGAAAAAAGAAATCTTGATAAGAGGTTCTCAAACTTTTTGAAGTTTAAACCACAGAAACTTATTAAAAGTAACTGTACTGGAGGGAGGTACAACCCTCAAGTTATATATAGAAGATACCACCAGTGGTACATGTACCACAGTTTGAGAACCTCTGATCTAGATATATGTAGGTATAAGAAATAAATACAATATAAATTTATTTAATAAAATATTAGTCACATGTTACAAAATAAATATAAAATATTAAATAGTTAATTTAATCACACACAAATTTAATGAAAAAGTACTGAAATTATAATAATAATAATAATAATTAACTTATGAGCTAATAAAATCATATAGAAATAGCTTAGATGCGGTACCATCCCGAAGTTAATCAGCTCCAGTTCTGGGTATTTTATTAACTTTGACTCCGACTTCTTCTATATCTTACAGTCACTCAATATGTATAAAAATAAAATAATATTTTTTATTTTAATTATGAATTTTTTATTAACTATTAATTCTATTAAATTATTTTTTTAATATAAATATAAAATTTTAAATTTTAAAAAACAATAAACGATTTTAAAAAATACCTATATTTTCTTTTTCTTTTATTCCGACTTGATTAATTTCAGAACAGAAAACAATCTTTCTACATTGGCTAATGTAGATGGTGGCCCTATTTAAAGCCACTCTCTTAATTATTTTACAATGATTTTTTAGATTTTCTTTTTAAAAATTAATTTTAAATAAAAACAGTCGGTATTTAATTTCATTGCTTCTCAAATGATGTCTGTACTTATGAGATTTCTTTAATAATTATGGAAAATTCACTTAAAATTTCAAATTTAAGAATAGTGCTCAGGTAAATTCATATTGATTAGATAGATTTTCATCCATTCATAACCCTCCATTTTATTTCATGTTTATAAATTATAGGCCTTTATTAATATTTTTTTAATATATTTTTAGATACCGTTAGAAAAAGCAAATACTAAAAAAATTGTTAAATATGTAAATAATTCTAAAAAAGATAATTAAATTGCTATATAAATGTAAATGTAAATTTTATTTAATAATCTTTGAAATATCTTTTAAAATTTAAAATTTTTTTTCTGGCTGGAATTTGAGACTGAGTAAGGTATTTTGGTCGGATCCGGTTCCGTCTCCACCACATAATAATTTTGTAAAACTCCGGCTGTACAACTCTGGGAAATAAGTAGAGATTACATAACGTAAAATTATATAATTTTTATATATATATCTTATCATGTTATACTAGCAATAATTGTATATATATTTGTTTTTTGAAATATTAACTGCTCTAAGGATTTTTGTGAAATTCACACCATAGATAATTTTTATAAAGAAAATTCGATCTGTATTAGTCTCAGCCTCGGGAAAAAACAACTTTGTTTTTTCTTAATTTAACAAAATAATTTTAATAATAAAAAAATGGCTCCGGGCAACACTGGACAGCGCTTCCTTAAATACAAAATATGATAAATAAAATAAAATAAAATTAAAAATATTTATTTATCAAATTGTAATCAAATTACGAAATATGCTTATATTATGTTATATCAACAGGCCATACTTTTCTGACTTTTAGTACATTAATACTTACATTTAAGGGCTGTATATTTTATGATTATTTTTTTTTTAAATTTATTTTCTTTTAAATTATTTGAAATTGTTTAATATATTTTATCATTTATTTATTTTAAATAATAATCTTAATCTTAAATATTCATAGTTCATAAGGAATAATTTTTGTTAAGTAAAAAAATTTCAAGAAAATGGTAATAGGCTCGGGGTGTACAAGGTACTATATAAATCCCTTAACATAATTATAAACAAAAAATTAAATTTAATCTCACAATTTAGTCAGATAAGAATGAATTGAAAAGTACTAGACTAGAAATAAAAATTTCAGATAAATAGATAAAACAGATAGAAGAATTGATATTAAAAATAAATAAATAAATAAATATATTTTGAAATTAAATATGAGCAAAGAATTCAAATTTAAAATTTAAAAAAAAAAATTGTTAAATTCAAAATAGAATGATTGAGTATTGTCAATTGAATTGTGTGACTTAAGCATGTATTAACGTAGGGATGTTGTCGTTGTTGGTCATTTATCATATAAACTGTTGATGGACCAGAATGCTAGTGGCATTATAATAGTGCTCAGGATAGTGCTCAGGTAAATTCACATTGATTAGATAGATTATTATCATCCATTCATAACTCGCCATTTTCCTTTTATTAATAATAAAATTAATTATTGTTAAACAATCCATATACATATATACCATATACCTACAATATCGCTATATATATTTGAAAATATATATTTCAATATTATAAATGAAAAAAAAATATAAATAAAGACTGATAAGCAGATAATATGTAACATGGGTATATTTATTAAAACAAATACATATATTTATATAAATAGGTGTATATACATTGTTATACGCTTACGAGTGTAGATACTAAATAGTATTTGTTTCTCCCGATAGTGATAAATATTAATTTTATGCAAAACTGATTTATTACATTGATAATCTACTGATTACACAATACATCTATCACATTCATCTCCCCCTCTTTCCACTCTCCTACCTCTTCTCTTCACCACATTTCTACTCTATTCCACAAAAATTTCATTTTATTTTAAATATTATTAAATTTCCATAATATAATTGAGAAAAATATTATAGATACGAGGGCAGGTCAATAAGTCCGTGACCTTTTGAATAAAACAGGTTTTGGATAAAAAAAATTATTTTATTTTTCGATGTAGTCTCCTTTGCGCTCTATACACTTCGTGCAACGTTTCTCCAATTTTTTTTAACCCTTCCAAAAAATAAGATTTGTCGAGAACATCAAAATAGATTTGTTTGTCAGATGATTTCATCGTTGGAGTCAAATCCTTTCTGCCGAGTCATTTCTTCAGGGTTGGAAACAAGAAATAGTCACTCGGGGCTAAACCGGAGAATAGGGCGGGTGAGGGAGCAATTCGTTTCCCAATTCATGAATTTTCATGGAAATTCATTTTTTTTTCCAATTTCTCCTCAAATCACGAGGTAGTCTGCTATTAATGGATGTTAAACGAAAATAAAAGACTCAGCTGGTTCAAATTTCGACAGCTCATATTTGCTTGCTGACAGGTAGCAGTGTTGCCATTTCATTTAAGAGAAACGGGAAATTTAAAAACGAACGGACTTATTGACCTGCCCTCGAATAACCACAAAAAGGATCAAGGGAATAAAGAGTGACTATAAATTGAACCTTTTATATAAAAATATCTTCATAGGTATATAAACAATACTTAATTGTAACAATTTGATTGTGGGTTGTAATAAAAAGAAATTTTATTTTTATTTTAATAATCCATCAACGTTATGTTTGGTTTTGATCGAAATACAATAAAACACATCAAAACGGATTAATTTAATCCATTTTTCACTAATATTATTATATATATATATATATATATATATATTTGTTCTTGTCTTTCATGTAGCTATAACCGATTGATAAATACAATTGTAGTTAAGAACAAAAAACAAAAATAAAATAAAAACAGATTGCAATCATTTTTTTCTTTTCCTTTTCTCCCCCCCCTCCTCTTTCATTTTTCTTTCTATCTTTTTTTCATTCATTTATCTTCATCTGTCATCATCTCATTTCTTTTTCTTTTCTTTTATTAGTCGAATCTTTATTATTGTTTTTTTTTTTGTTTCATTTGATCCTTTCATTAATTACTTTTAAATACCCCTCCCCTGCTCTCTTCTTCTCACGCCACTCAATTTCAATTGATATTTATTTATTCATTAAAACTCTTCACAAATCCAATTTAATTGTTTACTCAAATGCGTAACAATGAAAGCAGACAGCCATTTTTTTTCCTTTGCCCCACTCCCTATTTTCAATTGATTGTTTTTAAAATTTGAGTTTGAAATATTTGAATAATCATTTAATAATAAATTTCAAGAAAATGGTAATAGATTTTTTAATTCTATTTTATATAAATTGTATATACATTGTGTTTATCGTTTTTTATGATTAAATAAATTTATTTTAAACCTTCAACAAAACTCAACTATGCCAATTTTTAAAATCTGCTTAAATTGCAAAAAAAAACTAATCTTGTTTGTTTTCCTTTTAAAATATTTAAAACTAAATCTTTTTCTCTCGATTTCTGTTTCATATTGAAAATGGATGTTAACTCATCCTTGTTTGTATTTGAACCCAATCCCAGTTGGAAACCTTCCTGAATTGATCTGTTCTTGCTCTTTGCGGTACGTGACCAGAATCTTTCTTTTCCGCTTTTCATAAATATCTTCTATTATAGCATCCTATTAATAATAATCTATAAAACCGAATTTTTTCTAAAATAAATATGTTTAAGTATACAACAACATATTCTTACTAGCAATCGTATACCTCGAGTCGTAAATTCGAAGCAGGAAATTTAATTTATCGGATTCCAGTGTACTTGTAGGAAAAAACTAAGGTACGAATAAATCAAGTCCAAAACGAGTGTATTCTAGTATTTAAATGTATTTTATTTATAATTAAATAATAAAGAAATCGAAACGTTTAACCTTATTAATCCAATAATTGAAAAACGATATCTATTAAAACCTTTTATAAAACAACAAATAATTGAAGATGAAATATCAATTAATACAATATAAATCAAACTTATTGAACAAGCCGAGGACTAAATAATATATTGTTCAGCCTGTCGGATCACATGTGCCACTAGCGAAGGAGTTAAAAAAGAATTCTCAACTCTTTCACACGGGGAGTAAAATAAAATTATTTGGGAAAGGAGCCCTGAAATAAACTTCACCAAAGAGTGCAGTACGTTTGACTATTAGTGCTTAGGCGATTCGCTTTGGAGAACCGAAATCGGAAAGAAATAATAACAAATTAAATTAATCAAAATATCCAATGCTAACATATGGACCTGCAAAGGAAAGATTAGGTTCACTTTTTTACGAATAAAAGAAAAGGGTTCGTTGCCACGTTATAATATTTAATCAAAAGAAAATTAATATAAAGTAAAAATAAAATTAAATTAAATATAAAAATAAAAGGAAATAAATGCTAGCTAATACTACAAAATATTACAAAATAATAATAATAATAATTCAACACAGTTTACCAAACACGTGGTTAACAAATAACAGTAGTTGCCACTTGTTCATTTAACATCGGATAATAATACTTATATCTGTGTAAACATTTCTAAATGCACGGTATATGAAAGTAATTCCTTCTCTATTGAAGATGGCTAAATATAAAAGTTTTGAGTCACCGTCTAAGTAAACGGCACAAAAATTACTTTTTATCCAACAAATGAATATTTTAATATTTTGTTATTCGAATGCTTATTTTATTTTTTATTTTTTATTTTTAGAATTGACATCAATATTAAATAATATTTATTGAATGTCCATATGACCTAATTTTTAGGATGTCAACTTCTGGTGATTTTAGATGCTAATATTAAAAAAAATATAAAAAATAAAAGAAATAGAAAATTGCATTGGTTTGCATATAATTTCTTCATTATTAACCAATTAATCATATCAGCAAAAACTCAAATTAATATCTGTTAAAAAATAGAAGTTATCAAATTTTTACCGACCGACGATAGTAAGGGAGGTATTGTTTTCACACCAAATTTCACATGTGGAGATATTTACATATCTCCACGAATCATGCATTTTCTTAACAGAAAAAAGTATTTTTAGCATGATGTCTGTCTGTCCGTCCGTCTGTCCGTGTAGATGTGTACAGCCTAAACGGCTGAACGGATTTCGATGAAATATGGTATATTTACTTAATGCATCAGTGGGATGAATTGATCAACTTTTGGTGCAAATCCGAAAACCGGAAGTGGTAGTATTAGCGATTGACGATAGGAAGGGAAGGGTTATTTTCACACCAAATTTAACATGAGGAGATTTTTTCGTATCACCACGAATCATGCACTTTGTATTGGTTTTATCCTCGAGAAAAATCAAATTTATTAGTTTTTTCTTGATTTAAAATTATATGACGTCATCCAGCCATTCATGACGTCACAGCCTGGTCTTGCATATATATTATAAATAAAATAAAATTAAAAATGTTTATATTTATTATTTATGTATCCATATCTGTTTTTATTACATTAATAGATATATTAAAATTATTTGAAATTGTTTCTGTAGCTGAAAATTAATTTACTTCAAACCGTCGGTCGGTTCGGACCTGGCCACAGGTCAACTTATTCTCATAAAGTTGTCCTTATAGTGTCAACTACTGATACATTCACCTTATATATATTTATATGAGTATATATATATATTTTTATACATTTTTATTTAAGTATTTTTTAAATTTACCATATGTCTTGATAAGGTTTGAACCCTCGCCCTTAAATTCCGTAGCTCATAACCTTATCAGTTAAGTAATAATACAATTCGATTGATATTATGTTAGTATATAAGGTATAGATAAATTCAATATGGTGTAAATATAATTTTAATTCAAATTGAAAGCTAATAATAAGAAGAAAACTTAATTAATAATTTTAATCACAATAATAATGGTCAGTGGAAGAATCAATTGAAATTCAAAATTATTTTATAGATTTATTTAATTAAAATTTTTTTCAATATAATGTAATTCAATTTTAATATAATGTGTACAATAATAGACATTTTATCCCATACTTTGTTGCAGACCATAAAAGTAAGTAGGTTGCATAATTCAATTGAAAGGCGAAAAAATAAAGTGAAATGAATGAATGGCGAAGGGGATGGAGAGGTGGGGGTGGAAGAGGTCATTTGGAAGATTAGCAGAAGCCATCGATCTATTGAATTCCTTTTTTTATATATATATCTCTTTCTCTCTCTCTCTCTCTCTCTCTTTCCCTCCTTAAAAGATGTTGGTCTCCACTGAATCCCATCGAATTCAGCAGTTTAAACTGATTGATCACTCAACATTCATTGTCTCTCTCCCCCTTATATACCCATATATATATATATATATATATATATATATATATATATATATATATTTAAATAAAATCCTAAAGGCTAACAGTACTTATAATATATAATTTAATGAAAAACTCACATTTCTTTGATAAAAACTCATTTTACCAATTTAAAATTCATTATAAGTGTAAATATTCGTATAATATATTTTAATCACCAAATGTATAAAATTAGATATTTTAATGTTGTCGCTTATAATAATTAATTCTACAACATTGATCAATAATTAAATTAAATCAATTATCAATTTTGTTTGGTTGTTGTAGTAACTACTGTGTTTATTCTCTTTTTTCTCTCGCTCTCTCTCTCCCTCCCTCTTTCACACACAAACATACAAACTTTCTATTATCTAGAATTAATCAAAATGTACTTTTCCTTAATTAAAATCGGTTTAATTTATATATTTATCTTTATCAGAGTCCTCTACTTATCATTTATATAAAAGTTAACAATATTCACTAAACTTAAATACGAATAGAAAGAAAGAAGTGGGGTGGAATCTTCGATAAGATTCTTTCTCAATTAATTTAATTAAATAATATAAATAACAAACAAAAAAAATATAATTTATTTTCTAGAATCATATATATTTTTATGTAGGAAAAGGAATAATATATATATATATATATATATATATATATATATATATATATACTATCTCGGCAGTATTTCGATCACGAAAATTTTCGATGTCGAGATTTTGATGTTTTTATACGTTTTGAAGGTCCCTGAGTCATTTTCAGTCTTTGAAAAAAATATCAGTATGTGTGTGTGTGTGTATGTAGACAAGATTACGAAAAAATGGTTTGAGCTAATATAATGAAATTTGGTAAACGGGCATTATTCAAAATTCGTAGTTTTCTATCAACTTTTGAGAAATGTAGCTCATTCGGAAGAGGCTACTAATATTTAAAAAAATTAATTAAAATATTTAATTTTTTTATTATATTAAAAAAAAATATTTATTTTTGTGTCTTTTAATTTTTACTATCTCGCCAGAGGTATCCGGGCATTATTCAAAATTCGTAGTTTTCTATCAACTTTTGAGAAATGTAGTTCAATCGGAAGAGGCTAATTACCTACCACGTGTTTTCATTTTTTTCCCTCTAAACTGTTCGTAAATATAAAGATATATTTTTCAAAGTTTTTCACATTATTAAAAATTGTATAATACTGCTATAGATAGTATTCCAGATTTTTATATATATTTATTACCATTTTGGTTATTATAATTATTTATTATTATTATATGCTATCTTTAATTAATATAGTAGAATTCATTGATTTGTTTTTTCATATACCCGTATCAAATACCTACCTCGTTCCCCCTCCTCATATCCAATCCATTCATTGTAAAATACATTTTGTCTTCTCTTTCTCTTTCTATTTCTATTTCTCTCTTTAATTCACTTTGATGCTTCTGTTTCTACTGCATACGAGAAATGAAATGAATAAATGAGAAATGATCCAGATGTTACATTCCCCACTCATCTTTTTTTTTTTTTTTGTTTGGCAGTCTGTAGAAATTCAGAAGATAACTGAATGATATGCTTGGTTCTAACATTTATATATTTTTTTTATAAATGAACCATAAAAAACAAGACACTCAACTCATAGTCATACATAAATACTATTTTAGTTTTTTTTTATCTTGCTATAATAATAACAATTAGATATGTTATATTTATAATGGCATGGAATATTAGTTTTGTGTCTCGATTGAAGAAAGACTAGAGGGAGGTTTTTTAAAAGAAAACAAGATGATGATGATAATATAAATGCAGATATTTAGGGATTGAAGGAAAATAGGAAGTAGCTAAGAATTGGGTCAATTGGAAGAATGCAGGTTCATGCAGGGAAAAATTTTCCACTTTATAAGCATCTCAGAGATAGAGATATTTAGATTGGAATATATAAAACCAATAACAAGAAGTCTGGTTTTTTAACATTCTATAAAAAGACATCGATTATCAAATAAGTTTTCATCTAAGCGGGGTAGATGTGTTATATGATCAATACAGCGGACCCTCTTGATTAATTATTTGACAAACTTGCCTCCAACCAAGCTACTACCAAATCTCCAGAATATATATAATTAATAATCAAATATAATTGATTATATATATATATACAAGGTAGAGATTATCATTTTTTAATTAAGAACCAATAATCGGTTATTTTTATTTTTAACCTCTACCCCTTCCTCATTCTTAGCTTAACAATCAATGTTAATGTTATTTTATCCTCTCCAAGTTGTTGGCACTAACTGTTTTAATAACAATAACTTATCAAGTAAAGAGCAACAAAGGAGAGATGGTGGAGGGGTGAAGCGATGAAGGAGAAGACCCGACATTAATAATATTAATAATAATAATAATAATTTGCAGGTCAGGTTTATAGAACAATTCTTGGCACACTACAAAAGTTGGCAACATATGATGCCAATAAAGTTTTTAAACAAATATTGAAATTTAAATTAATTTAATTTTTCTTTTTCTAAAGACTTTTAACTCGAGCTCCCTCATCTACACCACTTCTCTTTTCACCACTTTTAACTTCTTAAAGTTTTCATATTTTTTTTTTCAATGCACTGAAGAAAAAAGAACCTTAAAAACCAATTTAAATAAATTTCCTAGAATATAATATAATATCTGCAATAAGTTAATATATATATCTAGACTAATGACTTTTCTATATATATATATATATATATATATAGTATTTATAAGATATGTTGTTGTTTTTTTGTAATACTAATCTCAGGCTGTATCCGTGATGTGTAGAGTGAGTGTATTTACTTGTCAGATGAATTGTAGAAGATAAGTCAAGAATTGAAATAGACATTTTGTGGAAGAAAACGACGTCCGGGCCACAAATCCCCCTTGAGAGAGATAAGTATAGTATTTCCACGCTCTAAGCTACCCCCACCCCCACCCCCCGCCATCACTCACAATTTCTCTTCAAAAGAGTGTGTCTGTGAGAGAAAATGTTTCTTTTATTTTCATTCTTGTATATCTCATTTGAAATCAATTTTGAATGATGATGAATTACTTTTTGATTATTATTTTCAATTCTCCCAAGTAGGTTGACAGCCTCCATTATTATTTGTATTTGTTATAGCAATGGTTGATCCATTCCCTTAAAGTTATCCATTTTTCTTTTTTTTTATCTATCTATCTGGATGATGATAATAAGAAAGATAGAATGTCAAAATGTCTATCAATATCTTTGACATCTTTATATTTAGATATTCATAAAATATTATTTATATATAAACATCCATAATAATAAATAACACACAGCTTTGTAAATATATTTAAATAGATAGATCTTTGCTTAGTTATATGCATATTTTTATTATTCAAATATATAATTTGTCATTAATAATAATAAGATGAAGAATTAGAATTTTAAATTTTAAATTTACTTAAAATAGATATAATTTAGAATTTAATATTTATTTAATCTTTTAATGAAAAATTATGAAAATGAATGTTTTTTTTTTTTTATTTTTAATATTTGAAGTAAACTCTCTGGGGTAAACGTCTAGAAATATGAACTAGAAGATAGAACGAATTAGGCAAAGAGGAGTTTGAAAGAGAAGGGGGGGGGTGGTAAGAAGGTTAATAAAAAAATAGAATATGCATACGTAACTTTTTTTTTTAAAGAAGAACTAAAGAAAGAAAGTTTGACTCTTAATAAAAAAAAAACTTCTAAAGTAGAATAAAAAGAATTCTTGAAAAAAATAAAAAAAAAAAATTAAATAAAATAAAATGTCAATAAATCATTAAAAAATTGAAGAAGAAAAAATTGAATATTTATTTTTCTTAGAAAATTTGAAATTCTACTTCATATACAATAGAATGAAAAAAATTCATAGAAAAAGAAATGTTTTTGTATTATTGTTTGAAACTAAATTAACAAAATCAGAAAAAATTAAATATTATATATATACATAATTAACATTTTAATTACATATTTCATTATAATAACATTCTGATAATATCCAAAAGTTAAAATTTAAAAAAAAAATTTTTTTTTGTAGAAAATAAAATTAAATACTATGTTATTTTGAAAAGCCTTATTGATAAAATCAATTTGACTTAAAATTCCAATAAAAAGAATTAATAACTGGAAAGCATCGGTTTGGCAAAGATAATTGATAAAAATCAAATGAAACTATGATGATAATAGAGTTAAAAAAATTTATAAAATATATAACATATCAATTTTTTAAATTGGACTTTTGAATCTTATAAATTCCATTTCTTTTTTACACAATTTCTAATAACTAATACAAGAAACATTTTGGTTTTTAATTTTTTTTTTAATTTATATATATATGTATAATGTAAAAATTATATAAAATAAATTGAAAATATTCATCTCTCTATTTCTATCAATGATTTTTGAACGTTTCTATATTGGTTTTTGATTGGTTGTTTCCTAACCTCACTTTTGCTTTGAAATCGTCCAACTATTTGTCTGTCATACCCCACACCCATTTGTAACTTCCTCCTCCCACCCCCCCTCATTTTCTACCCAAAGGGGATCTTCAGGTGGCCATCTCTCTAGAGATGAGAGTTGGTTCATTGCGTTGTTGATATCCAATGAGATAGAAGCAAATACTATCTCTCTCTCTCTCTATGCGGTATTTCACTCTCTTTATATGTCTCCTGAGCCTTTTATCTCATATCTCAACTTTGACCCATCCAACCAACCCTCAAACCATTTTTCCGTTTTCCTTTTGATTATACATTCCATCCATCCTCTCTCTTCAACTCTTATAACCATACCCCCATACACACATAAAACATGCAATAACTATCTATATATTATAACCTTTTATTGAAAAATATTAAAAACATTCTGTCTAAAACAATATACGATATAGCTATACATATACTAGTTGGTTAAACTGCCTTTGGCGCTCTTTTCACTTATTAATCTTTTTTTCAACAAGTATTATAAAAACAAAATTTTTTAAAGACAATTTCTACTTAAGCTTGCTAAAACTCTATTTACTATTTAAAGTATTAAAAATTATTTGAAAATCAAATAAATAAATCTGGAGTGTCTCCACTCGACTATCTTTCAAATTTGATTGGATTAATTAAGATATTTTTTTTTAATTTAAATTTAATTAATTAATTTATAAATTAAAATTAATAAATAATATTTATTAAACTAGCGCGTGTTTGGCTCTTTGTTGATGGCACCACGTCACATGCTGGCGCGTGATTGTCACTCAACGTGTTAAAAATTAATTCCGGTACTAATTCTATATCTAGCAGTTTTATACAATTTTTAATCATGTGAAAAACTGTCAAACATACATCTTTATTTTTAGGGGGGGGAATCAAAAAACGTTGTAGGTGATGACCATCTTTCGAATGGGCTACATTTCTCAAAAGTTGATAGAAAGCTACGAATTTTGAATGATGCCCGTGTACCAAATTTCATGATTCTAGCTCAAACCGTTTTTGAGGACATCACACACAAACATTTTTCTCAGCCTTAGTAAAAATGACTCGGGAACCTTCAAAACGTATAAAAACATCAAAATCTCAACATCTAAAATTTTCATGATCGCAATACTATCTCTGGCGAGATAGTAAAAAGGTGAGGGAACGTCGTTCCCCCGCTTTCCCCTCCTAATACACCACGGATCTAAATATATTTTTATAATTTTTCATGTGTAAGTTATCTCTTTATATATCTAGGTGCTTATATTAAATATGTTTTTTGGCGAGATAGTAAACATGTTATGCTTCGGCGATGTTTGATCAAAAGGAATGAAAATTCTAAGCTGATGCTCTACCCATTTTTATCCATACAAGACAAATATATATCCTGGTAAATATCATATATATGAGAAATTTGTTCTTCTATTTAAAACTAAAAAAATAATTAATTAAATTAAATTTATTGAAAAAAAATATATTAACATCAAGTTTTATCCAATACAAATTAAAAAAAAACATATTTAATATAAGCACCTAGATATATAAAGAGATAACTTACACATGAAAAATTATAAAAATATATTTAGATCCGTGGTGTATTGGGAGGGGAAAGCGGGGGAACGACGTTCCCTCACCTTTTTACTATCTCGCCAGAGATAGTATTGCGAACATGAAAATTTTAGATGTTGAGATTTTGATGTTTTTATACGTTTTGAAGGTTCCCGAGTCATTTTCACTAAGGTTGAGAAAAATGTTTGTGTGTGTATGTCCTCAAAAACGGTTTGAGCTAGAATCATGAAATTTGGTATAGATGGCCATCACCTACAACGTTTTGATTTTTCCCCCCCTAAACTAACCGTAAAAATAAAGATGTATGTTTGATAATTTTTCATATGATTAAAGATTGTATAAAACTTCTATATATAGAATTTCAGTTTGATTTAATCCTTGAAAGTAACGAAGTTAATTTTTTAACACTGCAAATCACGCGCCATCACTTGACCTGGTGCCATCAACAAAGAGCCAAACATGCACTGATTTAATAAATATCATTTATTAATTTTAATTTATAATTTAATTAACTAAATTTAATTTAAATTTAATATGTGTTATTTAATACAATTCAAATTGCAAGATAGTCGAGTGGAGACAGACACTCCAGCTTTTTTCAGAACCGGAACGCGTTCCAGTACTTTTCCATGTCTCGACAACTTCCATTAAATCTACTGTTAGAATTCCTTTTTTTTTGTGTTCGTTAATATTTTGTATAGTAAGAATAAGAAAAAAATAAAATCTTACCTATATGGAAAAATTTTTTTGCTGAAAATAGGACTTTTTTGCTTCCACTATGCGTTCCCTTACTTCTTATTTTACCAATACATCATTGATTTAGATTGGCATGGGCATGAAATGTAAATATAAAAACAAATTTAAATTCTAAGTACTATACTGACAAAACCTTTCACTTGATAATAAATATATTATATTAAAAATATACCTGTGTATATATATGTATATATAAAGATGTTGAAAAAACTTAAATTTTTTATATGTAAAATTCTAAATTTTCCTTATATTTAATTTAATTTTTAAATTAAAAGATTTAAATAATGTTTTAAAAATACATGTATAAATTTCATAATGATAATTTATTATTTAAACTCACAAATTAAATTATTTATTTATTTGTATTTATTAGTTTTAATATAAAATTTCATATTAATTCAAATAAAGATTTCAAATGTAATAAATTATTAAAATTTAATTAAATATGATATGTTGTTCATATATTATTAATCTCTTTAATTATTTTTTAATATAGTCAGAGAGCAAACTCAATAATTAACCTAATTTCTATATTTTAACATTTGTTGATTTATTTATATATATATATATATATAATAGAATTTATCCAATGGTATTTTAAAAATAAACTAAATATATATATATATATATATATTTATTGAAAAGATGAATGAATTGTGGTTCTATGAGGCTGGCCATTCGCTCAGTGACCTGTGAAAAAAATGACTTCCTCTTACCCTTTAGCTTGGATATTTGTTAGGCTTAAGGGGGTGGTGGTGGTGGTGTTTGGTTCAACCACCATCAACAACTAACCAATGAAGTGTCCGTCCGCCTTTTAAGTGTATCTTCTACTCTATCCCTTTCACCTACTAACACCCACCCCTCTACTTTCTATCCATTTTCAACACAGGGCAATTTTTTATCAACCAGTGCCCATCCATCTTTAATCCACCAAATGCTTTTTTTGATTTTTTTTTTTTCTTTTCTATATTTGACAAAATGAAGGTGAAAAGTAAAGAAGAAGTATCAGAAGAAGAAGAAGAGCAAGAAAATGGCATAAGCAAAGAAGAAATAAGAAGAAATGGTGGATTTTCAAAAGTGGCAGACCGGAAATTGAAACTCTCACACATTCATACACCCACACAAACACCTTTAAAGAGATTCTACCAATCCAGGATAATATAAGTAACCAAACTTTATTCTGAACCCCCATTATTCACCTCCCTCCCGTATTTCTTAAATGAGAATAAAAAGAATATCACTACTAACAACATTTGATTCAATTTAACAATAAATAATATTTCATTAACAAACTTTTATTAATTATATAACGTTTATAAATCAAATAATAATGTATATATATATATATATATATATATATATATATATATATATTCAAGAAAATATGTATTTATTATTTAATAGTCTATTGTTAGAATTATTATTATAACTATTATTATAATAATATCAATAATAAGAAGAGGAAGAAGAAGAAGAAAGTTATTATTATATATTTTGTATTATTATTATTAATATTATTTGATACTTTAACAAAAATAAAGATAGGTAATTGTTTACAAAAACGGAAGCTTCAGGGATTTGGATAAAACTTTACATTTTTTCCATTTTTAATTTCAAAGGAACTTTCCTTATGCAATATTTCTCAGTCGCTTCTAGTTTTTGAGATAAAAATTATTCAAGTTTGACAGATTAACTAGTTATGAACGTCCAAATTAACAGCTATTTTTTAGTAATGTTTTATTGACTAATTTACTAATTATTCATTTATTATTATTCACTAATTTTCGCTTTTTTCAATTCGGTTTGGATATAGAAAAATTATTTAATTAATTAATTTTTTAATTTTCCTATATCCAAACCGAACTGAAAATTAGTGAAGTCAGCTACTCTAATTAATATTATAAATATTTCAGATAAATTGAATGTCATTGAATTTATATGCAAATTTTAATAATTTTTATCTCGAAAACTATAAGTGACCGAAGAAATTGCTAATTTAATAGTCACTTGGAATGAAAAAAGGAATCGACTGGTTTTATCCAAATCTCTGAAGCTTCTGTTTTTGTAAACAATTACCTAAAAATAAAAAAAAAAATATTAAATTTTCTTATAATTATAACACTCAATATTACAAAATATTATTCAAGTAAAAATTTTTAATTTTATTTTTTTTTAAATATTTTGTTTTTAAGGAAGCGTTGTACGACGTTGCACGTTTTTTTTATTATTAAAATTCCTATTTTAAATTAAGCAAAAACTAACAACAATGATTTTACCGAGGCTGAAACCAATACAGATCGATTTTTCTTTATAAATATTATCTAATTTCAAAAAAATTCTTTGAGCGGTTTAAATATTCAAAAATACAAATATATTTTATATAAAATTTTTGTTGGTATAATAAGAAAAGATAAGATTAATAAATTTTGTATAATTATTATCATTATGAATAGAACAACTCAATGTTATAATTAAAACAATAGTTTATTATAAATAAATATATATCATAAAAATATTAATCTAATGATATTAGCATTTAATCACTATTAGATGATATTATTATTTTATTTATTTGTTTTTTGTTTTTTAATATTTAATATTTAAAACATTAAAAAAAATTAATTTATTTATTTTATTAATAATTAATTAAATGTATATATATATATATATATATATATATATATATAATAGTGATTTTTCAATTATCTAGAAATACTTTATCTTCTAAATCTTTAAAATGTTAATGAAATGAAATTTAAAAAAAAAGTGATAGAATGAAGAGAAATACGATGATATAAAGTGGAGAATGATGAGTAGAGAGTGATGAGGAAAGCAGGGGGGGAGGTGTACTTTGAAATCAATTTCCAAATGCAAAGATTGACTTTTTTGGTATTTTCTTTATAAGATACTAAGAAGAAATTCGTCTGCCTAGTCAATCACGTATTTAAATCTTTAATACAATCTGCTTCACATCTCAACTCTCAAATCTACTGGTAAAAGACAAATTTTATTCTTATCATAATAAGATTGAATATAAATGAATTCAGCACATCACACCCAAATTAAAATAATAAAAAAATATAAAAAAAAATCTTTATAATTTAAATATTTATTGATCATTTGTTTAATTATAAATAATATTTATAAATCAATATTATAAAATTATATAATAATATTTTAATAATTAATAACTAATAATAATCAATATCTGGATAAATTTTATGATTTAAAAACTCACAATCATTGAATTGTATGCCAATATTAAAATAAAAATTAAGTCATAAATCTCATTAATTTGTTTAATTTACTGTTGAATGTTTGATTGGTTGATTCGTTAAAATCAATTCAAATATTTAAATCATTAAATATTTAATTGTTAAAATCAAATTTAATGAAATAATAGAAAATAATATTTACTTACGATTTACTATAGTCATTAAGAGGTACTATTCAATAAACAGTAAAATTTATTAATTTTTTAAACACACAATTAATACATGACTAAGAATTGTAGTTAAATATTTTGATGATTACTTTTACAAATGATATAATGAAATATTTTATTAAAATTAAATTTATATATAATATTAATAATTAATATATTGAAAATATGAAATAAGAATTCTTGACTGATATTTATTAAATAAAATGGTACAAATATTAGCTAGTTTTCATATTTATTTATTTTTTTATTATTAAATATTATATTTTAAAGTTTTTGAGGACTTGATTCTCAATTTGTTTTACATATTCGGTACGTTCTTGATTTGTTTTTATAATTTTTAAATAATAATCAACAATGAAATAATTGTTGTTATTTATTGTTATAAAAACAAATCATTATTATAAAATTACAAATAACAATAAATATAAAAAAAAATCATTTCTTTTAAACTATGTTTAGTGGAAAATAAAATAAAAATAAGAAAGAGATAATCTAAATTAAAGTGTATCTTGGTTTAAAAAACACATATAATATAGGATACATATATATTATATAGTATAACTTAGGCAAGGTTGATTCTACACTTCAAAGAAGAAGTAGAAGAGTAAGAAGAATTCCTTCCTCTTTTTCTCTCTCTTTTGTGTATTTTATATGTTTGTTTATGTTTATATATATATATATATGTGTGTGTAGTAAAGAGTCGTATAAAATGAGTGAATAGAAGGGATGGAAATGTTTATAGAAAATGAAAGAGAAAAAAAAGGAAATCATTTGACCTCTTGACATTCTCTCCATCTCTCCATCTCTCCCTCTCTTTCTACAAATAATATATAAATAAAGATTGGAACATTCTTTTGTGAAATAGAAAAATAAATCTCTATTCTTACACGGCTTTTTAACTTTCCTATTGCTAATAATAACAACACAATAAATAATTTATAAATATAAATTGGCTCTACGTATAATAGATCATAGAGATATTTATATAGATAAGTATATAATATTTATTCTAATTGCCTTTTGAAATTTGATTTGATTTCAGTTAGTGGCTATTCAGGGCTTTTGTTCAGCAACACGCGACTACTGCCCAGTGGGGCCGCCAGGTAACCCGGGGCAGCCCGGTTCGCCGGGTCCACGTGGCGTTGATGGTATCAAAGGGGATTCCGGTGACAGGGGATTCCCTGGTGAATCGGGATTGCAAGGACCGCAAGGCATTCCTGGTGCACCTGGACAAAGGGGCCCGAAAGGAGAGCCAGGACCACGAGGGCCTAAAGGAGAAAAAGGCTTATCAGGTAATTCACAATTAATATTTATTTATTCAATCAATATTTATTAATTTATTTAATTAGTTTTTTTTTATTTTATTAATTCATTTTTTAATTTCATATTTTAAATAGAAAATTATTTAATAAATAAATGAATATCAAATAATACCACAAAAAAAATGTTTATATATAAGAATTTAAAAAATAAATATGCTTCCAAAATGTGTATATATATTCATTTCAACAACTGTATTTATTTTATTTTTACTTTAATATATTATTAAATATTAAATAAATAAATAAAATAAACATTTCTCTCTATAATAAGAAATTGAATTTTCAATAATGGTTGCATATCATCAAGGGGTTCCCATAATATAAAAAAATCATTCTCTAATACTTATTGTTAGTAATATAATAGTTCACTTATACTATATATTTGATTGTATATAAACCCTTTATAGTTTTTATTCATTTACTAATAAATATATATATATATAAATGAAAAAAAGTAAATAATAATAAGAAAATTCTATACAAAAAATAAATAAATATATATTTGTTTATTTCAAATAAATAAAAAATAAACGGAAATACGTAACAAAAAGTTTTCTATTTTCAACTCTGAAAGCGATTATATTATATAGTCTATTAAATGAAATTGCCAATTGAAGAGGGAGAGAGGAAAAGAATAGGTGCAGAAGGGAAGAGAAATTCATTCGATTGAAGAAAAAGGGCAACAGGGATTTTCTTCTATTTCTTTTTATCGTAATCTAAATCCTACTCACATATATATGTATATATATATATATATATATATATATATATATATATATATATTCCTACTTCTTAAATACGAATCAGGAAGAAAAAAATACATTTCAAAAATTGTATTTGAATCCAAAAAAAAAAAAAGAAAAAAAAATTGTATTGAAAGTTGAAAAATCTTGTGATGTAGAAAATTCCTTGATTCAATTCAACAAAACTTTTTCTCTTCCCTTTTTAACAATTTGACGAAATAACACTATTGTTAGTATATATATATATATATATATATATATATAGTATATAGTATAGTATATATATATATATATATAATTTTTAAAATAAAATACTTAATATTATTAATTTTATTGCAATTACTTTAAGTATTTTAGGGTTTAATCGTTTTATGGCTATATATATATATATATATATATATATATACAAACTTTATTCTTTATTAGAAAAAAATCAATAAAATTTATTAATTTTATTTTTAAAGGTCAAGGCGGTTTGGATGGCCGTGATGGTGTACCAGGTGAACCAGGCTTGGATGGGATACCAGGCCGTAGTGGAATTGATGGTCTCCCCGGTCAAGATGGCATGCCGGGATTCAATGGAATTCCGGGAATTCCAGGATCACCAGGAACAAATGGGACAGATGGTAAGTCAATAAATTCATCTATTTTTATATTAATTTTAATATGCATTCATAAATATTGAATATTAAAGAAAATAAATCAATAATAATAAAGAGGCAGAGATTGGGAGGGATGAATGTGCAAAGTTGTCATAAAATTAACAATTACCTAAGTTAATTAATTAATTAATAAATTTATTTATTTTTAAATCATTTTTTTATCGGTTAGTTTCTTCTTATATATACTATATATTATTAAAATTATAATAATATAAATTTATTTCATTCACAAAGAAAATTTATTAATATTTAAAAAAATTTTATACAATAAAAAATATTCCTTTTTTTGACATGTTTTGTGTATATTAAAACAAAGTTTATTTGTTTCATTTGATATTAAAATGAGCGAAGTCTATTTTTTAAAATATAATATTTAATATTTTTCATATTTTTTCATCGTTATTATTATTATTATAAGAAAATGGAAGTCTATATTATGGATATTACTAAGAGAGAGAAAGAAAGAGAGAGGGGGGGAGGAATGGGAATAAAGGAAAAGGGGAATAAAGTAAATAAGAGAGTAGAAGAGAGAATGTACAGCATTCTTAACAAACTAGATGATGATAATAAATCACTTTGTTGATTTACGAGCTTAGAATAAGACAAAAACAAAACAAAGCAAACTAAATTTGCTTCTTACAAGGAAATCTTGTCACAGGAGAGATATAGGAATGTGAGAGTAGGGGCAAGGTTAAAGTTTTAATATAAATAAAAGATTTTATATGAATTTATTGAATATTCTAATTTCATATAATAGTACAATTTTTATTTGTTTCTCCATGTTGGCTTTTTATTGTTATTAATAAAAATAATATAACCTGTTTTAAAATATTAATTCAAGTTATATATATGAATATATAAAAATGAATATAGTTAAAATATTTTAAAACACACTCTATTTTGAACAACTGTTCTAGATATTGTTATATTGATTCATTGTTCATCAATATTTTCTTCTTTTAAAAACTTAACTCTCCTTCAATCTTTCCTTCCCTAGCTGTCTATTTTCATTGTTCCCTGGATGAAATAGCACATGGAATACAAATAACGAGTCTCTATTATTTGCTTACGAAAATGAACTAAATGTGCAGGTAGAACGGATGATGATGGGCTTCTCACTATTCGAAACCCTCACCCACCACCCAATCTCATGCCCTTTCTCGTTCTTCCATTCCACTTTACATTCACTCACCCATTCACTCCTCTTATATCCACAAAAACTCCTTCCAATTACAATCATCTATCTACAAATAGACACTCTTCTTTACTCTATGTTTTTTTTAAGTATATAAAAAAACAATATAGAAAAATCACTATTATATATATGTATATATATATATATATATATATATATATATATATATTATTATTTGCGGATAGACTCTGAGGAACTTTTAAGAGAAATTATTAATTATTTCCCTAGACTCGAACTCGAGTTTTTAGCGTGGTAGACTGTCGTGCTAACCACTAAACCTCTGAAAAGTCTCTTTCTCTTTATATATATATATTATCCTATTGATTTATCTAATTTATATCCATTATATATAAGTTACTCGGAATCGAAAAATGATCAGATAGGGGGATGGTAACTGATTGATGGTAAGAATTGGTAATATATGTAAAAATAGAAGTAGACAGGATTTGAATACAAATCTGTTGGAGAAAATGGAATAGTAGTACAGAGTTTAATATTTAAAGCCAATGTTCATATAAAATATATATAGAGTATGAAATTTATTATTTATTAAAATCCAATTTTTCACTGAGAGCTGGTTCAATTGATGATTATGATTCGGAGGAAATCTAAACATCTCCCCAAATGAAAGAGCAAGTGCTTGAGGGTGGATTAAGGAGGTTCGCTCCTCTCTTAGGTGATTTCCTGAGGTACTTCTTCACCGTCTTTATATACTGGTTTTCTAAACCCTCCCATTTCAGAACAAAGTATGTGGTATGGGAAGAAATGTGAGTCACATTGTAATATTAATTATTTATTTTAAACAAATATTTAAATAAAATAAATATGGAATACTAATTTGGGTGGTTTAATGTTCTGAAGTCTTTATTATTATGAATGGACGTAAAAGATTACCTATTAGACTAACAATATCATGAACTTTTTTGTTTGTTAATGGTCTTCTTCTTATTAAAAAAGTTTTTTTTTCTTGTGTCTGCCTTTTAAACAAATTGTTATGATGAGTAACAAAAAATAAAAGAGTATGGAGAGAAAAGGATAATGATAATGATGATGATGTGTTTATATAAATCTCAAACAACTCCCCTTAATTATTAAGGAATATAACTCCACTTCATATCTCTCACACCTTTCTTAAATACTCACATTAAATGAATCTTATGTTCAAGTAACTAAACCAAGAAAAAAATATAAACTTTTAATATCGAAACTTTTCATTTTTATATGAATTATTATACTCTTTATACTTAATAATTAAGTTTAAATAATAAATAACATTAGTTGGTATATAGTAGTATATGTATACCATAATCAATTGTGTTTTGTTAGTTGAGAATGAAGATTTTTCTTGCTAGACAAAGAAAACTTTTATAGTATTTTCTATACTCAGTATTTAATTTCTGTTAATATCCTGAATGAAGGAAAATATGGGAATAATTTTATGCTGGATTTCAGACAGCATAAGGACCCACTCAGACTAGAGACCCCTGTAGCAGAATTGTATAGAATAATACAGGGTCATCGAAAAAGATCGACGTGATTTTGAAGAGTAATAAAAACCGTAATACAAATGGTAGAATATTTATTTATATACAGAAAATCTTAAACTTTTTTATGTACTCTAAAAAGTTGCTATGTGTGCTCCCCCCGTCGCACGACAGACATCTAACCGATAATCAATTATCCCACCACGTATTTTGAAGCATTGCAGGAGTCACAGTTGCAATGATTGCGTAAATTCTATAATTTGATTGGTTTGTGAAGAATATTCCGTACAGTTGTTTTAGCGATACCTAGTTCCAACTTTCTTGATATTAACACTTCCAATTTCCTTAAAGGGATTAAACCAACGAACAATAGCTTTATCCGTAGGTGGATTTTCTCTATAAGGACGCCTAAAATGACGCTCCACTAACACAGGTGATTTAAACTCAGAATACCACAAAACACACTGCGCTTTCTGCTGTACGGTAGTTATGGAGTTTCTGAAGTAACTGACCCAGTCGAGCCGCACGGTAATGGCGGCTCACGGCAAGATGGCGCATGCGCCCATTGACTTCGAGTAAATGCTACTCAAAATATTTATAATGCTGCTCAATCTCTCGTTAATTTCGTGTTGATCACGTGTTCATTTATCGAATAATTGTATAACAAAAACCCGCCCACCTTTTTCGATGACCCTCTATATAGATTATAGTATCCCTGTGTATAGATTATAACAGCGATTTTTGAAATTTGTACCACCAAAACTTCCATCAAAAAGTTCAGGTACCACTAAAATGATTTTGTTACTAAAAGTAACTGTACTATAAGTAACACCCTCAGGTTATAAGTTACGACCAGGAATATATACATCTACCACAGTTTGAAAACCTCTGACACAGACTATAGTTATGTTCGTACCCTCACAACACGTATCATCCCCGCAAATCCCACCTTATAGACATTAACCTATTAATTAAATAAATCTTAATTAAAATCATAAGTAATCAAATTAATTAGCGATTATCAAAGTCCACAAATAGACAACCACTGAAGATAAGATTTATTATCATAAACTTATCTACTTAGTCATTAACTTATTATCAAATAAACAATTAACTTATCTACCTCATTAACTTATCGATAAACATAACAAACGACATAACATTAACTTATCTACTTCATGATTATCTTATCAATAAACATAAAATCGATTATCGAACAAAACATTATTTATCAATCTTGTAATTAGCAATCGACAAATATGAGATTGGCTATCAACTTCCGCAGATAAGATAATGTACAGGAACCCAAATAATTATCATATAATCTTTGAACTCCCTTCGAAATTGAACCTTTGCACTCCCTTCGAAACTGACCCTTGACATTTTCCCCACAAACCCCTACTCCCAAATTACTACCCTCTCCATGCCAAACCATACTATAAATATGTAAACTTAGAATATAAGCACTCAGTAGTGAATCAGTTAGTAGTAGTATAATGTCAGAGCAGTATAACATTAACATGTGATTAACGTGACGATGGCGTCGGAGTGACGTCAGTATGTCAGTATGACATTAGTATTGATAAGAGTATGATAATAGATTGATGTGTGTGACGTTCATGTAAAACTTTGTTATATTCAGTCAGACGACAACTTGCTCATTGTAATAAAACAATCTTCTAATAAACCTCTTCAAACCTCAACCAGTCGTATATTTTATTTCTGATCGATTTCTGCAATTAGCGAAATTCGTTAATTAAAGAATCACATCACCTTCAGATAAAATACTTAACTGGCGCAGTCGGTAGTCAGATTAAAATACTTAACTGTCACAGTCGGTGATCAGAGATAAAATACGTAACTCTATATTATTTTGATGTTTCTTAGGGTCGATGAAAATTTGTTTTGTACTAGTGGATTTAATTTAATAAATTTTCTAAATATTAGCTTGGAGATAAGTTACGACCAGGAATATATACATCTATATCAAATGTCAGGTGTTTAGGGGCCCGGGGTCTCTAAGTCTGTATAATAATATTATTATTATTTTTTTAAGGAAGTAATAATATAATACTGTAGACACATGATGATTACATTATGATTATAATTATGTAATTCTATATGCTCAGTACATTAATTAAATATTAATTTTATATTTCTGTGACTGTACTGTATTTCTTCCACATTTCTCTAACAATCCTTGTCATGAACTATCTCTTTCCAATTTTTTCCTCTCCCAATTCCGTTATATCTAACTTTATATTGTCAACCTACCGCGTATTAATCTATCCAATTTTATTTTTTAAATAGAAAAATTAAATAAATTTTTTAAAATACCTACATATAATTTATATAATTTTGATTGATTTTTTACTAATATTTTCGTATACATACATAAATGATATATAAGTTGATTGGATGTTTTAAAGCTAAAATTATTATTTGCTCTTTGCTAATAGACCCTCCTCCCCACTCTCTCGTTTTGTCAATTGAAAATGATGACTTTTCGGTGTAAACGAAAATTTTGCTTTCTATCTCTCAGTTCTATTCCCTAGATGGAGGGGGTAGGGGTTTAAAGGTTTAGTTGTTTGTTGCTTTCTGTCTAATTTGAATCCATCTTAGTCAATTTGAAAACTAATTTCAAAGCAGCAGTGAGGTGGTGGTGGTGGTAGTGTGTGGGGGGAGGGGGAGGTGTCAGGGTGTGGCGAGAGGGTTGAAGGCTCGCTTTGAGCTACAACATCAGGTCATTAGACGGACAACCCACACACACGAACACATTTAGACCAATGGACCAAATTTTATCACTCCCTCCTCCTCCAACATCATCTTTGCTTCACTCTAACCCCCCTCTCCTTACCCCTTCAAACGCTCTTCAAACTAACAAGTCAAGCAACCGAGCCAACGTCAATTTGTCATCATCACAAGCAGACAAATCTCACTTTCACCCCTTCCATCTCATTTCTCTTGTCAACTACACACCTTTATTGGTCAATATAATTGCACATTTACTTTCAAACAACACAACAACAACCTACAAACAACTTAAATCTTGCATAAAGAATTTCATAATTCTATTTTATATAAATTTTAAATTTTCTTTCTATTAATGATATTTATATATTAATTTAATAATTTAAATATTGTTTTTAATTAATAAAAAAAAATATTTTCTTTTAAAATGTATTTTACTTTTAAATTTTAATTAATTATAATATTTTATTTATTATTATCAATTTTTATCCAATTAAATAAAAATAAATATAAAAACTACATATTATTTAAGTAATTATTCTTTTATTTTTACCGACCGACGATAGGAAGGGAAGGTATTGTTTTCACACCAAATTTCTCATGTGGAGGTCTTTACATATCTACACGAATCATGCATTTTGTTAACAGAAAAAAGTATTTTTAGCATGATGTCTGTCCGTCCGTCTGTCTATTGTATGGCCATACAGACATTTATAGTTTGAACGGCTCAACGGATTTTGATAAAATTTGGTATATTTACTTAATGCATCAGTAGCATGAATTCATCAGGTTTTGATATATATCCGGAAACCGGAAGTGGTAGTTTAAAATAGTATTAATTTTATATTCATTGTCGGAAATTTTTCATTTAAAATTTAGTAGTAATTAATAATTGAGTAATGAAACTAAAAATAAAAGATAATAAAGATAATATCATTTAGTCATTTTAATTCAAGTTTTAAAAATATTTTTCTTTTATACTTTATATATATATATAAGATGGTAGGTTTAATCAAATGGACTATAGATAGATTTGTTTGCTAAAAACATTTTATTACATTAGAAAAATGTTAAATAATTACAATAAATACAATAATATATTCTTACCTAAAAACAAATTGGTTTTTATAGTCAATTCTTATCTTGTTAATAACTAAATAACTTAAAAGTATAACTAATGGTTTTCCAATTTATAAAATCTAATTTACATAACCTTAACACACAACAATTCCGTCTCATTATTGTAATACAAACTTAGAAATATTAAATTAATATAATTAATATTAATTATTTATAAATAATTCATAATAATAATAAATTGTGATACCAACTTAGGAATATTAAAATAATATAATTATTATTTTACATCTCCCCCCCTGTGGGAGATAATTCGTAGAATTTTCTACTTATATGGCATTAGTTTATTAATATGATATAAATTAGTATCACTCCTATCTTTGCTTTCTACTTCATATATACTGTTTGATATTTTATTCACTATTTTACATGGTCCATCTCTAATTGATTCAAGCTTATTTCTATTTATTTTATTTCCCTTTTCTACATAAACCAGGTCTCCTATCTCAAATCTATATTCTTTTCTTGTTCTATCCACTTTTGCCTTATTTACATCGTGATTGTATTGAGAGTTGATAAATGCTTGTTTTCTGTCTTCGTGAAGGTTTCTTAAAGATTGGAGTTGTTTTGGTAATGTAGATGTTTCCTTTCCCAGCATTAAGTATGCTGGAGAAAACTTAGTAACACTGTGGGTGATTTTATTATATTCTTCCGTACACACACTCCTTTGCAATAGTTGTCCATGAACTGTTTCTGCCCTCTTGTATCTTGCATCGGATTCTAATTACCAAGGTTTGATTTAATCTTTCATTCAACCCATTGGAAAATGGGCAGTCTCTTGCAGTGAAAATTAATGTTATCTCGTTTTCTTGCAGAAAGGTTTTAAATTCTCTAGAAGTTATACTAGGATATTGGTCGGCCAGAAGTATCTTTATTTTGTGGGTCCGTAGAATAGGCTTTAATAATTTGATGAAGTCTTTAGCTGTCTGTCTAGAGGATGTATTTATGAAGGCAAATCGACTGAAATGGTCAGCTAAAAGATGTAAGTACTTCTTTGAGGAGCGGTTATTTGAAAAACCTCCAATTGTGTCGATTGACATTATTTCGTAGGGCTCTGTCGCGGGACCCAATTGGGATAACAGGCCTATCTCTCTACTTCGACGAGACTTATTTCTTTTGCAAATTACACATCCGTTATATATTTCTCTTATTAATTTGTCCATGTTCTTAAAATAATAAAATGGGCGTATTTTTGCGGCAATGTGCCCTGCGCCAATATGACCGTATTTCAAATGAATTTTCCTTATCATCTCAAATCCAAAATCATCTGACACACGAATTCTTTCTTTACCTCTCAATTTTTTATATATAAGATCTCCTCTTTGAATTGTGTGTTTTTCATTTGAGAATATGTGTTCATTTTGTTTCTGATTTTGGTAGAGATCTTCGATCGAATTCAGGTTCACTATTTGAAGGACCTCATCTGTGTTTTCGAAAGACTCAAAGACCGGGTTCCTTGAGAGGGCATCTGCCTCTTGGTTCGTTATACCTGGTGAGTATTTTATAGTGAAATCATACTGGGATAGATAGTAAACTAAGTCACCTAATTCTTCATCAGTACGGGATTTTATTTTTAAATTTTCTAGTGGTTTATGGTCTGAAATAACCATGAATTTTAGGCCAATCAGCCAATGTTGCCAATATTGAATTGCCTCTTTTATTGCTAAGCATTCTAAGAATATAGCTTTCTTCTTTTTTGTGTTGTAGTCAATTTCTTAAAAAAATATGCAACAGGATGTAACTGTCCATTATCTTGCATTTGTTTCATAATTGCTCCTATCCCTAGACCACTTGCGTCTGTAAATAAATATGTGGGACGGCTCGGGTCAAATATTGCTAAAATTGGACTTTTGCATAAATATTCTTTTATGTCTCGAAATGTTTTGTCATTTTCCTTTGTCCATTGAAAAGGTGTGTTATTTCTCAAAAGATTATGCAACGGTTCTAATAATTTTGTGCTATTTGGTATATATTTATGATAGAAATTTATTTTGCCTTAAAATTGTCTTATATTCTTTCTATTCTGAGGTTTTGGAAAATCTTTGATTGATTTCAAATTATCGTGGTATGGTCTCACAGTATTATTTCCTAGAATGTGTCCAAGATACTTTACTGATTCCTTTGCAAATTCCTAAGTGATTCTGAAAATTTTCTGAAAATATTAATATATCATCAATGTAATTTGTGCAAAAATCTTGCAATTGATTCCTTCTAATTATGTTTGTTAAAGTCCGTTGGAATACTGCTGGAGAGATTTTTAAACCAAACGGCAACCGTGTCCATTGATAATGTCCGTTTTGTGTGACAAATGCTGTCTTATATCTCTTGGGTAACGAAGAGGAGTGGACATTTTTGCCAAGTTGATTGGAGGGGATGATTAGCTTCGACATGTTTGAACAGTTTTGATCATTCTTGGATTGAGCGTAAGGGAGGTGACTTCATCAAACTAAGTGACATTCCCTTTGAGAAGAATCTGTAGCCTGCCCAGCTAAAACGGAAGATACCATACCTTGAAGAAATAGCCAAGAAACGTCACGTGAAGTCTCAGTGTTCCCCGAACTCGAAAAAAAGCTAAGTGGTCGACACATATTTAAATAATTGCAATTACCTAATGAAACTCAATTCCATTCAATTTATAATCTTCCTATTTCTAACGGTACCATTTAATTTCTTCAATTTCATATTAATTTCTTGTTATCTATTGTTATCATATTAATTCTTCTATTTTTATTAAATTTTAGTTTAATTTTATATATGCATTTTTAATCTGAACCAATTCAATTTTATCATTTCCCTTATCAACCTTCGCGGATTCAATACCCAATTATTATTCTAAATTTAACCAGAGTGCTACCAAATTAATTTAATCTTATTTTCAACCAATTTTTCGCATTAACCACCATAGCTAAGTCATCCAATATACGACAATATATATAATGTTGTTTGGAAATTAATTTATTTCAAATTGTAGGTCGGTTCTGTGCCTTTTCACAGCTCATTTTCAGTTTAAAAGATTGAATTATTTTGTTAGAATTTATAAAAATATTAATGAAAGTGTTTTGTTGGTTATTCTTTCATTAACAGATATTTTAATAATTTATTTGATTAGCTGAGTGATTTTAATCAAATGGGAAATAGAGTGGGATGAAATCTCATTAGTTAGACATTGAGGTCATTATAGATGGCCCATATGCTTGATTACTTTTTAGTTTATTCAATTATTCATCTCTTCTCTCTCTTTTAACGTAACCCATTCATTTATTTATTTATTTCAAACATTTCAATTTATCGAAAAATCAACAACATTCACAATACTTTTTATTTTTTTTAATCGATATTTGTTTTCAAACAAGCTTATATGCTATTTAATTTAAATTATAGTTTATTTATATATTCACTCACATAAATATACAAACAATCAAAATAAATAACAATTAAAATATACAACAATAATTTTAAAATTTCAAATTTAAATTAAATGTAATTATAAATTAAAACTGAATTCAATATCTATTATTTTTTGTTTTCATATTAAATAATTATTCAATAATAAATAATAATAACTAAATTCATAACCAAGTTCATTTATTTTCTGTTTTATTTTATAAATATAGCATATTGTTTATGATAGGAATGATCTTTGTCAAGTATTGTGCTTTTAATCAAAGATGATAATAATTCTGATTTGTTTCTATTATTATCATCATCGTCATTGTTTGAGAGAAAGTTTGTTTTTGTAAAGACAACCACAGAATTTTTGATGAGATTTCCTCCATTCTCATCCTCCCTGACACCATACTTCTCTATATTTCTCCTTATTCTTCTTCCATTTGCCTTTCTTTCTCTCTCTCTCTTTCTTTGCTTGCTATTCAAGTTCAACTTTCTTCAAGACAATTTAATGCACAGTTAAGTTTTTCCACGTTTAAATATTGTAGCAGTTCATTTTGTTACAATAAGAAGGGGTAGGATGAGGTACTTGAAAAAAAAAAACAACTAAAATGAGAGTTCAATTGTGTGTGTGTGTGGCCTCAATAAAAAGAAGGGCACAAGGATAAAAGAACAAAAGAAAAAAAAAGATTTAACCCTTTAAAAGTAACAAAAAAAAAAATTAAACTCTACGTTATATATAAATTTATTAAAAACTTTTAATTTACAATTAAAAAAGAAAAAGAAAAAAAAAATACATTCCATTTTTATATTCTTATATTATTTATATATTCTATAAAATATTTTTACTGTATAAATTAACAAATTTAGTTTAAAAATATATAATTAAAATATTTAATTAAAATAATAAAAAAAAACAATAATAATTTATTTTTAATTATAAATATTAAAATAACATTAAATTAAATAATTAAAATAATAAATATTTTAATTTGATTAATTAATTATTATTTATCAAATAATATAATTATATTATATTCTTCTTAAAAATAGTAGGTATACATTTGAGATGGAGGTAGGATGGGTGGGTGGGAAAGAGGGGAGGAGGAGGGAGAATTCTCAAAAGTCTAATTTATCATGGATGTGCATGTTTATTTTCTGGAGGGTTGTAGGGAAGGATGAGTCGGATATACCTAATCTGGATTCTGTCCTTGTTTGTCCTCTGCCACTACGGAAGGCCGCCTTTAACCCCCTTCAACCCCATCCACTTGCAAACAGACAGACACACACAGAAAAACACACACACACACACACATTTGGGATGAAAACAGTTGGGAGACAGGAAATTTATCATCCGGACAACGAAATATTGTCTTGTTGAAGGAGACAGGACAATCATGTCGAACAAAGTGTTTAACTGAAAGGGAAAAACCACCCATAAATGTAAAAAAATCCCCCATTTTTAAAATTTGCCTATAATAATATTCTATGATTTTATAATGTAGGAATAATAATCAATATTCTTCCAATATACTCGTATATTTTTTAATAAATAGGATGCCAATATATATATATATATAATACATATATATATATATATATATATATATATTTATCAAAATTTTTACAATGTATAAATACCTCTATTATTATATTTTCATTATAAAACAACATTATTAATGTAAGTTATTTTCTTCATAATAATATCAATGCATAAATTAAAATATAATGTACACATATACCAGAGGTTCTTAAACTTATGTACTCCGCGGACCCCCACTTGGAGAAATTTTTTTTGACGGACCCCATCCCAACTTTAGGTACTTTACGTCATTTTATTAGTTAATTTCTGGCTTACGATCTCATAAGAACAAGGATATATGTTGAATATTTCTAACAGTGATTGGTGAATAACGATTTTTTTGCATATTGTAGAACACATTTTATCAGAAATTATAATATTGAAGAAAGAAAATTCAGCTAAATATGAAGATGGAAACGGTAACAATAGTTTTCTTGCACATTTCGTTGAATTTTGGTATTTAATCTCTGTTTCCTCACAAAGCCATGCCATCGCTCCTTTTATATTAAATAAAGTTTTAACTGACTCATCATTTTCTCGTGCACCTGTACGATGGCTTTGCGGACCCCCAGTAAAGTCTTCGCGGACCCCCAGGGGTCCGCGGACCACAGTTTAAGAACCTCTGACATATACTATATATTTGATTTTACATAATATATATTCACTTCATTTTATTATTCAAAAATATGCAATATCAGTTAAAATGAAATGAAAAACGGCTATTTACCTTTAAAAAAAATGAATTTTTTTAATAATATCCTTTAGAAAATGATCTTTATTATAATCACATTACATTTTTATTAACAAAAAAAAAGAGAGAAATTAATATTAAAAAAAAGGAAAATTTCATATTATTATGAAATTATGTAGTCTACATAGATAATTGTTATTATTATATCTTTTAAATGCCAGAGGGTTATTTTTGTTTATAATTGTTGAAAATAATTTACTTTAATGATATTCCGTGTTTCTAAGCAAATTAAGACAATTACTGGAAATAGGAGAAAGAGAAACTAAAAAAAAAGTTAAAGAGAAAGTTTTTTTAAAAAAAAGATATCAAATTATATTTTATGAATGATTTTATAAGAACAACAATAACAATAATAATTATAATACCGAAAATGGTAGATGACACCATTCATGGTTAATTTTTGGGTAAACAAAACAAATCATATAATAAAGAAAATATTTATATATCTAAATTATTTCTATACTATATTTTATGTTTTATTAATTTAAAAAAAAAATATTTTTTTATAAATTATGTATTATATTTATTTCACTGATTACACAGAATTGAGCGTTTGTTTGGTTATTTATAAGAGAGGGGATGTCAAGGGATTATGATAAGAATTGGTGATCAATGTGATAATGAAAACAGTCTTGATTAAGTACAACTTTACAAAAATTTCTGTGGGCCTCTTCTATCTTGGTTCCCATATGGCTGGTACATTGTCCTTATATAGAACTTATTTTTAGTAACACTCCCCCCACATCAATATAATTTAGTTGACACAAAATTATATATAAATATACATATATAAAAATATTTGTTCTTATTTTTAAATATTTTTTTAAGAGTTTGATAACAAATTTTTTAAATTTAAATAATTCTTGATTTATAGTTTAAGTAATAATTAAATATATTAAAAGTATGTCAACGATACAAGTTCTTGATTTCGTCAATCCTGTAAATTACTTATTAAAATTTAAATTAATTTTAATAATAACTTTTAATTCTAGTAATTTATTGTATGTGAAATATAATTCGGATCAATTTTTTTTTTTTTGTTTTCCTTACAATTTTTTAAATAAAAATATTCTATACTATATTCTCTATTTTTTAGAAATCAAAACTTATTAATAAATATGCTTATAAAAGAATATAAATACAAATATAATCATCTTTTTATATAAATTTGTGTACCAAATATACAACAAAAATTTTCAAAGATATTTTGTGACTTAGGTTTTTAATATTTTCAATTTTCTAAAAAAATTATTTTAATAAATTAATTATTTAATATTGATTTTTTTATAATAAATATTAAATTTCAATTTAACCCCTTCAATACTGTAGGGACATATTGTCCCAGAGAATTTCTAATATATACTAAAATAATTTAAATGCTTACATTGGGATCTCGAATTTCAGTTTTGTATGGTCATAGGCTAGTAAATAAGCCCTAAACTGTCTGCTTTTTTTTCTTTTTACCGACCGACGATAGTAAGGGAGGTATTGTTTTCACACCAAATTTCACATGTGGAGATTTTTACATATCTCCACGAATCATGCATTTTCTAAACAGAAAAAAGTATTTTTAGCATGATGTCTGTCCGTCCGTCTGTCCGTCTGTCCGTCCGTCTGTCCGTCCGTCCGTATAGATGTGTACAGCCTGAACGGCTCAACCGATTTTGATGAAATTTGGTATATTTACTTAATGCATCAGTGGGATGAATTGATCAACTTTTGGTGCAATTCCGGAAACCGGAAGTGGTAGTATTAGCGATCGACGATAGGAAGGAAAGGGTTATTTTCACACCAAAGGAGATTTATTTATATATCACCACGAATCATTTACTTTGTATTGGTTTTATCCTCGAGAAAAATCATATTTATTAGTTTTTTCTTGATTTAAAATTATATGACGTCATCCAGCCATTCATGACGTCACAGCCTGGTCTTGCATATATATTATAAATAAAATAAAATTAAAAATGTTTATATTTATTATTTATGTATCCATATCTGTTTTTTATTACATTAATAGATATATTAAAATTATTTGAAATTGTTTCTGTAGCTGGAAATTAATTTATTTCAAACCGTCGGTCGGTTCGGACCTGGCCACAGGTCAACTTATTTATAATATTTTGTCATTCTAGATGTTACTAGCAAACACTATACACGCGTCATGCTTATTACCACCTGTGTTTTTATTTGTTCTGTGCTTGGAATTGCCAAGGAAGCTATTTATAATTTTTTATTACTTATTTAGTGTGCAGCAATAGTTTTTATCTCTTTTCAAAAATAAAAATTGGACTTAGTGTTAATTATTGGGATATTATTTTTTTCCCATCAGTATTAACTAACCGATATATTCAAAAAAGTAAGCTATTTTTTATTTTATTTTACTTATTTATATAGTGTGCAGCAGTAGTTTTTATCTCTTTTTTATTTCCAAAAATAAAAATTGGACTTATATGTCCCAATAGTGTTAATTCTTGGGATATTATGTCCCATAAGTATTGAATAACCCATATATTCAAAAATAAACTGGAGTGTCTTCACTGTCTTTCAATTTGTTAAAAAATTAATTCTAGTACTTTTAGCGATTCAATCAAGCTGAAATTCTATATATAGCAGTTTTATACAATTTTTAATCATGTGAAAAACTATCAAACAAATATCTTTATTTTTACGGTTAGTTTAGAGGAAAAAAAATCAAAACGTGGTAAGTAATAACCCTCTTTCGGTTGAGCTACATTTCTCAAAAGTTGATAGAAAACTACGAATTTTGAATAATGCTCGTATACCAAATTTCATTATTCTAGCTCAAACCGTTTTTGAGTAATCTTGTCTACACACACACACACACACACACACGCGCGCGCGCGCGCGCGCACGCGCATACACACAGACGATTTTTCTCAGCCTTAGTGTAAATGACTCAGGAGCCTTCAAAACGTATAATAACATCAAAATCTCGACGAGATAGTAAAAAGGGGACAAAGATCACTTGCCAAATGTGCACAGTAGCGCTCTGCAATGATTGTTTTGCTAAGTATCATTCTTGATTACTTTGTATATACACTTGGGTGCAGCTAAATCAGTGATTCTCAACCTGGGCGATATCGCCCTCTGGGGGGCGATCGACATCTTAAAGGGGGCGATTATTTGACTATACGATTTTGGGGGGCGATAAGTTATTTTTGGGGGGCGAAATCATTTTCAACTCTAAAATAAGTTGACCTGTGGCCAGGTCCGAACCGACCGACGGTTTGAAGTAAATTAATTTCCAGCTACAGAAACAATTTCATATAATTTTAATATATCTATTAATGTAATAAAAAACATGGATACATAAATAATAAATATAAACATTTTTAATTTTATTTTATTTATAATATATATGCAAGACCAGGTTGTGACGTCATGAATGGCTGGATGACGTCATATAATTTTAAATCATTAAAAAACTAATAAATATGATTTTCCCGAGGATAAAACCAATACAAAGTTTATGATTCGTGGGGATATATAAAAAAATCTCCTCATGTGAAATTTGGTGTGAAAATAACCCTTCCCTTCCTATCGTCGATCGCTAATACTACCACTTCCGGTTTCCGGATTTGCACCAAAAGTTGATCAATTCATCCCACTGATGCATTAAGTAAATATACCAAATTTCATCAAAATCCGTTGAGCCGTTCAGGCTGTACACATCTATACGGACGGACGGACAGACGGACAGACGGACAATTATTTGAAATTGTTTCTGTAGCTGGAAATTAATTTACTTCAAACCGTCGGTCGGTTCGGACCTGGCCACAGGTCAACTTATTTGACATTAAAATGTCCCGTTTTTGTCACTAGACAATATTGTCACATTAAATATATATACAAAACTTCATTTTATATAGATATATACAGATACATATACATGTTTTTTTATAGATAAAATTCTATCAATTTTTAAAAATCTTGAGTAGAACATGAATGAAAGATAAAATTTCACTTTATGTGAATAACACTTAATATTTTTTTTAATGGCTTCTCTCTTTCTACCATATTATAAATAAACCTCTATCGATAATGTTGGCGTATTGATCAAGAATGATTGTACTATAGGGTGTAGAATAACATCGTTGACACATTGTCAAGTGTTGTTTGATTTATTATTTAACTAATGACATGTCAAATACCTTTTAGAAGGAAAAAAATTTCGGATAAAAATTAACTATGAGTGGAGAATCATTTAAATATTTTAAAAAAGAGAGCTGTTGTTAATGAATTTCCAATATATATATATTTTTTTCAATTTAAGTGAAATTTAATGTCAAAATAATGGGGGAAAAATTTAGTATCCCCTTTAATCACTTCTAAACATAATTATTTAATAATAATATGGAATTGTTTTAACTAAACAATTGTATATATATATATTTATAGAATAATGTATTTATTTAAGTAAATAATTTAGAACATATGAATAGTATATGAATATATATATATATATATATATCATATAACGGAAATAAACTTTGTTTTGATGTGAATTGTTTCTCTCTCTTTCTCTTCCTTCTTTCTTTGGACTGACAAATAGACATAGAAATTTACTACAGAGCAAATTATAAAGTTGGTGAGGGTGATTTTAAAACTAAAACTTTTCAAACCTACTCCCACCTTACCTCCCCAATCCCTCACCCCACATCCATCTTCTACCCCTAGTATATAAAAGATATTTCAAAGAAGAGTTGTTAGAACTTTGCTAAGATACTTGCTATTAGTGTTACTGTTACTGTTACGTACGACAACGGCAGAAAAAAAAAGAAATTTGAAAATGACTCAAATAAAATTAAAACTTGGTAAATTGTATAAAATGTCCTGGATAAATGAGATAAAACGTGAGAAAGACGTTACCAACCATTAATATAACGATTAAAACTAAAAATAACTAATATTAAAGTGAATAATAAATTATTTTTTTCTTTTAAAATCAATACCTTTTCAAATATTTGTACAAATCAAATATCTCTAAATATTATATGATTTTATTGCTTATAGAAAAGACCGGAGTTAGATGAAATCATTTTTAGTTTTTAATTAAACTATTTTATATTCTTGGGGAAATTCTTTGACAGGAAATCATAATTTTTTGGACTACCAAATTATCCAGAACCACTAAGTATAAATTAAATTGTGGAACTACAAGAATACTTCTAACTATGCCTATTCGCTCTGTGCGTGACGGCGGAGCCACCAGAAGTATGAACTATAGGGAGCTGTTTACATTCAGTGACCTTATGTTACTTGGTAATAAAAAATTTATTATTGTAAAAAAATAATCAGTGATAAATAAATAATAAACTGAAATATTTATTTAAATATTGTTAATTAAAATAAATTAAAAATGTTCACGTGTATTTATTCGACAGACTTTTAAAAACACCCACAAATATTGTCTATATTAACCGCTGCGGGCGCTGGTGTCGATTTAGCTCTCCCCACCATGCCTTCGCACACAGCCAATACAGAACAAAGTATTAATATATATAATTTCTGTAGAATGTATGTGATGTCTGTAACATTATGAAGTTAGTTATAAATTGTCAAAATTATTAATTTGTAACTAACTTATATTAAATTTTATAAGCCATCGGGGCCGAAACCCATTTTAGCCAATTTTTAAATTTACTAGTAGTAATAATATAATATAAACCAAATTTTGACGAGACTGTTGTGTGCCGCCGTGGTAAAAGTGTACCGAGCATGGCAAAATGGGACTGTTCAAAACAGCGACATGGCAAATGTGGTGCACCACGGGCCATAGATGACAGAGGCGAACGACGGTTGTGGAGATGCGTTTGGGCAGATAGACGGGCTACCGTTGAGCAACTGACCACCAAATGAACAGGTTCCTGAAGGTGTTCACTGAGATACAAACAGTTCACAAACTCAGTCGTTTCGGAAATGCTTCCACTCTTGGCTCGAAAACCAATGACCATGCCCTTTTGGACGTCGGATAAATCGCTTCATTTCTGCATTATGCCAACGATTGAAATGTTTTCTGAGGCCTACACACACCCTTTATATACGCTCAACTGCACTGTGCTAAATATATATACTGTGATTGATTATTTAACTCTGACGTGGAAAGTTCCTGATGGTCACATTAATGTGACTGGACTGTGTATATGCCTACTGTGTATATACCTAACCATGACACGTATCCTCAGAGGATTAACCAAAATGGCCATCACACAGGAATTTAACCTCACTTTCCAAAACCACCATCAGCAGACTTATAAAATAACCAGGACAAAAAAGGCGATGAAGAAATTTACGACTGAAAATTAATAAGAGCTTCCTTCTTTGTGACGCTTTTAAGTCAAGTGAACCTACGGTAGATGATACTTATTACACCCACTCCATTCTAGCAAAAAAATGATAGGGGCAACAAATTGAAGTTCTGTGCCAAAATTTAGAATTAATTAATAATGCTGGTCTCCTCCATATATAAATTTATCGGTTTTATCAAATTGATTGTTATTCAACCATAAAAAATGAGTATCAATTATTATTTTAATGAAATTCAAAGAAGAAAAATATCTTTAGAAATTTTTTGATTTTTAAGATGAGACCAATATTGTAAACTTTATCATCTAACTTTTTATAAATACAATATAATGAATTTAGGAAAATATTTAAACAGTATTCCAGTCACGTGTTGAAGTAAATTCAACAACAAATGTGGTTATCTTTATTTACTTATTATTTTTTGTTTTTGTTTTAAGAATATTCAAATATTATTTTATTTTTTGTTGTTTTGTTTAGAGAGAGAGAAAGAGTGAATGAATGTCGTGTATGTAATGAACAGACTGTTTCTTTTTTTTTGTTTTGTTTTAATTATCTAGAAATAAAAAGAATTAAATAGTAGATGAATATATATGTTTGGAAAGATAGAGAGATAGAGAGAAAGTAAAAGAGGAGATAAGTGAAAGTAACTAAAGAGAGTATTGGAATTTAAAGGTAGAAAAAAGTTTGGAGGGATGAATTGAGGGTTTTTTATATGTTGCTTCTTCTGCTGTTGATCTCTTTGTTTAGATGTATGTGTGTGGGTATGTATCTCTGTGTGTGTTATTTTAAACGTTTCTTCTTGCTCTTATCTTCATCTCTCTCTCTCTCTCTTTTTACGTTATTTTTCCACTCTTTATTTTCTTTAATTATAAAGTCAATTTCTCTCTCTTTTTTTGATTGGGTGTGGGAATGGTGTATGGGTGATGGGGGCGTGTGTAGAGTGGTGAGTAAGATGGGGAGGGGTGATATAAAACCCAAGGGTTAACCAGTCGAGAGGGAAATGGCTTTCAGATGCCCAAAGAGAGGGAGAGAGGTGATTTAAGTGCTTTATCAAGCCACATAGGTTGCCAACTAGTATTTCTTTACGACATACTAAGCCCCGCCCCACCTCCTTTCCTTAACACCCACTATTTTATATATATTCTCACCTGAACATTAAACAAATCTATCAATTTATTCAAGAGATATCTACATATACCTGCATATATCACATGGGAAAAATAGATTTACTTAATGTAAAAAAGAAAAAGTGTTCTAAACATCAATGAAAATGTAAAATTTGAATTATTATTTAATGATATATAATAAATTTAACCTACAAGACATTTTTTCAAAGTTTACATTTTTATTTATTGATTTCAATTATTTTCAACTTTAGGCAATTTAGTACACAAAAAAGAACAAAATATGATAATTATATCTTATATATATATTGACAGAAGCCATTTTTAAATATAATTCTGACTAAATATAAGATCATTATTGACCAAATTTTATATTTAAACTTTTTATTAAAATTTAAAGTCATCCAAGTAATATTTTAATGAAAATCATGTATTAAATAAGACTACTTTATATACACTATATATTCCATAATTTATATTTTATTATTATTATTATTTTAATGTCAAAAAAAGATGATTCCTTAAAAATCAGGAAAAAACAGGTCAAATTCAAAAATAAATAACTTATGATGGCGGGTCAATAAGTCCGTGACTTTTTGAATTTCGATCGATCTCTTCAAGAGATATCTACATATTTAGTAGATCTAGTTATTTTTGTCATCCATTTTAGCAGACTTCCTCGTGATTGGAGAAGAAATTGGAAAAAAGTGAATTTCCATAAAAATCAATGAATTGGGATACGAATTGCTCCCTCATCCGCCCTATTGTCCGGATTTAGCTCCGAGTGACTATTTCTTGTTTTCAAACCTAAAGTAATGGCTCGGCGGAAAGAGATTTCACTTCAACAATGAAAACATCTCACAAACAAATCTATTTTGATGTCCTCGCCAAATTTTATTTTTTGGAAGGCTTAATAAAAATTTGAGAAATATTGTATAAAGTGTATAGAGCTCAAAGGCGTTGAAAATAAAATAATTTTTTATCCAAAATCCTGTTTCATTCAAAAAGGCACAGACTTATTGACCTGTCCTCGTATTTAAAATAGAAACAAACAAATATTAGTTTTTAGTTGTATAAATAAATAAATAATTTGATTTGATGATAATTGATTGAATTTTATAAATATTAATGATTTGTTTGATAAAGAATTTATTATAATTTTTATCAAATATAAAAATAAATGATTATACTAACAATGTTAGAAATTGATATTTTAATAATAATTAATATTTTATGGTGATGATTCAAAATAGATTGATTTTCAACCTAGAATAATTGTAAATTGATATTAATAATGAAAATTATCATTGATATCGAAAGTTAAATTGTTGAATTATATTGTATAGAGAAGAGGAGAGGGGGAAGGAGAAAAAATCCTTTCAAACTCTCCCCATTCCTCAACCCATAACCCTTAACCTATATGACCCACTACAGAGGAAATACTAGGATTTAATGTTGTTATGTATCCTAGAGAATTCTAAATTGGATATAATAGTTAAGCCCTTTTGGTTAAACGTGAAAGGATGGTGGAAATATTATATATGTTTAATCATAATTCCAATTAGAATTTAAGTGTAATAGTGAAGGGATATATAGGTGTATTTGATTGCATTTAATTGGAATTTATTCTGTTTACAGGTCGTCCAGGATTAGTTGGACCCCCTGGACCGATGGGCCCTAAAGGCATGAGAGGTAAGCCTTAATATTTCTATAATTACACTTGAAAATATTCATATTAATTTTGAAAAAATAAATAATCTATTTATTTGATTATGACATTAAATTAAAGAAATATTTTTTTAAAAAAATTAACTAATTAATATAAATAAAATAATTATTTTTCTTTATTCACTCTCTAATATATTTTTACCGACCGATGATAGTAATTGCACTTGTGGAGATTTTTACATAATACCAAAATGTCAAAAATAATTTTTAATTTACTTTATTAATTATTTCTTTACTTTTCTAAAAAGATTTCACTCATAAGTTAGAATTAGAATTTAGCCCCTGAGTGGTTGGCAATTAGCAGAACGCTTGACATTACATGCTTCGCTTGAGGATGGTTTTGCCCCCACTTTCACATTAAAATTAAAGAATTTCAATTATTTTTACTCTGAATTGAATGAAATTTGAATTTCTAAGATGATTTACTATTCGTCATCTACTATTTACCATATTAAATAAAATTATAAATTTAACTTTAATTTGTAATATTTTTATTCATTCTACATAATAAATAAAAAAGTTTTTTCTATATATATATATATATATATAACTAATAATATTTCAAAAAATGAATATTAATTGTAATACTTATATAAATGTGAAAAATATATTGAATTATCAAATTATTATGTATTTAACTAACAGTAAGTATAAATTTATCATAATTTTTAGAATAATTTATTCTTTATAATAATTATATATTTAAAATTATTTTTTTTTAAATATCATAAAATGAGAGAGAACAAATTGAATGCTTGTTAAAATTAATAAATATTGGCTCAATTTATGCTCCCATTCTCTTTCTCTTTCACTCACTCTTTTGTATTTGCATTTCGTTTTTGAATTAGCAAACATTCAAAACAAACAAAACCCTATCTCAAGACAAAGATAAGAATGGGATGAGGTTGAAATGAATGTTCGCTAACGAAACCACACAAACCCACCCACCTCATCCCCACCACCCAACCACCCACCCACCACCTTTAGTTGTCTTTCTTCATTCATCAACTCCCATCCATTCTCTTCCCTTTTTGATATTTAAATATGTAGATTGTTTAAATAGTAAACTCCACCAATTTGGATTCATTCCAATCTACCCTGCACTCTAACAACCACAACCAACCATATTTGGTATCTTAAAAGAAGATTCCATTTTATTTAATAAAAAATAGGCTTCTATAGCGCAGTGAACAAATATATATATATATATTTATATTTCAAAAAAAAAATCTAAATAATATATATATTATAGGTGCTCAGTTTTTTTTCCTTTTTTTATTTGCATATTATTTTAAATATTTTTTTCTTTTCTATTTGTATTCAATTCTCTTCTGTTTCTATTTAATAATATATAAGATTGAAATTTCTCTTTCATTATTATATAATATATTATATAGTACGAGGGTAAGTCAATAAGTCCGAGACTTTTTAATTTCCTGTCTCTTAAATGAAATGGCAACACTGCTTCTGTCAACGGGCAACTATCAGCTGACTCCTGACGAAATTTGAACCATCTGGGTCTTTTAGTTTTTGTTTGACATCCTTTAAAAGTAGAATACCTCGTGATTTGAGAAGAAAATGAAAAAAAGCAAATTTCCATGGAAATCCGTGAATTGGGATACGAATGCTCCCTCATTCGCCCTATTCTCCGGATTTAGCCCCTAGTGACTATTTCTTGTTTTCAAACTTGATGAATTAAAAGAGATTTGACACCAACGATTAAATCATCTGACAAACAAATACCTATCTGGATGTCCTAGACAAATCTTATTTTTTGGAAGGGATAAAAAAATTGGAGAAACGTTGGGAGTTCAAAAAAACCTGTGTTTCATTCAAAAAGTCACGGGCTTATGGACCTACCCTCGAATATTATATATGGCTGTACCTCACTAGAAAGTTTTAGACATCACCTTAAAATTTCTTTCATTATCTACTTCATCTTTCCATCCAATTTCTACCTTCTTCCAGCTCCTTTAAATCTACTTTTATATATAATATTTGACTGTAAATAAATGCCTTGCGGATTTTTTTCTTCACTGATTCGAACCATCCTATTTATCGCACCTTCGTGACTTTATAATTTTGTCTTTGGTCGTATATTTATACTTTATTTAATTTATTTGGAGCTGAGTTGATGTAATTTCTCCTTATATTTATTTATTATTATATTTCTTTTTAATATAATAGAATAATTTAGAAATTAACACATTCGCTGTTTAAATATGATTTCAATTAATTATTTATGATATTCCTCTACTGCTCTCCTCTAATTTATTTGATTTTATAAACATCTATATGTGTATAATTAAAAGACAACACTGACAGCCATTTCTCTCGAAATACTCAATCAATCCGAACCTTTCAAACGCCGTTCGTTCCCTCATGTTTAATTCCACTAATGTGCGAATAATTATAAAAATTAGTTAACCCGTTACCGAGTTATGGTCAAAATAACGAGGGTTCAATTTAGCAATTTGAATAGTTTACTCGTTAATTCTTTTTTTTTATATTGTGCAATGTTCACATTGGCCATCTAGTTTTAATTAAATCGTGATTTTTATTCAATATTATCTGATCAACCTACTCTTTCCCATCTAACTTCATTGGCTTCGCCCGCATGGTATTTTTTATATTAACAGTAGATAGGTATATACCATTGTACAATGACAATTAATTACAAAGATAATAGCACAATAGTTCAATATCAATTTTTTACATCTCAATTTAAAAAATATGATATGGTGTGGTGGTGCCGTTTCCATTACATATAAATACATAAAAATCATTATTCTAATTCAAAACCTATTATTATTTATTTATTTATAATAAAATAATTTTATTTTTATAGGAATTTTTTTTCAAATGTTTTTCTTGATATGTTTTGACATCATTCTAATAATAATATCAATATTTATTTTTATAGAACAAAATTGATGTAATAATATATTATTCAATTTAGAATTATAATATATTTTTGATATATTTAGATTTTTCTTTCTTATTTGTTCTATGTATAATCTTCAAAAAAATAATTTTTTTATCAATTATATACATACTTTATAGATTAACAAATATTCTTGACTTTGTTTATCATTGTAATTAGTATTATATGTGCAATTTCTATTAATACATAAAAATTTAAAAATTCTTATATAAAAATATATAAATCTCGATTAAATGAAAATTTTCTAAAACTAATTTCTCTAAATACTCTCATATAACCTATCATAGTTGACGATTCATCCGATTTACAACTTCTAAGCATTTGCATAACATAAGCATTTACAATTTTATTTTTAGATATATAAAAAAATACTTTGTCTATCTGTTGTATTTAAATTGATCTATCCTATTCAATTGTACAAAATGGAAAGCATTTTAAAATGTAAATAGTAAAATTATGCCAGAATAGAGAGGATAACAAAATCAAAATCAAAGTGAGAATTTGATTAAATATTGTTAAAACTTTGGTGGTTGTTTTTATTTATAAGGGAATTTTTTGGAAATAAAACCACATATTGATATTTTATTGTAAATTTATTCAAAAACACAAAAAATACACAACGTTTCGCTTGCAGAAAGAACAATTGTATATTTTTTGTTTTTTTTGAATAAATTTACAATAAAATATCAATATGTGGTTTTATTTACAAAATTCCTTTATTGATTAAATATTAATTTAAAAAAATAAAGACTAAATTTAAATTTAAAATTACTTGATAAAATAAATAAGAAGGACTTCAATAAATCTTTTATAAAATACAGACAAATTTAAAATTTTAAAATATTTATAGTCATATTTCTTCATAGAAATCAAAAAATTGTTAATTAATATAAAAAGAATATACAAATTCAAATAAATACCAATGCAACGTGTTAAATGAGCTTTACTTGAATAACTTAAACTTAACTAAATTAAAATTGTCAAACTTTATTGTAATACATTAATTATTTTATATACTTATACTAGACAACTAGACGAACCCGTTGCAAACGGTGTTTGTAATTAAGAGTAAACTGAATTTGAAACTAACTTCATAATGTTACAGACATACCTACATACATACAACCGAAATTATTATTATAGATTAGTAATCAATAATGAGCACCAGGTATATAAATCCCATGTCATTGACTTATTATATTTTTGTTTATGTAGGATTGTCAATTTTTAAGGTTCTTTTGAAAATTTTCAAAAATAAAAATATGTCAATGCTCATCTCTTTCTATTAACATAATTCGATCTTAAATTTTATTTTAATCTGTTTGATTTGTACCATATAACAAATATACTAAATAATTTGTAGATATATATAGATTTAAATTCAATATTATTTTTTTTAATATTTTTTTTTCTTTTAAATAAAAATAATTTTTTTTTTTAAATATAGATTAATTATATTTAATATTTAATTCTTATACTTTAATTTATATTTTAAATTTTAATTTAAAAAAAACTCATCTTAAATTTTCTCCTATTTCTCACCCCACCCTCCATTCCCGCGTCCTCCCCAAAGTCATATATTTTCAAAAAAAAGGCTTCCTCAATCCCTAAGAAGATTATTTCAGTTGGTAAAAGTCTCTTAATATAAATTTATTATAGACGCAAAGGAAAATAACCAAGAAAGGTGGATGAAGATTGTAGAGTGGTGGGAGGGAATGCAAGAGAAGAGGGAAGGTTTACCTTTAACGAAACCCACCCTACTGTGTTAGGGTACACAGTCTCTCACACTCCTCACTTTTAACATTTTAAGCTGATCACGAACCAATTCCATTGGAATGCAAAATGTCCTCTTATATATTATAGAACATGAAATTTAACATCTTCTTCTTTTATGACTCCCCGTTATTACAACATTCATGGAATAATAAGAGAAATATCAATATTATTAACCCTTACATTTAGGCACCTATCTAGATACCTTCCTAAATATATGGCGAGCATTGTTTAATAATATTTTATTTACTTACTTATAAACGGTTTAAATATAAAAATTGGATTAATTGAAGATTGAAAATATTCATAGAATAGATATATATACAGTGTGCTTCAAAAAAATGTATACACACTTTGAACTTCCATAGAAAATTTATTTACCGTTCTACAAAGTTAAATTTCAGGAAAATAGAAAGCTGAAAGTCCAATGTAAATGAAACATAAATAACAAATGTTAATACTGTTCAAAATGGTGACCTGCAGCATCAATACAATTCTGAGTACGAGTCACCACTGATTCTGTACATCGTATCAAAACGTCCAATGAGATTTCTCTACACACTGCTTGAATCTCATTCCAAAGAATGTCTACGTTTGTACACCTCATCTTTTACTGTGCCCTAAAAGAAGAAATCCAGTGGAGTAAGGTTTGGAGAGCGTGCTGGAAACTCGATTGGCCCCCTGCGTCCTATCCACTGGCCCGACAAATTTTGATCCAGGTAAGCTCGTACGTCGTTGTGATAGTGCGGCGGGGCACCATCTTGTTGAAAATAAATATAACATTAGCCTTGTAGAGCGGGAAAACTACAATAGTTTAAAGTGTATATACATTTTTTTGAAGCACCCTGTATATATAAAAAATCTATGATATAAAAGAATGAAAAGAGGATAGAATAAACACCCACCCATTTCTAATAATAATAAACAATATAACCTACACCTACCTGAGTTAGTATTCTAAAAATATCAAATATTATTTCAAAAATGATCATAAAAAAATACTTAAAATTTTTAATGTTATTTTTTTATTTAATTTTATATTATAGGATTATTATTAAATTATTATATTATAAAATTAAATTAAATCTCACTCTTCTAAATAAAGATTTATCTTAATTTTCTTAAATTATTATCTTCTTAAATGATCTTTTTTAATTGATTAAATTGAGTAATTAGTAAAAAAAATAAACATCTAACATCCGAGGTCTAAAATTGAAGATTTCCATTAAAAATTGATACATATATGTATATATGAAAAGTTATTTCCGAGTTATTTTCACCCTTAATTGGGATATTTGACTCTCGACGTTTCGGCGTCTACTTTTTCGCCATTTTCAAGAGAGTATTTTAAGCTGGAAATGATAAACGATTATATCGTATATATCATCACTCAAATATATATATATCCTATACATTTAAAATTAATTTTAAAAATAAAATTAATTTGCCATATCACTTTTCATATCAATAGAAATAAAATATAAATTATTAAAAATGTATAAAAATGTATAAACATTTTTTTTTATTATACATCTTAATTGAATGTTTAGTCAATAAATGTAAAATTTACATATATATATATATATATACACTATATATAATTTAATAGTATAATTATATTAATAGTATTATAGCATCAAAGAGATGATATAAGGACGAAGATTTTACTTGATGGTTTTGGTGGATGGTTGTAAAAAGATGAATAGAGAGAATAATCCTCAAAAGAGAGGCAGAGAGAAAGAGGGACTGAGAGAGAGATAAAATAAAAGAGATTATCACGTTTTAGCAAGAGCAAGCAAAAATCTCTTACAATTTATGAGGTTTACACATTCAACTTTGCTTGCCTGCTTGCATAAGCTCATTCACTTCATCTCTCTCTCTCTGTCCCACACACACTCACACATCCAATCTCACCTCATCTCTCTATCTATTATTTCTCTTTCTCACTCCCTACACTATTTAACCATATATACATACATACATACATACATACATATATATATATATATACATAAAAGCCTATATTGTAATGAATTATGAGAGGAAAGGATATTTGCCCAGTAAGTATGCATAGTGAATAAATAATGACCAAAAAGAGAAAGAGAAATTACCTTTCACCCCTTCTCTTTTATTTTTCTGATAATTGCATTCTCTATTAAATTATAAAAAAAATGATACGTACTTAAAATTTATATAAAAAAAATGTTAACGATATATATAAATTTATTTATAATAATAATAATAATAATAATAACGATTTTTATTTAATTAAGGTATGCCTGGACCACGTGGTCGCCCCGGTCGCAATGGTCGTAATGGTGACCCAGGCGAAGCGGGGATTAGCACATACCTCGTCAATATTAAAGGCGAGAATAGAAGTGAATTATTAATTCCACCATCCATAGCAGGTAAAAATATTTAAATTTTTTGATTTGATTTTTTTATTATTATTTAAGTATTAATTTATATGAGTGTTGATGTGTTAGAGCCATCAGGGTTGTCGACAATAACAGAAGAAGGGAAAAATGTTCGTTTACGGTGTCCAGCAGTTGGCACCCCAAGGCCTGAAGTAGGATGGCGACGAGCGGATGGGACACCCATTGACTCGGGACATTGGCAAGGTAATCACCAAAAAAAAACATTTAACATTAATTAAGCCTCTTATATCAATATACAGGGTGCAAAGTCAAAATCCGGACAAAATTTGATTTGAATTTTCCGCTGTTCTATACCACCTACGAATGTCGCAATTGGCTCCTAAATATCGTGTACGCATCTACTAAGCAGGCATAACCTCAAAACAGTCGCAATGTTGAGACAAAGCCAGGTGTACAACCGAAGAGCAGCGATCATTGAAAGTGTTCGCGCTGGTCGCTCAGTGACAGAGATAACAGGTTCTTTGGATACCCGAGATCCACAGTTTACGATGTTGTGGCAAAGTACAAGGAGTGTGAGAAGTCGGAGGAAGGTTCCGCAACATCCGCGAGAAAAGTACACTTGAAGGAGCGCGTTGTCAGGACGCCCAAGGTCAATTCTGGCCAGCCCAGATTTAAATCCATTGGATTACTACGTATGGAGCGTTATTGAAAGGTCGACAAACAAGTCCAGACATCCGAATGTAGCGTCTCTCCGAGTCGCCATTGAAGTAGCATTCGTCGAGATGGACCGTGATGCCGTGCCTGCGATCGCTTTAGACTGAGATTGGAGGCGGTCGTTCATGCAAGTGGGGGATATATCGAATAAATCTATTCTTTGTGGTACTATATATTGTGTGGTAAAGAATATTTGTATAATTTTTCATTTTTTAAATAAATAATATAGTGTAAACAAAAATGTTTAATTTGTCCGGATTTCGGCCGAGCACCCTGTATATATATACATTTATAAGTTTAAAGATACTATTTTAAGCAAATATATAAACAAGGTGTGGCTATTGATTTCCATGACTGTTCTAATATCACAGGAACAAATGATGTGAAAATCGTAACCTTTTAATATATTTCGAAATAATCTCTATCAGCTCTAATGCATCTTTGGCATGGTTATATAAGTTGTGGAAACAACTTTTAAAGTCCTCTTTTGGCAGGCCTCAATATCAATGTCACGTCCTTCTAGATGTCTCTGCAAATGCATTTTTCTTTGATCACAGTCACACTCCGAAAAAGAATTCATAGAATACGTCCCCATTTTCAACAAAATGAGAGTTGGTTTCTGTTGAATAATAACGCCCACTCCTATATTGCGTAACCAATGAAAAGGTTTTTCGCCAAGCATGAGGTCGTGGAACTGCAACATCCGCTATACTTTCCTGACTTTTCCCCCGCAGACTTCTTTTTCTTTCCCATACTCAAAACTGTGATCAAAGGAAAACGCCTTATGAATGTTGAAAATACCAAGAATGTGTCTGCGACATTGAAGAGACTTCAAAAGATCTTTACTCAACTTATACAGCAGAGCACAGAAGGTACACAGTGTATTGGGGCAGATGAAGGTTATTTATTAAAAGTTTACGTTTTTCATAACCACATCTTGTATATATTTGGGGAAAATATGGGAAATTTCTAGAAAAGAGCTATCATTTCGTGTGGTGTTATAATTTTGAATGAATGGGTTCCTATTTATAAAGGAATGAATAAGCTTGGCTCGTTTTCCTATATACAGGTTTATTGACAAATATGTTCATGATAATATTATAATAATAATTTTAATCTTAACTTCATAATGGAATATTAATCCAATCTTCTAGAATCAAGTCTCTGCATTTAATCTTGTTGTATTTTTATGAAAATATTTGAATTTATTTTATTTATATTTATTTATTTGAACAATAATACTATTTATTGATTTAGAACTGTTCGTTACCATCTTTAAGGTAGATTGTTGTTCGTTGGTCTAACATTTTTAAATTTTAATCCTAAAATATTAAGCAAATAAATGCTACTGAAATGATTCGATAGACAATAATTTGATGGAGATATATTCGGCAAATATGATGGGTATCTAAGAACTACTCAACCTGATTCTTGTAAATTTTGTTATGTTTATATATAATACAATATGTAGTTTTGTCTCATCTTAATGAAACAATTTCTCTGCTTCAAGACAAAATAGAAATATTAAATTTTTCCTTCAACAGTCAAATAGTGAATGAAAATCAATTTTTACAAGCAATAGATATTTACTACCTGGAACTCATAAAAAATATATTAAATTCACTTTATCTTTTCTTGCATCATAATCAAAGCCAAATAGCTGCTTGAAATAAAAACTCACTCCATTAATCATCTAACATCTTTTTCTTGAATACGATATAAATTTGCTTTCGAATAGGAAAATACGACAGAACTTTTCCATCCCATTATTTATGTTTATATTGATTTGTATTTTTTTTTATTTTATTTCTAACAATTCTATTTCCTATTAATTTTTAATCGTGTTTTTTTTTTTTTTTTCTTTTCTTTATTTGATAATATAGAAAATTACCTTTCTTGTTGAGAATAGTGAATGGACTACAATAGATAAGAAACGAGAGAGAGGTTTAGTTTGGTTTTTCATTGATTAGGAAAAAAAAAATTGTCCAATACCACACACACTGATAACAACCCATCCCACAATCTCAACCATCTAACTTAACCGTTTCGATTGGCTCATTTTATTTTTTTTTTCCTTACCTCTCTTTCTTTCAAATCTTCTCTTCCATTCACCATCACCACCCACCACCCATTCCTGCTATCAAATGTCTTTTGTGTTCCGTTTTCTTATTTTCTACCTCTTCATTCCAATCACAGACCATTAAAAAAATCCACTCTAATATCCTTTTAATTTGTTCTCCATTTCATTCATTCGTTTATGTCATAATATAATAAAAATAATATCTAGGTATATATTTAATTCATAATTAACTACCTTCATTATATTAGATTAAAATAGTTTTAAGAAATATCGGGCAAATTTTTCCCTTCTTTTTTTTCCATATATATAGAGTAAACGTACCATTAGTTAACCGCCTTAAGAGAAATTTTCATTAAAAACGTAATTATTCTGTAACAAAAGTGAGAATAATAACAAAACAAGTGCTAACATATTTTATAACTATTTTTAATTATCACTATAACACAAATATTAGGTTAATGAATATTTAAATATTTCTTAAAATTTTTTTCTAAAGGTATTTATTGTTTTTGTAATTGACCATCTTAAAATTGATTGATCCAATAATTTACCATCGACATAAAATGGTTTTAAAATAAATAAATGGAATAACATCCACTAAGGATTGGTTTTATTAATATTTTTTATAATTTATTTTAATTATTCTTTAAATTTACAGTTCATATCGGGAATTACTTAACATTTCTTGTTTTGCTAATATTGCTCGAGGTGCCTACTACACTATTCCATTTGTAATCAAGGATGTAAGCAGTTTTTGGACATTTCCATAAATCTTCTGTATTCTCCATCGATGAAATCGTAGCTTCTTCCGTAAATTATATGATTTTTTAGGAAAAGTAATTTCTCATTTAAAAACACCAAGTATTTGTTTATCTTTTTTCGAACATACAAGTATTGAATTTTAGAGCCTTCTGATCCTCATCACTGACTTCAAGACAATTATTTTCACATCTGAGTGATATTTTAAAACTGAAGTCAGAACTCGTTCCTTACAAACTATCTTTCCTCCCTTTATTTTTTTTGCTATCCAACTTTTTCCTTCATTTCTTTTTCCTTTGCCTCTCTAAAGCTGCTCATTTTTAATCTTTCCTAATTATTCTTCTTTAAATAATCCATAAATTTAATAAAATATATTTATTATTATATTAATACGAATATTTAACCATCCATATTTGACCATCCCCGGTCAATTCTTAAAAAAAATGTGAAGTTTGTTTAAAAAATGGACCATCCCCTTGATAATTGTTAATGTTCATATTAAAAAAATATTTCAAATTAATTAATAATATAATTTGTAGTATCAACTATTGAATTGAACTTTTGGTTTAAAATTATTATTAAATAAAACATAATATATTGAAAATAAAGTATATTCTTAACGTTTTGCATAAGAAACTAACGTTAAAATGCAAGAACGCTTACCTCGTGTTTTAAAAAATTAATAATTCTACTATAAATGCAGCGATTGGTCTCTGTTTCAATGTTAAGCAATCCGGAAGAGGCTCTTCTTGCTATTTATCGATATCTCGAGTTTAATTCGAAATTAAAAAGCTTATTTTGATGAAAAATCTATCAAATGGTCATTTATCAGTGATAAACTATTGGTATGTTTACCCTATATATTGAAATTTACATATATCAGAATATATATTTGTATTATTTTCCTCAAAAGAAAATGTATTCTCTATTTATTCTTATTGATAAAATATTCTCTAAGTCAGAAGGTAACGAACCTTTTTCCTTGTCTGTGTGCCAATGAAATCAAGTAAAAAACAACTTTAAAATAAAGTTTTTATAAAAAATAAAAATAATAATAACAATAAAAATAATTTTTTTTATGATTAATCATTTTTGTGCACGCCATCATTAATTCCTTTTATAAAATAAGAAAATTAATCTTTTAAAAAATATTTTTGTTTCAATGGGATGTTAATTTCATTGATATAATATGTGTATATATAGTGTAAATTAGTGTATTTTAATATATATAATATTTATATATATATATACATATATAATGTAAATATAGTTAGATAATTAGTATACATTTATATATATATATATGTATATTATATTCATTTTGATGTTGAAAATGAATAGGTAAAGTAAATTGATTATATTAATTAGAGATTCAGCTATCAAATTTACATATATAATCTAATGAACTACAATTTTTATTTATTAATCATCATTCATTCGCTTAATTCAAGAGTCAAATTCAAAAGGCATCTTCTTATTTCATCTGTTCAATGGAAAGAAATGAAGCTGAGTCAGTTGTTTGATGATTGTTCCAAATTAAATCTTTGCCCTGGCCGTTTGGGGTGTCCAGGCACGTATTGCTTTCCTATTGCACCCCACTCCCACCCCCATCTCACTTTTCTCATTCTCTTTCTTTCTCTCTTTCTTTCTACTTCACCCCTCTGCAACGTTGTTACTCTATTTCACTCTCCCACCCATCCACCTTCTGTAAAACTTTCTTCTTTATTTTTCTTATTCCTTCCTTCTTATCTATTGAATTTCGTTAATCTTATTTTATTAGAATTATTGCAAAAAATATAAAATATCAATAATATATAAGTATAAGGGGATGTAATTAATAAACAAACTAAACCATAAAAGTTGGCAATTACTATAAAAAGTATATTTTAACTATTTAACCTCTTGATAATGAAGGTAGAGGTTAGGTTGTCAATCTTGGGATTAAAGATAAATTTACAATCAAAATAATGGACGTGTATAAAAAAGCGAGACAAAGTTATCGAAATATAGTGCATGCGCATTACTCTTTATTTAGAATGTGATCAAAATATAATCAGAATTCGCTTTGCAAAGATATCTAATGTTAAAAGAAATTCTCCGACCGTTGAAAACCATTAGCTAGATTAGAGGTGTTCTTCATGGTGTCTCAAAAAATGTGCATCTTGAAGTGTCTGCGTTGGAAATGCTACATTCTAACACTATTCCATGCTCTCAATGAAGATGATCCTGACCGGAGAGTTCAATTCTGTGAATGATACCTGGCAAAATGTAAAGACGATGCAGGGTTTCCATTCAAAATAGTTGGAGCGATGAGGCCACCTTTAAATTAAATGGCCAAATGAATCGCCATAATTGCATCTACTGGGGTGAGCTGTAAATCCTCATGCTACAGTTGAACACTATTTAAACTTTCCAGGGTTAACAGTGTGATGTGGGATATCAGCATTAGCCATTTTTTGTACCGTTTCGTACTGTTTGTGAATCCAATGGTTCACGTTGTCAACGTTGTCTGGACAATAACACTCATCAATTTGAACATTTGCGAACATGATTCTTTTATTCTTTAATTAGATTTTTTTCTGTAATTCAAGTCTTTTCTTGATCAGAGGTTGCTACTTCAAGTACGTTCCCAATTATTATTAGGTAGGTTGGATGGACTTCGATTTTCATTACTGACAGCAGCAATGTGAGGCAGTTACAATACAAACATGACATCATCCATTTATTATTTTTGGACTCTTAAGAGGAAAAGCAATATTTATTTAACATCCTAACATAATAAATATTAATAATTGTTAAAATTATATAGTAGTTCTAACATTCGTTACTCTATGGTAAATGTAATAACAATTTATAAGTGTTTATTAAAACGATGCCATAATTACCTTTTTAACATATTAATTAATATTATAATAATGTGTATAATAGCGAAGAATTCTAAAAATTCCATAGATCAGGAAGGTTTCGAAGAATTCCTCAACCGCAAGAAGAAGACAACCGAAGAAAAATTCAGTATCTGGGTTATATCATGCGTAGTGAGAAATATGAAATTCTTCGCCTTATTATCGAGGGGAAGAATGAAGGGATGAGATCGGTGGGTAGGCGCCAGAACTCATGGCTTAAAGATCTCCGTAGATGGTTTGGGTGCTCAGCTATGGACATCTTTAGAGCTGCAGTTTCCAGTCTTGCCATATGGATCGCTAATCTCTATAAAGAGAAAGCGTCTTAAGAAGAATAATGTGTTTGTGAATTTTTGTAGATGTGACTGCTGTTGGTCATATTCTCAACATTCCAAGTATAACTCGATATCATATGGGTGGTTACGTATGCACTGCTGATAATGGCATAAAACCCTCAGTAAATCATACAATCTACGTCCAAGTGCACTGTAAGTACTTCTAAATTATTTTTCTTTGATTGGTTATTTTTATTTCTGCTTTTGTTTATTTTTTTATTTAGTTACGCCGTTAATTCGAATTGGTCAACAAATGATAGCTGCAACTGTTGGTGGTCAGGCCGTTTTGGAATGTGAAACGGAAGCCCATCCAGAAGGTGTAAGGTATTGGGAGAGGGCAGATGGGCGACTTATAGAACCAGGACCCAGACATCATCTTGAATATCGTGCTGTCTCCATATGGAAGGTTAAATTTAAATACATAGAAAAAATTTATCTTATTATCAATTTTCTTATTTCTTAAAATATTATTTTCATTTTATATATAAAGAATAGTTATGTTTTTATTATAGGTTTATATCTCTTACTATTGGACATATTGTTTTTTACAAATATATATATATATATAAGGTAAAGGCACCAGTAGATGGCCACTTAAGTTACTAAACGCTAGTTTTGTTGTTTATCAGTGTATGTGCTGGATGATAACGTATATCGATAGTCTAAACACCAATTAATTTTCAACAATTAACAGATAACTTTATTTTCAAAAAGTCTATGAAGTAAGAAAATTTAAAAAAAAAAAAAATTTGCCCTAGTAGGTGGCCACTTTGATAGTCTGAAAAATTAGTACTTAGCCACTTACTGCGCCCATCCAGTTTGAATGCCATATTTTATGTATTTACTTATTTATTTAGAAATTCACAGGTGCATAGACCCTAGTTGGATCCTTATATTGTTCCTGAAAATATTTACAGAAAAGTAAATTGATAAATATTATAAAAATAAAGAACAGAGATAAAAATAAGCTTGAGTGTCTCTACCTCGCAAATTTGAATTGGATTAAATAACATATATTATATTTAAATTAAATTTAATTAATTATAAATTTTAAATTAAAATTAATAAATCTATATATTTAATACGATAGTGTCCGTCTGTACGCAAAAAACTCCAGAGCCTAAACTACAAGGAGTAAGGATACCAAATTTTTCTGAGGTGAAGGGTACCTCAAATGATGAAAAATAAAAAAGAAATTAGAATCTTAGGTAACTCCTGAGCTGAGCTGCGGGTGTTCCATTTTCCAGAAATATATATAAAGGAGAGTTTGTATGAATGTAATTTGTTTACTTTTTTGTTGTCATAGAAACAGATATATATATAATTAGAACCTCTCTCTCTCCCTCTATTTAAAATTTTAAAAAATGGAGTGTTCTAGCCAGGTAAATAAATCGGACTGGAAGAGGAGACATGTGATTAGAGAAATTGGGGAAAAATCAACCGAAATGTAATTAAACAAAAAAATTCAAGAATTATGATACGGATACGACTTACATACAATTAACATACAAAATGTAGAATTTGAAAAAGAATAAATATTTAAATACTTAAGATCTCTAATCACGAAGGATAATAATATTCGAGAAGAATTTAAATCGACGTTGTAATTGAGTAACGCCTGTTATTATGCAGTAAAGGGGCTTATCTCATCAAAGAGGATCAAAATTAAAATATATAAAACAATTATTTTTCATGTTGATCGATGACTAGGGTGACCATATTTCGAAAACACCAAACCGGGACAAATGGTATACCTTTTTTTTAGAACTAAATTGAAAAAATTTTGAAAAAAAATGATTTAGTATTATTTATTAAACCAACGCGTGTTTGGCTCTTTGTTGATGGCATCACGTCACGTGCAGACGCGTGATAGCAGTTGTGTTAAAAAATTAATTCCGGTACTTTCAGCGATTCAATCAAGCTGAAATTCTATATATAGCAGTGTTTTACAATTTTTAGTCATGTGAAAAACTATCAAACATATATCTTTATTTTTAAAGTCACTTTAGAGGGAAAATATCAAAACGTTGTAGGTAATGACACTCTTCCGGTTGAGCTACTTTTCTCAAAAGTTAGATAGAAAACTATAAATTTTGAATAATGCCCGTATTCCAAATTTCATGATTCTAGCTCTTAACGTTTTTGTGGGAATAATTTTTTTAAGCAATAAATTCAAGTTGGCCTAAATAAAGGCCAGTAATTGCCCACCCCGGCCAATTACTAAAATAAAACAAGGTAACACAAATATTGTTAAGCCATTTCACTTCTTAATTTTTTCGGTCCCAATAAAAAGGAATACAACAAATTAAAATTAATATATAAAATAGTTGCTATACCCTGCCTAACTACTAATTTTTTTTGAATATACTTCAAAATCAGCTCCATACCAGAACTATTTGCTTACTATATTACTTAAGAAATTACCTTTATTAGCTGTGTTGAGAGGTCCCTGTAAAGTCAAGATGAGCCATCACGGAACTAAGGGCTGTCAATATGCGTGCGATTTATTGACACTCTCATAGATGATTTCACTATCTCATAAGCTAACAATAAATTGAAAATTATTTTGAAAACTCTTATTTTATGTATTTTTCTAGAAAGTGGCCAACTACTGGCGGGTGGCCAATAACTGGGGGTTTTACCTTATATCATTTTTTTGAAATTTCGATTGTTGTTTTATTGTTGTATGATTGTTATTTTATTGTTGTAGGGTCGAATGATATTAAATATCAGTCGTATCTCTTCAAGTGATTTCGGACATATATTTTGTGTAACTAAAAATGAATTGGGAATAACCAAAGGAGATTTTACAATTTTTGGTAAGAATATTTATTTATTCAATTGTTAAATTTATTTATTTATTTTTATAATTTGTTATATAGAATTGGATCCTACAAAGCCGTTACCACCAGTAGGCCCATTGGGTATGGGTTTTGGTGCTGTAACCGTATTTGGTCAATTGCCCCCCATTTCTGTCTCAATGGATGATCTCTGTCCCCCACAACCAGAATGCAAAGAATGTCCGGAAGCGAAATGTTTCGATGGTGGTTTCTCCCTCTACAATTTGGTTGGCAAAATACAAGTGAAACAACTCAACAACATCACTTTCACGGGATTACCAGACAGGACATTAGGTAACCCATCCATTCATTACATATTTTACTTTTTTAATATATAATTTAAAAACAATATTAAAATAAATAATAAATTATATTATTTATAGACAGATAAATAAAATTATATCAATAAAAATCAGTTTAAAAAAATAAATTAATAATAATGTAAACAAAAGTATTATTATACAAAGGTGATTAGGAAGGGAAAATGTGTGGATTCAATTATTGGATTAAATAAATGAAAATGTAATTATTTTTTAAAAGCCTGGTTTAGATTTGTATCAAATTTGTGCTAATTATAATTATTAATGATACAGTATTTTTTTTTTTTTTGTCTTGTGATCATCAATTTTTCACTTTTGTCATTATTTTCTCTCTCTCTTTCTCTTATTGGGTCGAGTCAATTGATTGAAATTAAATTATTCAATTATTTAATCATTATTATCATTCGGCGCTGACAAGTCTCTTTTTTCACATTTTTTTTTTAATTCATTTAATTTTTTCACCTGACAATTTTCAAATCAGAGCCAAAACTCAGCATATCGTATTAATCATTATTAATTGCTTTACATATTCTATCCAGATATAGAACAAAAAAAAATAAATAAAAGAGAGAGCGAAAAAAAAGTAATAAAATTTTGTTATGGTAGAAATTTTAACAAAAAACCAAAAAAAAAAAAGTTAAAAAATTTCTTTAAATAATTTTATTAAAAAGAATTTTATAGAGAAAAGAAACATAAAATGTTCAGGTGCTTCCAATGATTAACAAAAAAAAAAAGCCAAGATAAGAAAAATGGCTGGAATATATATATATATCCTAAATATTTATTTATTTATATACTTTATTAAATAAAAATATATTTGAAAGTCATATGAATTATTATATTTAATCTACTTGCAACTAACAAATTTTTTTAGAAAAACAAAAAACTAAGAAAATAAATAATGATTTAGATAAATTTGATTATATTTAAAAAGAATTTTATGAAATTATGTGAAATTTTTTTTATTTTGAATACATGAAATATTTAAAATTTAATTATGATAGAAATTTTTAACAAAAATCAAACAAAAAAAAGAAAAGAAAATAAGAAAATAAATAAATAAATTATTTATATAAATTTGATTATATATTTAAAAAGAATTTTATGAAGAATTATGTGAAATTTTTTTTATTTTGAATACATGAAATATTTAAAATTTAATTATGATAGAAATTTTTAACAAAAATCAAACAAAAAAAAAGAAAAGAAAATAAGAAAATAAATAAATAAATTATTTATATAAATTTGATTATATTTAAAAAGAATTTTGTTTAATTATATGATTATGAAAAAATTTTTCTATATAGGTCGAAGAAATTAAAATTAATTAATTTAAGTTCTTATAATAATAATAATAATATATATATATATATCGTATTATAATCCATTAATATTTATTATAGGTTGAATAGCTTGTATGTGTGTGTTTATATTTAGATTGTCAGTTGTATGCGGTTGGGAAGGCAATGTATCATCGTCTGAGCAATCAAACTTATGGATCTTGGCTCCGGGATCCGTCACCCCGAACTGACGCCGACCTTGATAAAGTATGGACCACTCAGGAGGGCGACACCGAAGCATACATCCTCTACGAGTTCCCTAATAAAATTGCCTATGCTAACAATACAGGCGCTAAAATTATACGTTTAGATCATCCATTTCGGGTATTCCCCTTCATTTAATTCTTTAAATATAATATATTTTCATTAAAAAAAAAATATAAATAATTATTTTTATGATTTTAGGGGAATGCCCATGTGATTTATAATGGTTCATTTTATTATCAAGAACGAGATCGTCCGCGTATCTTACGTTTTGATTTAACCACCCGGGCATACACCCACTTGGATGTGCCTGGATTACCCACAACCGGTGATAATTATCTCTACACGACACAATATAATTACGCTGACCTCGCGACCGATGATAATGGATTATGGCTCATTTATGGCCTACCTTTCAATAATAATACAGTGGTAATGAAATTAGATTCATGGGCAATGACTGTCCAATTTGGCTGGAATATTACATTCAATCATCACAAAGTTGGTGAAATGTTTATTGTATGTGGAGTACTTTACGCAGTAGACAGTGTCACCGTTCATAATACAAAAATCAGGTTAATTTCTTTTTTTTTAACACTCACTCGACTTTCTATATTCCTAATAAAATAAATAATATTAATAATTCTAATAATTCAATAATATAATAAAATTATTCATTTATTTTATTTTCATTTCTTTCGTCTAATAATAATGATAGTAGTCAAAAGGGCATACATGAATAAAAAAAAATGAATTTTCCACTTGATAAATCACCCATCTATCTCATGTTTAGACATTTATCTAAAATATATAATATGAGAGAATATAAATTTCATACAATTTATATGTTTCAATATTGAATAAATTTATATTAATACTTATACATCATATATATATATATATATATATATCAATATTATATCTAAATATATATTTATCTATATATCATATATGTCATGTAATAATCTAACTAATTGTTTCTGAACACAAATCAATATTAATTATCTATTTGCATATTTGTACGCAATTATTGTCCAAATATTATTTTCTACTGATTTGTGAATATATCAGAGAGATGTTAATTAATAGTTTTTTTCTTTTAATTATTATATATAAATAAAAATTTATCTTTCGCCAAGATAATTTAAGTATTTGAAATAACTTTATTTTGAAATTATAAATATCCATCATATTTTAAATAAAAAACAAATAACATTCGAAATTTTATTATATTAATTTATATTTATATATGATCAGGGATTCCCAAAGTAGGCGCTACTGCACTCTGGTGGATATTGTAGTGATCCAGGAGCGCTGATGGCCACAGGGAAAAATTGAATTTCCTTTCTATTCGGAGTTCAAAAAAATTAATAATTTCATATATCAATATTCCTAATTTATACATTTCTTTACTATATTTTCATATCATTATGGTTAATAGCTATTAAAATTTAAAAAAAAAATAATTTTCTGGGTGCAACGAGTAAATTTTTTTCAGGGAAAGGGAGCTCTAGGCCGAAATTATGGGAACCACTGTTATATATTATATTTATATTAAATTTTTTTTTTGTTTTCTTAAAAAATTAATTCACATTTTTAATTTTTTGTTTCAGATTTGCTTTAGATCTGTATAAGAATAATTTATTAGATATTGTAAATTTAACATTCATTAATCCATTTAGAAAAACAACCACACTTGGTTATAATCATAGATTTAAGGTAAGTGAACTATACGAAGAATGAAGCACAATAAGTTTTTATATATAAAAATATTTTCTATTTGTTTTAGGAATTATATTCATGGGATAAAGGGAATCAATTAACATATCCAATACGTTATCATGAAATCGGTTATAATACAAATTCATCATCACGTAATGATGATAAGGATAATTCAGGGGAATCGACTACATCTGGAAAAACGGGAATGGAATTGTATTAAAGAAAAACGAATAAATTTATAAACTATATTTATAATGAAAAAAATATGTTCTAATTATATTCCAGCTAAAGAAAAAACTCACAGAAGCTATAAGATATTTTGTTTTTGTTATTTTGTAGTTAATTTTAAAAAATAATTAAAATATTCAATTTTTTCATTTTAACAAATAATCATAAGTAAAATATTTATTTTTAATTTCTCTAAATAATTTTATTAAAAAGAATTTTTATAGAGAAAAGAAACATAAAATGTTCAGGTGCTTCCAATGATTAACAAAAAAAAAGCCAAGATAAGAAAAATGGCTGGAATATATATATATATCCTAAATATTTATTTATTTATATACTTTATTAAATAAAAATATATTTGAAAGTCATATGAATTATTATATTTAATCTACTTGCAACTAACAAATTTTTTTAGAAAAACAAAAAAACAAAAAAAAAATTTAATTTAAAAATCGAATGGAAATAATATAATCATTTTAGATTAAAAAAAGTAAATATTAAACTGTATATATAATAAATAAATAATATATAAAAATATCATATTTTATAAATATAAAATAAACAAATTATGGAGAGATTCTAACGAATGAATGAATGTTTTATTATAAAAAAAAATTATCTATACGAGTATATAAATAAAAGAAAATAAACGGTCAATGTTATTATCTCAGAAATGATAACTAATCATTTCCCCTACATTTTTATTAATGATAAACTTTGTTTTTTTTATATCTTCGATGAAATGTGTCGTTCGTTCTGAGAAAGCAATAAAATAAAATATTCACTCAATTAAATGAAATAAATGTTTGAAATGATAATAATAATATACTATTCAGGAATTTTTAGATACAATAGAAATATTAACTAAACTCACCTGATAGAAGAAAAAAAAACATTTTGAAGAATCCAGAAGATACCAATGAAGATTTAAAATAAAAGCCGAAATGGACAAAGTTTATATAATAAAGGTTGAGGATTTTTATCAATGAGGATTAATACCATATATATAAAATTATAATTATTAAATATAAATTTCCGAAATATTAATATTGACTAGATATTTTATGATTATTGTTTTATCTCAATGATATAATTCTATATAAAATATTTTGTATGTGTACTTGTTTATAATAAAAAAAAGGATGGAGATTCATATATATATATATATATATATATCATATATATATGAGCCATTTATTTTGAAAGTAAGGCAAAGGACATAAAGCACGGTATATTATTTAATGATTTGTATTTCAATAATTTTCAAATAATGCTATACACTAATTGATATATTTTTTGTATTATATGCTATTAGATAATAGAGGTTTTTATGCAAAAGTGATCATTTCTTGAAATTCTTAAATAACGGATAACATTTTAGATGTATCAGCCTTATTTTAATAAAAAAACAAAATACAATTCTTACTATACAAACAATAACAAAATATTATTGAAACAATAAAGTTATGAAATATGTACTTATTATATTATTATTTTTATTTATAAAAATCTTGTTAATAATTACTAAAATCATGAATCATGTAACAACTTCAAATTACTGGAGATAATTTATTTGAAAAAAAGATTATTTCAAGCTAAGATGGAATTAAATCGCTTTCATGATAATAATAATTAGATTATTATTAGTTAAAAACTTTCATATTCCAATATTAGAGAATCTCTTATTATTTTGAAAATAAATTGTTTACATATAAAAAGATTCAAATTTTAACTTATCTTCATTTTGTTTGTTTTTAAATGAATTCACAGCCCACTTTCAAAATTAATGGCTCATAATTAAATAAATGAATGGAATGTTTTTAATTTAATTGAATATAGAAAAAAAAATAATAAATAATTAATTAAAATATTTTTTTTAAAATCTTTTATATGATTTCCCTTTCTTTCTTTACATCACAGTCTTAAAAATTTAAAGCAAACATTTTTGGATATTCTTTTTTTAATTTATTTTTAATATCTAGATTAAATACTTATTAATTAATCCTATACCAGTACATTCAATAATATTAGAGTTATCTTCTTCTTTTTTAATAGTGAATTTAGCCTTGAAACAAACAAAATCATATATTAGAATTTTTTTTTACAATATTTATAATAAATACTTACAGTTGTGAGCTTTTCTGCCACATGAATAGCAGTTTCAGTGTGAAGTGTAATTGGGCCACATCGAATGCGTGATTCCCCACGAGCGACTGCCATTAATACAATCATCTAAGAGAAATATTAAAAATAGATTATTAAGACTTTGAATGATAAAGACATATCTATCAATCCTGGTTGTTTTTCCTTAACACTGTAATTACAGTGTTTTGATAGTAAAATATTGTTTTGATCCGCAAAATCGAACAATGCAAAATATAAAAAAATACAATTTCGTGTGAATTAATCAGAATTTTATTTTACGACAGTTGTAATCTTGAAAGCATTTTATTTATCTTACAAGAGGTAGACAAGTCGATTAATATTAAAAATAATAAAAATGCATTATTAAGACTTTGAATGATAAAGACATATCTATCAATCCTGGTTGTTTTTCCTTAACACTGTAATTACAGTGTTTTGATAGTAAAATATTGTTTTGATCCGCAAAATCGAACAATGCAAAATATAAAAAAATGCAATTTCGTGTGAATTAATCAAAATTTTATTTTACGACAGTTGTAATCTTGAAGACATTTTATTTATCTTACAAGAGGTAGACAAGTCGAATAATAATAAAAATGGAATATTAAGACATTGAATTATAAAGATACCACCAAAACTGGTTGTTTTTTCCTTAACACAATTAATAGTAAAATATTGTTCTGATCAAAAATCGAAAAATGCAAAATATAAATAATGCAATTTTGTGTGAATTAATCAGAATTTTATTTTACGACAGTTGTAATCTTGAAAGAATTTTATTTATCTTACAAGAGGTAGACAAGTCGATTAAAATAATAATAATTAGTCTCCACTTTGAAGAGAAGAGAATTATTAAATAAATTAATAAAATAAAATAACTTACTTGATCCTGTGCAAAACTATCGACACAAGCATTATTATCAAGATTTTTGCAAAGTTCTTCAGCTGCTGCTTGTCCAACTTCGTCCGGTCGAAGTTCCCTCCTTCCAAGTGATGATCCACCAATCAAACATCCAGTCGATGTCTCAGCTACAAGACTTAAAAACAAAAAAAAAAATTATAAAATCAAGAAAGTTATCATTCATTGAAAAATGAAGAAAAAAGGTAAAATATCAAAAGGCCATTCAACTAAAAAAATGAATAAAATATAATTGAAAAAAGGCAAATATTTATATTATAATTATAATTATATAAAATTCGAGACACTCCAGTTAAGATAGTCAATCCTTATGTTTAAATATGTTAAATATTGTTAGATAATTCTTATAAGCATACGTTACATAAAAAAACTATTATAAGAATTATAGTTCAATTTATTTTACGACATTTTCAAAGTTCTAGAAGTGATAACTTCACCAAAGAACGGAACGGTGTCGATAAATATAATATAATATAAAATTAAATAACTTACTTTATACCCGAACCGTTGCCTACGGCTTGGCTAACATCTTCTTTGTAGCTTTCAATATCGATAGGCACTGAATAGGATTCATGGATAGTTCGAGCTGCTGAATCTGACATCTGATGAGCCATCTAATTTACAAAAAATAAAAAAATAAAAAACTAAAAAACTAATTGATTATATATATAATGTTTTATTTACCCTTAAAGGTAGAGTGCCCGCGACAAAGGTCCAGCCCCATACACGAAGAACTCTTCCTGGATTGATCATATCTACAGGATTCAAATCACGTACAGGACGAATACGAATATGCACTTCGCCCATACCTTTTGGGAAATAACCTCTGAAAACATAAAACATAAAACAACACATTAAAATAATTTTTACTTTTTTTTTAATTAATATCCATATATATATATATGTATTTAAAAAAAGAAATTTTCTTTTTTCTGTTATTGAAATTTTAAAATGACTCTTACCGTAAATAAAAATCCAGTCAATCAATCACACTTTTAGTTTATACATTTGTCTGTTTTGTTTTTGATTATAAAATTAACATTATTTGAAGTGAAAATTCATAAATCATTTTGTAGGAAATTTTTACGAAGAGAAAAGCGAGAGAAATACATATATTAGATAAAATATATATTTAATCTATAAGGTCTTTCAATTTGATTTCTTTTTTTTTAAAAAAAATCCTATAATCTACATATATTTCCAAAAACTTTATTATTAATTAAACTATCAGTTATGATATTGATATATAAAAAATAATATTTGACAAATGACATCTTGCTGGCTGCTTTTAAATTTTCAATGACATTTTAGATCAAATGAGATTATTTTACCAATGATACGGATAATTACATCCTTTGGTCGAGGAATCGATGATTTTCATGTCTTGTAATAATTCTTCTAAAATGTTTTTGTCGCTTCCTTAACAAATTAACTTGTTTTACCGTCCGAAACCATATATCCTCTAGATCAATATCATTTCAGGCCATAAATATTTAGTTAATCTAATTCCATTAACAACATTTTCAAAGAAATATAGTCCATTTAGACCATCATCATAACTGATACTTTAATTAAGATTAGAAAGTTTTTGGAAATTAATAAAAATTATGGATATTATTTATTTAAAAAAAGGCTTCAATTTAAAATACCCTATAAATTCACATTTTTTTTAATATATATTAATTTAAAAATATATTTAAAAAAATATAAATAAAAAAATAGATTGAGATAAAAAAACATTCAACAAATAAATTATATTAATTATGAAAATATTATATCACAAGATATAATACAATTATTATTTTTTAAAGAAATGAACAGAATAAAAAATAAACATATCAAATGAAAAAAAATTGCCTGTTATTTTATTGATCAGCCCAAATCGAGGAAATTCAATATTATTTATTTAGTTATGTGTTTGTTTTAAGTTTGCTTAAATCCATTACATACATTTTGCACCCTTCTTCAAGGGTTGGGATGAGATTTTTTTATTGCTTTATCTATAAAAATATCAAAAAAGTACATTTTCGATGGTGATTTTTCTGATTGATTTTTTAAATATATATTATATATTTACAATAAATATATAAAAAATTGTGGATATACTTAATCAAATTTATAATCATAAATAACATAAACGATTAGGATGGAATTAGTTAATACTATTTAATTAATAATAGTTTCATTATATTGCTTAATATTCTTACTCTCATTAATACCTTACAATTTAAAAAAAACAATAATTTTTTTAGTATTTTTCATTTTTATAAGTTAAATTTTTGAAGTAATTTAATAATAAATAAAAATTAATTAGATAAACTCAACTTAAAAATAACTTTCCAAGAATAAAAGAAACGATATTCTCTTAATTTAAATATAGTTATATGGAAAATTTTATCTATTATTTATTTTTATTCAATGTTTATAAATAAAAAGTAATATTGACGCGATTTTTAAAAGTAATTTAATTACAATTCAATTTCATTGCAATGAAAAAATATTATATTTTGATTTGTTTGTGATCATAAATTAAATATTTATATAAATAAAGAGAAAAAAATAAGAAAATATTAATAAATGACTCAGTATTAAATAAATAATTCCATCCTAAATAAAATGAGATAAATATATAAATTTAATTTACCTTCGTATTAATTTGTAATCAAATGAAGCTCCAAAACGTTCTAAAAGTGGTCGAAATACTTCAGTGGTGTAATCAAATTGTGGAGCCATTTGAGTGTTTGTCCCTCCGCGCAATCTCAGGATGGTTTCATTATTGGCAAATAGACAACATGGAAGTGCAACTTGAAGCATCAAACCGATACTCCTATATTTATATTAATAAAAATCAATAAAAAAAAGTTCAAATTAATATTACATTTAATGGTGTATTTTTTATGTATTTATAGGAAATAAAATATAGCATTTTGTTAGATGATAATTATTATAATAATTTATACAAAAAACGACTTGTTAAACGTTCAAATAGATTACATTTACAATTGTTGAGAAAACATTTGACCTTTTTCATCCGCAAATAGATATAAAATAATTGACCATTTAATTTGTCATGAAAAATTATTAAAATAAGTGCATCTAAATTATTTTACGACAATATAAAAGTTCTCAAGGTATCAACTTAACCAAAGAACGGAACAATGTCGATTCGACCCAAAAAATAATCCTCTTATTATTCAAAATTTGGAGCAAGATTCATTACTTCTGCTTTTGAATAAAATAATTAACTTTACATGATATAAATTTATGAGAGCCTCATTGAGAATAAATATTAAAATTAATTTTAAGATTAAATATAAAATACCCTACACACATTATTTTGGTCTTTATTTTTAATCTCAAAAATATTTTAATAGAAAATATTCAGATAAAAATAAAAAAATTAAAAATAAATTGAAAGGATCATAAATAGATAAATATTTCATTTTATTTAATTTTTTAAATAAAAAAAAAATACCCGGCAGTTTTAGTATCAGCTGAATATTCACCGCCCCGAATTTTTCCAGGAAAAAATTCAATTTCTGTTGATCCAAGTTCACCACCTTTTAATTTTCCATTGCAAATTTCTTTTACTAATTCTAAACCTAAAAAAATAATAAAATAAATAAAAAACAAGTGTTATTATAAATTTAATAAATTAAAAGAAAAGTTATTATTAGATCTTTAATAAAAATTAATTAAATTAATATTCATCTTTTATATAAAAGACAATAATCTTATAATAAAATAAATTAAAATTGATCAATTTATAATTTTAAGCAAAAATTTAAAATCATATAAAAACCGGCATTTCCACTAATTTAATTTTATTAAGAAACTTTCTTTGAAATTGTTGATTTAAAGTAAAATTTTAATAAAAGAAAATATAAATTAATAAATAAACTATATATGAAATATAATATAGAATCAATACTAGTTAATCAAATATAAACAAATTGAGTTTCTATAGCAATGATAATGAGTAATTGTTTATTATAAATAGTATTTAGTATTTTATTAGAAAAAAATTGAATTCAAATAAAAAATATAAATTAAATGAAAAAAATTATTTAATTAATTACCTTTTAAATGTTGAGGTTTAAGTCCAGGTTGTTGCCTCCCCGCTCGAATATTCTTCACTTTAATAGGAATGTTATTTAAAATACTAAAAGTCATAGATAATCTTAAGATTTGACCTCCCTGTAAATTGGTATAAAAATTGATTAAATTAAATAATATATTGAATTGAAAATGTTTTAAAATTATGATTTGTTTTGTAAATAAGTTACCCCCTCAAGTGTTGAGCCATCGATTTCAACAAGCGAAGTCATATTTCTTTTCAAATTAATTCCATACAATCTTTTAATTTTTAAACACAAAAGAAAATAATCAGTCTAATATTAATACAAATAATCAGTGGAATTAGATCGTAGATTAAGAAAATTATAATAAATTATTATACAAAAAAAAAATTAAATAAGTAAACGTTACGAAAAGAAGCTAAAACACGAGGTCAAAGAATATAGAAATATAAGATATCAAACTTTTACATAACTATTAATTGTAATTATTTATATTTATTAAGTATTTCTAAATTAAATTAACTACTTAAATTATTTAATGCATTATTTTATTTAGAATATTACATAATTTTAATTATTTTAAATTTATTTATAATTTTGATACAAATTGAAAATTTAGAGGCAATTTTAAATTAAATTAACCATTTTAAAATTTAATTATATTTTATTTTAGAAACAATTAAATAGATTAAATAATTAAAATTCAGATGAATAAAAATTATATTATAATTTATATTTATAATTTAAATTTAACTCTTTGAATAAACTAAATTAAATGTTTTAGAATTTATCCTCATGTCCAAATTCATTCATGTTTCAAAATGTCTTATATATAATTTTATTATAATAAATATTAATAATAATTAATCAATAATTATTTTGAATTTATTATCTAAACGAATTTGATTTAATTTTTATAATATTTAATTATCTTATTTTTTTACATGAAACAAGTTAAATATGCTGTTGCCATCTTTTAAATTAGAGATGGAACGTTCGGAATGAACGAGACCGATGAACGGACTTGAACGGATCCGGATTTAATGAACGGACGTTGAATCTCCAGACACCTAAAATGACCTAATAGAAACGTTTCTAGAAGAAACCGCTGTGTGAAAGCACTAATCATCTGAATAGTTCTTCCACATAGCGCTTATTAGTTATAGCGCTTATGATTTATATATAGTTATTTTGTTATTTATAGTAGTAGATATAGTTAGTCTCTTCAAATTTATTTAATTTTTTCAAAATGAAAATATGTTTAATTGTTATTTTCTATTATTTAATCATCTTGAAAAAAAAAGTTTGAAAATAAGAGGTAAAATGAGTGATGAACTGATCTCAAAGAAACCGGTTAAAAAGAACGAATTTGCCCAACTTTAGTTCAAAGGTATGTCCAAGCTGGTCATAGCGCCCATAGCATAGCGCCTCTATTGTATATTATTAAAAATACATATAAACACAAAATTTCATTTAATTTATTTAAAATATTATATTGTTTTAATTAATATAAAAGAATATTTTGTATAAAATTATTTTTTTAAATTACTTAATATTTATTTCAGTTTACCCATCCTTAAATAGTTTTTATTAATTAATAGAAGTAATTTCTTTTATGATTTTTATTTTAGATAACCTTAAATGGGAAAAGGTAGGCAGTTGTTTATTTACGTGTAGTAATAATAATAATTATAACAATATAAATGTTATAAATTTGCTCTTATTATTTATTATAAAATAAAAAAATTAAATATAATAAATATATTTGTAAAAAATAATCACAGAATCTATCTTAAAAATTACATTATTTTCTTTGTCATTTTACGGAAATTTAAAAGAATTTATTATTAAATTTTATTTCTAAATAAAATTTTCTATAAATATTTTTTCTCATTATTTAAATTAATTTTATTATTTTTTGTCTTAATAGATTCTACCAATTTACTATTTTCATATAATTAATTTTGTTCTTAAATCACTAGAATCGTTATTTATTTTTATTCGTTTTATTTTGCAGTTTATTATTAACGATGTGTGATATGTTAAAAGAATTACGCGAGCGATCGCAAAAACGTAAAAAATTACTTGCACAAACTTTTGGTGTGTCAAATGTAGATGAATTAAGAGAAGCGTTAGGCAACTCTTCCAAACCATCTACAGAGAAAAAACCTAAAACAGAAGAGGAGAAAGAGATTGAAAACAAACCTAAAAGTGGCTCGGATGCTAATTCTGATGAATTAGTGTATACAGACTCGTCCACCTTTTTGAAGGGGACACAATCATCGAATCCACACAATGATTATTGCCAACATTTCGTTGATACTGGACAACGGCCACAAAATTTTATTCGCGATGTTGGCCTCGCTGATCGTTTTGAAGAATATCCTAAATTACGTGAATTGATTAAATTAAAAGATGATTTGATAGCAACGACAGCGGCACCGCCAATGTATCTCAAATCGGATTTATTAACATTTGACCTTAAAGAATTGAATTCCAAATTTGATGTGATTTTAGTTGAGCCACCGTTGGAGGAATATCAAAGGACAATGGGTGTTACTAATATGCAATTCTGGAGTTGGGAGCAAATTATGCAATTGGAAATTGGCGAAGTGGCTGCTGCACGAAGTTTCGTTTTTCTTTGGTGCGGCTCATCGGAAGGGCTTGATATGGGAAGAAATTGTTTAAGAAAATGGGGGTTTCGACGTTGTGAAGACATTTGTTGGATTCGAACTAACATTAATAATCCAGGACATTCAAAAAATTTAGAATCCAAAGCAGTGTTTCAACGTACAAAAGAGCATTGCCTTATGGGAATTAAAGGGACTGTGCGACGATCAACCGATGGCGATTTCATTCACGCCAATGTCGATATTGATTTAATCATTTCCGAGGAGCCAGAATATGGCTCATTAGAGAAACCAGTAGAAATATTTCATATCATTGAACATTTTTGTTTAGGACGTAGGCGATTGCATGTTTTTGGACGAGATTCAACAATCCGCCCGGGATGGTTAACTGTCGGCCCAGAATTAACAAATAGTAATTTTAATGCTGACTTATATGCTGGCTATTTTTCGAATGGCCAGGCAACCACCGGCTGCACGGATCGAATTGAAGCTTTAAGACCGAAATCACCACCACCAAAGGGCAAGGGACCTCCTGGTGGAAGAGGAAGAGGTGGATTCTCGCGGGGTAGGGGTAGAGGACGCTAACTAACTATATATATATATAAATTTAAATAAAAAATTGTTTCTTTTTCTATTTTTCTTTTTAAAGACAGACAATTAATAATAAGTATTATATTATTTTTAAATAGAAATTCATCTGTATATATATTTTTATGAATATAAATAATGTAAATTATAATTTAAAAAATTAACATTTCTATTGGATTTTTAAAATATTAAATATTTAAAAATTGGAAAATAATTATTTTATTTATTTATATATAATAACCTTATATAGAGAGTAGAGGTTATCCTTTTAACTTCCACTCCTCCCGAATTTTTTATCATTTGCTTAAATAGTAATTTCATTTTGACTTACTGTTCTTGATTTATAATAATTTTTATCAGAGATATACATTATTATTATTATTATTATATATATATGTATATTTAATTATTTTTGATTATTTTTTTTATTATAATAATTAAATAATTCTATTAAAATATACTATTAAAAATATTCGTATTTTTTTAATTTTAGATATTTCAAATAATCATTATTTTAACTTAAATTTACTAAAAATACGTCTAGGAATGAAAGGAAAAATTGTAAAATGGAAAATTTGTATAAAATTCAAGAAAATACTCGGCCCTGAAAGCAATTTATTTATTTAAAACATTTAAGCTCTTAAATCTGTATATATAAAAACATTTATATAGATAATAAAATAGTCACAGACTGAGAAAGCGAAATGTAACAGGACTAGATTTTACATTAATTTCCGAAGAATAAACAAAAAAAAAATTAAAATTTTAATAATAAATTTTTTGTTATTAACATTTATATTAAAGGGGTGGAGAATATAAAAAAGTTAAGATTTTTCGTTTTTTTTACTGAATAATTCTTTCACCACTTCATTATTTTACTGAAACTACTTCAACGTTAAATTCTTTATTGTTTTAAAAAATACTTAAATATAAATATTTTCACATATCAAAAAAAGAACAGGACCGTAACAAGGGAGTAATGTTAAAGAAAGAGTCGCTATAATATAATAATAATCATCATTTTATATTTAAGATAAAAAATAACAAACTAATCTAAAATAAAGATTAAATAATTTTTCTTAAATTTTAAATATAAATTTGTTTAGAATATTTTAAATTTTATATCTTAGCAGCGGGCGCAAGTTTTCAAATTATATGAACCACAGACCATATGAACATTTAAATCGGATGGTTTGTGATTTAAATTGAAATGTGTATAAATCCAGTCCTGGGAAAGATGAAAAAAAAGGAATGAATTCTTATAAAATTTTATTTGTTTAAAGTCTGCTAATCTTGGCAAGATTTCACAAAATATAAGATATATATACACATATATATATAGGATATAATATATATTATATTATTATATTCGAATTTAACATTAAATAAAATTTATTATAATTTTATTTTTAAAAATATGTTTGATATATATCTATAATAATAGGTAACAATTAATTAAATTTTTTCAATTTCTTAATAAAAAAACAGATTAAATTTAAAAACATATATATAGATATAAATTGAAATAAAAAAACAGGAAGAATTTATATGGATATATATATATATATATACTTGACAAATATTTCTATTAAGATTATGAAAGAGTACATAAATATAGTTTGATTATTATAAAAAACAATAGGGATAGAAGGAGAATGTGTGAAAGAAAGGTTATATATGAGATGTTAACCATAGAATGGTTGACCTGAGGAGGGATGTTGCCATTGAGTTTGATAGGCAGCTGAATCTTGATATTGACGGACAGCAGTTGGTGGTACGGTCGTTCCAGCCACAGTCACTGGTTGAGTAACATAATGTGTGGCTGTAGTCGGCTGATACGCCACCTTAAAAATCAGGTTAATTATTTATTACTTAGAATATACTAAAGCAATTACAAACATTTATAGTAAACAATTATTTTTGCCTTAATTAATGACTGAAAAATTAAATATTCATATTTTCTCTTTATATTATTGTATATAAGACCCAAAGAAAAGCACTGCAATATTATAGAATATTATAGAATCTACTAAAGCAGCGGTCGCCAAACTTTTTGACATCACGGACCAGTTAATTCATAATTTAAATCCCACGGACCACCACTTTGGCAACCTCTGTACTAAAGTAATTACAAACATTTATAGTAAACAATTATTTTTATCTTAATGAATGAATGAATTGTTATTGTTATGTTAGGTTTCAAGATTGCTATTTTTGATGGTAATCATTGCATTTTTACTATCTCTATAGAATTTCAGCTTCATTGAATCCCTGAAAGTTCCAGAATTAATTTTTTAACACTGCAAATCTCACGCGCCATTACGTGACGTGGTGCCATCAACAAAGAACCAGACATGCGCTGGTTTAATAAATATTATCTATTAATTTTAATTTATAATTTATAATTAATTAAATTTAATTTAAATATAATATATTATGTTATTTATTCCAATTAAAATTGCGAGATAGTCGAGTGGAGACACTCCAGCTAATTTTATTTTAATTAAGTTATTTGAATATTTTAATGAAAATTTTGATTATTTACTATTTTTGCCGTATTTTTGTTATGTTTTGGAGATATCAACCAACCTGTGGTGCTGCATAGTAGGCAGTTGTCTGCAATGGGACGGCATAGGGATTATATTGGGTGGGTGGTGGTGGTGGATTATAATGATGATAACTTGGAGGTGGAGGTGGTGGTCCGTGAGCTTCCATTATCACGGGGTTGGTATCTTGAATTGGCACTGTAATTAGATTGGTTCTCGGCTGACTGGTAGCTGATGAGTGGGTATAACCTCGACCAATTCGATGATGATCACCGCTACCCCCACTGCTTGTCGCCGACTGCGCTCGAGGATCCCCAGCGTTGGAACCTCCCGGCGGTTTCATTCTTTGTGTTGTTAACAATTTATTAGGTTCATGATGCTGTGAATCTTTTTTCAAATTTACATCAAATTGATTCCCGGGATCAGTCGGTCCGGAAATATGACGATGATTTATATGCGCCTATAACCCAACAGACAGATTATATAAGATCCCAACGAAGAAAAATTCAATCAAATTGAATTATACTTAAATGTTATATTAATTGTTTTTTATATTAATTAATAGAAACTATAGTTTTATTATATTATACATTTTAAATGAAAGTAAAAATAATTAATTTTATACCTGCAAGTCTCTTTGTGAGAGATATGTCCTTCTGCAACCTGTATTACCATAACGTGTCCCCCCATGAGTACACATAAAGACAGTTCCAAGACCCGTTTGCTCTACACGTGTCACTTTCTCTTTACATCTTGGACACACTTTATCCTCACGTTTCCCACAAGACAAACAAAAGACATGCTTACAAGGAATCTAAAAAAACATTCAATAATTAAATTAGAAAACTTACATTTTGTACATTAAAATTTTCAATTCTATTTCATCTTTAGAATTTAATTTAAAAATAATATTCTATAGGATATTTCTACAACATATCAAATGAAAATGTTGATAAATTGTATTATAACTTTTTACTTAACTTCAATTATTTTCAATTATTCATGGTAATTATTCAAACTGGACCTCATGTCATGGATTTGGATAAAACTTTTCCAAATAAACTTTTCTTATGCAATTTTTGCTTGTCGCTTCTAGTTTACGGGATAAAAATTATTAAAATTTGCATATGATCCATTGATATTCTATTTAGCTACCATGTTATATTAATTTGTCCTGCAGAGGGCTTCACTAATTTTCTGGGTTTTTTTCAGTTCGGATTAGATCACAGACCATCCGTTATTAGATATAGAAGAATGGGCTGTGGACAGGCACAGACAGAACTGACCGATGTTTCTAAACAACATTATATATATATATATATACAATATAAAATATCAAAAAAAATATTTTTAAAACTGAATTAAAATGACTAGGTTTTGACTACTAATTATATTATCTTAGTTTTTATTTTTAGATTAATTAATCAATTATTTATCAATACAATATTTTAAGTGAACTATATTTTCTGACAATCAATATAAAATTAAAACTTTAGAAACTACCACTTCCGGTTTCCGTATATACACCAAAACTTAATGAATTCATACTACTGATGCATTAAGTAAATATACGAAATTTTATCAAAATCCGTTGAGCTGTTCAAGCTATTCTCTTAACAAAATGCTTGTTTCGTGAAGATATATAAAATTCTCCACATGTGAAATTTGGTGTGAAAACAATCCTTCACTTGCTATCGCCGGTCGGTAAAAATTAAAAAAATAATTAATTAAATAATTTCCCTATAGCCAAACCGATTATTAGGAATAAGTGAATAATTAGTGAATTAGTCAATAAAACATTACTTAATGGCACACATTTCGACGTTCATAACCAGCTAATCTGTCAAACTTAAAAAATGTTTATTTATTTCGTAAACTAGAAGCGACCCGTAAAAATTGCATAAGAAAAGTTTATTTGGAATTAAAAAAGCGACCCACTGGTAAAGTTTGCAAATCCATGGCATGATGACCAGTTTTAATAATTACCTTTAATTTATTTTTTTTGTAAAAAATACAGATATAAAATTCACCGTAGTAAGTGACAATTATACTGAAAACTATGTATAAAATATGGATGGGTTAGAGTAAAAATAATCATACCATTCTACCATAGATAAGTATAGGCTTGGAGCATTTATCACAACAATGTATCATGGGATTGAGAACTTTTTCCCCGATAAGATTGACCCGATGATCCCATCGAAGACGGAGCATTGGTTCAGGAGGACCACGATTTATTGTCGTAAACGTTGGTGCTTCCAATTGAGAAATATCAGCATCCAAATCGACTAAAAATTTATTATTTAAATATTTAATACAAAATAATACATTTAATACATTTTAATACTAATACAAATTTCAAAACCAGCTCAAAACAAGTCTAAAAATAAATAAAAATATGACATATTTAAAATTTATATAAAAAATGCAAATTACTTTTATTGAGTTATTTAATTATTATAAAATAATGAAATAAAGGCATTATTGTAAAATTTAAAAAAATTAAAAGATAATTGTTTTGTTTTTTCCTTATTTCTATGATAAATATTAAAATTTAAATGTCTTATTAATGAGAAATAGAATTTTGATGCAATATACAAATGTTATAGTAATCCATTTCTTAAGAGTTTAAGAAAAACATTGTTAAGAGAAATACAATCAAGTAAAGATAAATTACAGATAAAAATTAAGTTTATTAAAAAATAGTAGTTATAATTTTAATAAGTGATAAAGTTTATGATCTAAAATTATTTAAATTTACTATATCTATATCTAAGATAAAATAATACTATTAAATAAAATAAAGAACAAATAAAATATGGGATATGAAATCAAGTAAGCATTAAGCCCTAATATTAATCTTTATATTAGTTTTTAATATATTATAGATATTTAATATTAACATAATAACTCAAATTGTTATGAAATTACTTGGGGGTGGTTGTAAATTCTCATCATTTGTCTGTTGCGGCGGCCTTTCTTCGATGGCAGTGACAGGCTGATGCGCCGGTATTTGGATTGGCACTTCCTCTTCATCACTTTCAATGATTTTGACAACTTTTTTCCCTCTTCCACGGCCTCGTCCCCGGCCACGGCCTCTTCCTCTACCTCTACCACGACCACGCATTAATTTACCAGGATCTTCGACATCCATTTTTCTAATATATAATTCAATCCCAATTACATCGAGAATGCAGTTTTATTAAAAAAATATTTTTATATCTCATTTATTTGAAAAAAATTTATTAAAATATTATTATAAATTATAAGGACCATATATTTATTTATATATGATTAATGCGTAATTGATAAATTTATTGATATTAAATTGACATTTCATTGTAGCCAACTTATTATATAATACTAAAATCGATCTAGTTTTAAAGAAAATAATAATAATAATTAAATAATATTGAAATACTTCTATAATTAATCATTTTCAATGTGATTGTTTTATAAATAAAACTAAAAAATTATTCTAAACTTTATATATCTATATATATATATATATGTAAACATCGAAAGGGGTTAATGTTATTTTCAAAAATCATATGACATCTCTTAAGAATTTAAATTTAATTTAACAAAAAAATCATTTAATCAACATTACTTCTTTTTTAGAAATAAAAATATATAGTTATTAAATGTTACATTTGATTATTTATTATTAATGTTTTTTATACATTATAGAATATTTAATATAAAAATTACATTAAAAATAAACAAATGTTATATATTTATATTTATGTTTATACAATTTGGTATTTATTTTCTATAAAATTGTAATTTTATACCTTTTTTACAAATATAATTTTATATTCTTGGAAATAATTTCTTTGAAAATTTAAACTTTTATTTTGTTTTTTATTAGTGATTTAAACTTAAAAAATTAAATAAAATTGCTGTAAATTCTTTGCTTTAATATGAATATTTTTGTGATTTGTAATTTTTGTGTAAATGTAAAAATTTTGTAGGGTTGTATTCTGAGAGTGGCGCTTCTGGTGTTTAGATGTTGAACAAGCGCAGCTGTTTTGTGACGTCAGATAAACCTCACTCGTCAGATGAAAAATGGCTGCGTCCACTAATGGACGTACAATGATGGAGTCGCAGGATTTTCTCCCAAATGCAGGCAATGATCGTCTCAAATCGTTATATCCGATGGTCAATGAAGATGAGACGCCATTGCCACGCTCCTGGAGCCCCAAAGACAAATTCAATTACATTGGCTTGTCACAAAACAATCTTCGTGTCCATTATAAAGGTGAGTTCAGTTTTCTTTCTCTCTCTCTCTTTCTCTTTCTCTCTCTCTCTCTCTCTCTCTCTCTCTCACCATTGAATACAATAGACTTCTGCACTTCATATTTCTTCATCTCAAATATTAGAATTGAAATTCACACCCACCCTCACCCTATAGATCGAATCCATTATAAATTATCATTGAGTCAAAAGAACTTAAAAAATAATATGAAGTGAGAAGAACGAAAAAAATAAAATAAAATTTCATCTCTGCAATGGCGTGAGTGAAGTTTTCTCTCTTTCTCTCATTCTCTTTCTCATTTTCTATACATAAAAATAAATAAATAACCAATCAAGGTCTGGCAAAGGGAACAAAGAAATCAGCTGATCGTTTATATGTCATAATTGTAATTTTTTTTTTGTTTTTATATTATTTTTTAAAAATAAAAATTTCCAATCCAAAAAACAAAAATGAATTTATTAATGTAAAATATGAATATAAAATAGTAATTATGAATAAAAACTCATTTATAGAATATTATTTTATTTTCCTTTTAACTTGAACTGTCATTTTACGTTTCAATCAATAAACCAGAATCCACCATGGAGAGAGAGAGAAAGGGAGAGGGAGAGAATGAGAGAGCAATTTCACTAAAAAAATTACAGACAAAAAGTCGATTTACACTAGATTTATATATATCTATATATCTATATATAGATATATAGATATATATATAATTGCGACTTAAATTCTTATGCAGTAAAAAATAAAATTTATATATATTTTCATATTTAATAAAAGAAAAATAAATAGTGAAAAGTTATATTACCTTAAAAATAATAGATTATCAAAATATTAATCAAATATATTATTTAAACTAATAAAAAAGTATAATATAAATCTCGATTTTATCTTTTCTTTATATTTTAATTAAAGATAGATTCAAAATGTCGTTTTAATCTTAAATGTCTTTATATTTTTGTTCTCATAATATTATTTAATTCAATGAACATCAAAGAAATTATAAATTAGCATATATATATATATATATGTGTGTATAATTAAAATTATTTTCTAAAAATATGAAACTTCCAAAAGATATGTAAAATTCCAATTAATAAATCATTAAAAAAAATGATTAAATATCTCTAATATTATTTATAATTTTCAAAATAAACAAAGATTATCATTTTTGTTTATTTTGTTTTATAAAATTAATATAGTATAAATTTTTAATAAATTGATAAAAAAACATTAAAAATAAAAATGTCACTTTTTAATATATATATATATATATATATAACATATTTTAAATTTTATTTCTCTTTTTGAGTGTTTATTCTAAGAAAATAATTATTATTATTATTATCTCTATTTGTTATAATTAATATATTTTTAATATTTTATCTTATATTATGGATATTAATAGAACGGAGAATTTAATTTAAAAATTGATATGATTTGTCTTATAATTGTAATTTTTAAAATATAGGCAAAGATGGATGATTATTGTGTTATGTTTATTGATTGTGTCTCTCTCACGCATATAGCCAGCTGACTTGGACTCATGTCCAAATCGTCGTAGCCCCCATACAGGGTTATTGACTCCCTCTTTTCCTCCCTTCCCCTAGCCATCTCAACCCACCCCTAGACGAAGAATGATTTCCATAACCCTAGAGCATTGATTTTAGGAAATTGGTAGAGTCTCCTCCCCTCTCCAACTTCAAATCCATCTCTGACACAAACCTCCACTCGTCTAGGACAAGCCGTTTGTCCTAAATACATTATCCTAATTTATTTTTTTATATTTTTTGAAAGGGACTTATATGATATATATGGTATTAACCTAGGTCCAAAGGCAAAAAAAACGTTTTTTGTTTTATTTACCCTTGAGTTATGATACAAAACTGTTTTTATGCCTTTGGACCTAATTTGGAGCGCCCCCTAATATATCATTTTACATTTTTTATTATTATTATACAAATGTGTAATTAAAGCTTATTTCTATTTTTTAACTAACAATTTCATAATTAATAATTAATACTTCAAGAACCTTCCAAGATCATTTCAATATTTAATATATACAATACAATGATTTAATTTATTTATTAAAATTTTCAATTTGTTATAGGTATGTTTGAAATAATAACAATTAGTAAAATATAATAAATACTGTTTAAAAATATATATAAACGTTTCAATGTTCTCATTAGAATAATAATTATTATTATTATGACGATGCTAAGGAAATTTTGTTATTTGTTATTACCGACCGACGATAGTAAGGGAGGTATTGTTTTCACACCAAATTTCACATGTGGAGATTTTTACATATCTCCACGAATCATGCATTTTCTTAACAGAAAAAAGTATTTTTAGCATGATGTCTGTCCGTCCGTCCGTCCGTATAGATGTGTACAGCCTGAACGGCTCAACCGATTTTGATGAAATTTGGTATATTTACTTAATGCATCAGATGAATTGATCAACTTTTGGTGCAAATCCGGAAACCGGAAGTGGTAGTATTAGCGATCGACGATAGGAAGGGAAGGGTTATTTTCACACCAAATTTCACATGAGGAGATTTTTTACATATCACCACGAATCACGCACTTTGTATTGGTTTTATCCTCGAGAAAAATCATCTTCATTAGTTTTTTATTAATTTAAAATTATATGACGCCACCCAGCACTTCATGACGTCACAGCCTGTTCTTGCATATATATTATAAATAAAATAAAATTAAAAATGTTTATATTTATTATTTATGTATGCCTATCTGTTTTTTATTACATTAATAGATATATTAAAATTATTTGAAATTGTTTTTCAATTTTTTTTCAATTTAAAGAGTATGTTTATTAGCCAAAAAAAAATTTTTACAATAGTTGATTATCAGAACATACAAAAGATGAAAGTTACAATATTTACAAGATTAAATTGTTTCTTTTGCGATCATTTATTGATACGCTATTACAATTTTAGTTAATTATATTATGTTTTATTTACATTTGTTTTCTTTTTTTTACTTAAGTATATTTTAAGTTTAATATACATATAATCAGGGTTGTGATTGTCAACTCACCAGGAAAGGCTAGTAAAACCTGGAGATTGCCTATTTGAAATTGTTTCTGTAGCTGGAAATTAATTTACTTCAAACCGTCGGTCGGTTCGGACCTGGCCACAGGTCAACTTATTTTTCTTATTTTTCTGAACGCTGCCAATGCAGTCTAAAGGAAAGTATTGCGTTCATGATGAACAAACTATACTTTTTCTATTTCTCTAGGATTTAAAGTACCAGAAATTCAAATCTGACATTGATGTCTGTATGTATTTAAAAGAATCATTGTAAACAAATAATTAGGGTAAACATACCAGTGGTTGAACACTCTACCATTAATTTGATAGATTTTTTTTATCAAAATAAGCTTTTTAATTTCTCTGTTAAGCAATCCGGAAGAGGCTCTTTTTGATTTATCAATATCTCGTGTTTAATTTGAAATTAAAAGACTTACGTTGATAAAAAATCTATCAAATGGTCAATTACTGGCACTGTGGTCAACTACTTGTACGTTTACCATAGTATTTAGTCGGCTTTGTGTTTGAAAACATTTCAAAATTTACCCAAAATAGAATTTAACTTTCGCATTCTGTTCTTTGAATCAAGGGATTCCAAAAAAAAACACTTCAATGGATCTGTCTGACACTAGTGACAGAAAAATGTTTTCACCATTTTTGAACTGGTTGATTGCCCGATAACAGCGCCCTTATGTCGATAACATTTTTCACTCACAATACCTACCCCTCAAACAATAATCGAAAGTTCAAATCTCAACATAAACAAATTTTTATAATTGAACTTATCTACTATTTTGAATTTGTTAAAATCTAACAAATTATAAAAAGGATAGATATTTATGCAATCCACTTCCCTCGACAAAAAATAATATATTGAATTTATATAATCCTGAATTTAATAATATTTTTTTATAAAGTGAATTTAAAAATATGGAAACCTAAGTTCAGTATATTATGTCTACTTGTTTCTTTAGTTCAAAGAATATAAAAAAATACCTAAACCACGAATATAATCTTAAGATAAGAGTGTTTGTTTAATCTGGAAATGAATCATTTTAATTTTATAAAATTATATATATATTGAATAACAATTTTAGTCGAAATAAGCTAAGAACACTGTATATCTTTAATAAATAAATACAAATTTCCGTGAGGGGGGGGGAAGCCTTCAAAACAATTCCAGCGACCTTGATCACTTGAATACTTATTGACTTTCCTTCCCTAAACTAATACATTTAATAATAATAATCATAATTGATTTTTATTTAACTATTCTCATAAATGTAAACATTAAACAACAACAACAACACGCACTTTGCTGACCCTTCCCTTCCCACCATCATCTCTCTGTCTCTTCCGCCTCCTTTCCCCTTTTTCTTCTCTCCCCTCCCCCCCATTCCCCTTAACGTTGACCTCGAATATATTCTGAATTTGTATTCTCTCAGTAATGGCTATAACTTTAATTTGACTAAATGTTAAAAAAAAATAATTATTAAAAATTTTATTCGCTTTCTGTTTATCCTATTAATTTTTATATAATATTTCATTTTTTTATTATAAGAAAAAAATTGTTATAATTATTTTTTTTTCTAGTGATTTTATTAAGTATGGTTATTAACATATTAATATATATGTGATATAATACAAAATTTTCTAAATAAGTTAAATAAGCTGGAGTATCTCCACTCTTCTATCTCGCAATTTGAATTGGATTAAATAACATATATTATATTTAAATTAAATCTAATTAATTAAATTATAAATTAAAATCAATAAATAAACCAGTGCGTGTTTGACTCTTTGTTGATGGCACCACGACACGTGCTGGCGCGTAATTTGCAGTGTTAAAAAATGAATTCCAGGACTTTCAGCCATTCAATCAAGCTGAAATTCTATATATAGCAGTTTTATACAATTTTTAATCATGTGTAAAACTATCAAACATATATCTTTATTTTTAAGGTCAGTTTAGAGGAAAAAATCAAAACGTGGTAGGTAACTCTCTTCCGGTTGAGCTACATTTCTCAAAAGTTGATAGAAATCTACGAACTTTGAATAATGTCTGTGTACCAAATTTCATTATTCTTGTTCAAACCGTTTTTGCGTAATCTTGTCCACACACACACAGAATTTTTTCAACCTTAGTGAAAATGATTCAGGAACCTTCAAAACGTATAAAAACATCAAAATCTCGATCGCGATCATAATCGCAATACTATCTCTGGCGAAAAATGATCGTGAATATATTTTTTCAAATATATCTATAATAATAAATTAAATAGTCAATTATTGTTAATTTTAATATTTAAAAAAAAATATTACACATTATTAATATTAGTATTAATTAAATAAATATCGATCTTTATTATTTGGTAAAAAATTTCAAAAACGCCTAATAAATATATTCTCATGACGCCATTCTTTCATTTTGTTATTGTTTCTTAATTAAATTTTAACGTGAAATAATTTACAATGTAGATAAAAAAAATAATTGAATAATAAATAATTAATTATAAAAATTAATATAATTATTATTTCAATTACATTATTTTCATAAAACAATTGAAAGAAATATTTTATTAATAATTGAATGAATTATTTATTTTTTCCACACTTAAAGGGGTGAATCTAACCCCATCTAAATAAAAATAAGTTGACCTGTGGCCAGGTCCGAACCGACCGACGGTTTGAAATAAATTAATTTCCAGCTACAGAAACAATTTCAAATAATTTTCATATATCTATTAATGTAATAAAAAACAGATATGGATACATAAATAATAAATATAAACATTTTTAATTTTATTTTATTTATAATATATATGAAGACCAGGCTGTGACGTCATGAATGGCTGGATGACGTCATATAATTTTAAATCAAGAAAAAACTAATAAATATGATTTTTCTCGAGGATAAAACCAATACAAAGTGCATGATTCGTGGTGATATATAAAAAAATCTCCTTTGGTGTGAAAATAACCCTTTCCTTCCTATCGTCGATCGCTAATACTACCACTTCCAGTTTCCGGAATTGCACCAAAAGTTGATCAATTCATCCCACTGATGCATTAAGTAAATATTCCAAATTTCATCAAAATCGGTTGAGCCATTCAGGCTGTACACATCTATACGGACGGACAGACGGACGGACAGACATCATGCTAAAAATACTTTTTTCTGTTTAGAAAATGCATGATTCGTGGAGATATGTAAAAATCTCCACATGTGAAATTTGGTGTGAAAACAATACCTCCCTTACTATCGTCGGTCGGTAAAAAATTAATAACATTGTAATGCTTAGCATTTATTTATATGTTTATTGAAAAACTACATTTTTTATTTTAAAACTACATTCAATGACTTAAAATAGTAACTACTATTTAAAGGTTATCTATTAATTATGTATGTAAATAAACATATAAACATTTAATATTACAATAAATTGAAAATAATATTTCTCTTCTAATAGTTTTCATTAATTATCAAGCTCATAATAATAAATTTCATAATTGTTTACAAAGTTCTGGAGTATTCGAATGCATTGGAATTCACTGATTTTCTTTCAGACAAACGCCTTCCTCTACCTCCACCTTTTCAAAACGATTTCGTTGAATCTATTTTAATATATTCGTTCCATTCTTGGCTTCCTTACCCTTCCTGCTTGCCTATCTGTCATCCTAAATTTAATCACCGCATCTTAGATTAACTGGAAAATTTACATTCATTTATCAAAAGATGTTTAATATTGATAAAATGAAGATATAAAATTAATCAAACAAAGGAAATCAAGTTAATTAATAAAAATAATTATTTTCAAATTATGATCAATATTAATTTTTGATTTTTCTTTTTATTGTTCATATTAATATCTTTAAAAAAATATCAATCAAGTCTTAACTTATTTTTATTTCTGATCTACTGAATAATATTTTTTTTTTTAAATTTTTTGGAAATGTTTCAAAATACCCCCACCCCCACCACTTTTCATTTTTTGTAAAATTCTCAGCTAAATTAAGAAAAAAGAAATTAAACAAATTTAATTTAAAACTAAATATTTTTATTTGGATTTTTAATTTTTAATCATTGAATTGAGTATCGTTATCAAATAATATTTAAAAAAATTAAAAAATTAAAAATCCATATGTAATTAAAAATAAAATAAAAATCCTCATTAATCGTTAAGTATTTACGCGTCTTTTCTTTTAAAATATATAAATAACTTTCTTACTTGGCTGAACAATTTTCTTTTCTCTCTTTCTATTTAATCTTTCTTTTTCACTGAATATATTTTTCATTTCATTTTTTTTTTCTTCCTTAATTGAGTTAATTAATATTTTGTATTTAAATATTGCACCTACTATATTATAAAGAAACAAATAAATAAATTTTTAATTTTATTTTTTAACCAACTCTTTGTATCTAATAGCCATTTGGTTAAAAATTTAAACCTGATCAAGAACCTTTTTTACCGACCGACGATAGTAAGGCAGGTATTGTTTTCACACCAAATTTCACAGGTGGAGATTTTTACATATCTCCACGAATCATGCATTTTTTAACAGAAAAAAGTATTTTTAGCATGATATCTGTCCGTCCGTCAGTTGTGTGTCCGTATAGACGTGTACAGCTTGAACGGCTCAAGGGATTTTGATAAAATTTGATATATTTACTTATTGCATTAGTAAGATGAATTCATCAACTTTTGGTGTATATCCGGAAACCGGAAGTGGTAGTTTACACAATATTAATTTTAAATTCATTGTCGGAAATTTTTCACTTGATATAGAGTAGTAATTAATAATTGAGTTATTAAACTAAAAATAAAAACCAAGATAACATAATTTAGTCATTTTAATTCAAGTTTTAAAAATATTTTTTTTTTGATACTTTATATATTTTGGAAATTAATTTATTTCAAATCGTCGGTCGGTTCTGTGCTTGTCCACAGCTCAACTTATTCTGTAATATGAATTTTCAAATACATATATATAATTTAATTTTAAAACATGTTGCTAATAGTAAAAATATATTTTTTTAAAAATTTATTAAAATATTTTTAAAATAAAATGAATAAAAAAAAATCTTTAAGATTTTAATAACATTTCTGAGATTTCAAATATTATTTATTTAATAAATATTAGAAATAAATATCATATATTTCACTTTATTTGTTTTGTTATAATGTTTAATGATTCTTATAACATCTTATCAGATGCTTATATATATATTATATATATAGAGAGAGAGGTTTGTATAAATGGAATGAAATTATCAGTTCTCTAACCTCTAGTGCTAATTTGTTGATTAACAAGGGAAAAAATTATGCATTCTATGCAAAGCGTAGTATTCTACCTATCCAAGGCAATGCCCTGTTAAATGTAATGACAAAGAATGTGTTTTCTATTGATGATTGCTTTTTAATCAATGACTAATCTTTTTCAAAGTAACAACATGTTTGTGTGGGTTTTCTTTAGAATCTATTTACTCTGAGATAAATAAGGGAACCATCATTCTGTCTATCTCTTTCACTCGTTTGATTCAGTTGGTTGTTCTTTTTCTAGGGCATGGGAAGACACACAAGGACGCAGCGAGTGTCCGGGCGACGCACCCAATTCCGCCCGCCTGTGGCCTCTACTACTTCGAGGTGAAGATTGTGTCCAAGGGCCGCGATGGCTATATGGGCATAGGGCTTAGCGCACAGGGCGTCAACATGAATCGGTTACCTGGTAAGGACATTTCCCTTGCCTTCCCCCTGGCTATTTCTGTCACCTTCTCACCTTCATATACCAACCCTTTACATACACCCTTTAACATTTAAAATTTAAATAAACTATTTTTATTGATAATGGATTCATATTTTTTTTTATTATTATTAATAAAATTTGATTTATTTAATAATATTTTAATGTTTTACTAAAATTCCAAAAAAAAGAAACATCACAATTTTATCAGATTTATACTAGAAATTATTTTTTTAAAAATTCGCAGGTGTTTAAATTAATAGTAATTTTATAAGCTTAATTTAATTAAATATGTATTTTTCAGTATTACAAAAATCATACATATATTATATTTAAATTAATAAATAGTATTTATTAAACCAGTTCGTGTTTGATTCTGGTGATGACACCACGTTACATGCTTGCGCGTGTTTGATAGTCAATGTATTAAAAAATTTTAAAAAATAATTCCGGAACTTTCAGTGATTCAATCAAACTGAAATTCTATATATAGCAGTTTTATACAATTTTTAATCATGTGTAAAACTATCAAACATATATCTTTATTTTTAAGGTCAGTTTAGAGGAAAAAAAATGAAAACGTGATAGTTAATGATCCTCTTCCGAATGAGCTACATTTCTCAAAAGTTGATAGAAAACTACGAATTTTGAATAATACCAGTGTACCAAATTTCATTATTCTAGCTAAAACCGTTTTTACGTAATCTTGTCTTCACACACACACAGACATTTTTCTCAACCTTAGTGAAAATGACTCAAAGACCTTCAAAACGTATAAAAACAACATCGAAAATTTTCGTGATCGCAAAATCTCTGATGAGATAGTAAAAATTATAAGTCATTTTATAAAAATTTATTAGAATATTAATTGTCAATAAAAATAAAAATTCAAGCAATATTCATATGTATAGTTTGTAAATCACAATATTTCTGAAAAGAAAAATTATATAATTATAATTTTTTAAATTATTTTAATTATTTTTTAACACAGCGTTTTTTCTTATCAATAAAAAATTAACTTGAACTCTTCGAATTTTTTTCCCACTTATTATGTATTTTTATTAAAACCTTGAACCTTATTTTTTTTCTTTTTTTTGATAATTATTTAATTTAATTAAAATATAAAAAAATCATTTTCTATTTGATGATAATAGTATATTCTTACATATATTTCTAATATGTATATTTTATAAAATAGTAAATTTCGAAAAAAAAAAATTAATCATATTAATTAATGATAATGAAATTATAGAAGATTTAATTATGGTTGTTTGATGTATCTCTTACTCTGTACTATTTCATGAATGAAATGATCGGTTCACGTGTCTACTTATTTAATAATTCGTTTAATAGGAACACTTCTCTTGGAATTTTAACGCATATAATGAAACATTTTGAATGAATAGTGTGTGAGGGGAGGTATGAGGTAAAATAGCGATTTTGAATACAGAAAAAAAGTGGAAATCAAAAACAAAGAAACTTTTCAGGTAGATACATTTAATATTTTTAATGATGTTGATAAACGAATTCGCTTATCTTTTATTTTATTAAAAAGAAAATATTATGTTATTATCAATTTGTACTGTTATACTTATTTATCTTTAATATATTGAAATAGAATATATATAGTAAAATTATATTATTTTAACTAATAAACAAAGATATAAGAACGTTTTTATCGTTCATTTTGTTAACTTTTATCAAAAATCAAAATGGCTGCATATTTAAACTATTTTGAGAAAGGAAATCTGCCTGAAAGTCTATAAATACAGGAAATTAAAAATAAGGAATGGAATATTTGAAGATAACAAATATTTGTTAAATTTGGAATCGATTCAAACCAGTTAGAAAGCAATATCTACAAACCATATTCTCCAGATTTAGCGCCTTCGGATTATTATTTATTGCAAAAAATCCTTAATTCAAATAAAGACGTCAAAATTCACCTGGATCAGTTTTTTACTGAAAGGACCAAAAACTTTATGAGGGTGAAATCACTTCCTGAAAGATGACAAAAGATGTTGGACCAGAATGACCAATATATAATTTAACAAAATATTTTATTCATTACTCGATAATGGTATTTCATTTTATCAAGAAAAAAAAACGAAATGACTTTCCGAACGACATATACGGATGTATCCGGGTTCAAAATATATAAATAGAAAATTGTCTAGGAATAAGTCAATAGTCTAGTCAAAATTGTAGGTAGAATCTTTGTGTACTTCCGAAATAGCACAATAAATAAAAAGAAAAAAAAATATTGTTATAGTTATAGATAATTATAATTTCTGTTATCGAGGATTATCCTAACTTAAATATTTAACAATTTGTTTTTTTTAACAATTTTATATTCAATTTATTTGAATTTTAGTGCATTAAAAAATTTGTATAAATTTAATACATTTTTTTAAAATCAATGTTTCTATTAAATGTGTGAATTTATTGATGATTAATTATTAATAGATAGAAGATTAAGAATGTTTCATAAATTTTAAAAAGTAATTTAATAATTTATAATTTAAAAAATTTTGATTTTTCTTTTAAACCAAACATTCAGAAAAATATTAAACAATTATTTAGAAAATAGATAAGAAAACTTTGTTTAGTTCTTAATAGTTGGTTACTTGGTATTGGTATTGATCGTATAGGCGTTTAGTGCATTAGAGATGCCGCAAAATAAAACGGAATGAATGGGAAAGGGTCATAAAGAGGTAGGGGGAAATCTAGGTCTTGAGAATGTGAGAAATAGAAAACAAAATAAACTGTTAAAATTTATCAATTGAATTGTCTAGTTTTGTTTATTTGTTGTTATTTTGAGATTTTTAAAATTTTTTCTTTATTTAAAATATAATTATCTATCTATAGTTATAGGATATAACAAAATGTTTATTTTATTTAAATAACCCCTCCTCCATTTCCTTTTCTGAATGTTTCCTATTTTAAATCTGATAAAATACAAAAAATATCTTGCATAATTTTTGCTAAATACTAATTATTTCTTTAAATTATAATATATTTCATTAATTATAATTAGAATATTTAATAATTAGCCTAATATTTATTCTTACGGTTCCTTAAACAACAAGGTTCCGCTAACACCAAAAAAAAAAAAGATTCAAGGGATAGAGAGAGAAGTGTTGTGAAATATCGTAAGATTATAACATGAATGATTATTTACTATACGAGTAAACAGATTTTTATAAAAATTTATAAATATATTTTTAGATTTATAATACTTTTTTAATAAATTCAACAAGACCAACATATGCAGAGACAAAAAGAATCGAGTTAAAAAAAATCTAAGACATTTAAATGTCTCTAAATATCAGATGACATTTATAAAAAAAACCTTCCAGAGATTTATATTTCAAGAATCCAAAAAAAAAAAAAATATCTGTGTTTGTATAAAATTAGAAATATATATTTAAGCTCTAATTTAAAAAAAGCAGAATGTGTGGAAAAATAATATCGTATCTTCTTATTTATTTATTATAATTGATACATAAAAATTATATTAGAATTATATTCGAAAATTATATTTCTGTTAACATTTAAATGATAAATAAATCAAGGTATTATTTATATGTCGTAGGAGGCGCTTATGTTTGTAAGCAGCTCTTTTTACTCCTAAAATTCATAAAAATAAGAAAAAATTAGCTGGAGTGTCTCCACTCGACTATCTCGCAATTTGAATTGGATTAAATAACATAATATATTATATTTAAATTAAATTTAATTAATTATAAATTATAAATAATAAATATTAAACCAGCGCATGTTTGGCTTTTTATTGATGGCACCATGGCACGTGTTGGCGCGTGAGATTTGCAGTGTTAAAAAATTAATTCTGGTACTTTCAGCAATTCAATCAAGCTGAAATTCTATATATAGCAGTTTTATACAATTATTAATCATGTGAAAAATTATCAAACATATATTTTTATTTTTACGGTCACTTTAGAGGAAAAAAAATCAAAACGTTGTAGGTAATGATGACCCTCTTCCGGTTGACCTACATTTCTCAAAAGTTGATAGAAAACTATGAATTTTGAATAATGTCCATGTACCAAATTTCATCATTCTAGCTCAAACCGTTTTTGCGTAATCTTGCCTACATACATACATACATACATACACACACACACACACACACACACACACACACACACACACACACACACACAGAGAGAGACATTTTTCTCAACCTTAGTGAAAATAATTCAGGAACCTTCAAAACGTATAAAAACATCAAAATCTCAACATCGAAAATTTTCATGATCGCAATACTATCTCTGGCGAGATAGTAAAAATTAATACCTAATAAATAATATAATGGAATATTAAATTGTAAAGTGTAGAATTTAATATTATATATAACTGATTTTCCTATAAAAAATTTTAATAATTTATTTTTGGGATTAGGTAATGCCTATACTAGGTGTATGCATATGAAACCGCCCTTATTCTAGAGGTCCTAGCTGTGACAAGCGAGTGATTGAATTTTTTTGTTTTGGTTTTATGTGTAGAATATTTTAAATTTTAAAAAAATCCGAATTAACAACTCGCAACATATCTTTTTACAACGTTAAACATGACGAAATTTTTTGCCTCAAAATAGCGATGTGTGGTCTGCATTGAAATTTTTTTACCTTTTGAAGAAAACTGCTGCAGAATCGTATCGAATGCTTGTGGAAGCTTACGGCGACGATGCTCTTAGCCAAACACAGTGTAAAGAGTGATTTAGAAAATTGAAAAGCGGAGATTTTGGTTGGTCGCCCAAGAAGGGCATTATGAGTTGCTCAAACCTGGCGGTACACACAATAAATGGTGAAATTGAGCCAAGTTTTACGCCAAAAATGACCAGAATATCAGAAAAGACAACACAGAGTCATTTTGTTGAATGACAACGCACTGTTAGACGCTTCGAGACAGACAAAGGAATCCATTGAAACATTTGGTTGTGAAATTCTTTTCCATGCAGCTTATTCGCCAGACTTAGTCCCATCTGATTACCATTTGTTTGCCACGATGGGGCACTCATTGGCTCAACAACACTTCGTCGATTAATTGATTATCATTATATTCTTTAATTAAATTATTATTTATAAAACTCAGACTAATCTAATAAATATAAATAATCAATTTCTATTTAATTATGTTTTTTTTTTACTTTTGATATAAAATAATATTCAAATAAATAAAAGGTTTTCCATTTCTTAATGAATGGACATAATTTTGATATTATATTATTATAAAATCATATTTTAAACTGATAAACTTATGTTTTATTTTTGTTAATTGCAGGTTGGGATAAACATTCATATGGCTATCATGGCGATGACGGTCACTCTTTCTGCTCTTCGGGCACTGGTCAGCCCTACGGCCCTACCTTTACAACTGGCGATGTTATTGGCTGTGGCGTTAATCTTATAGATAATACTTGTTTTTACACCAAGAATGGACACAATTTGGGAATTGCCTTCACTGATCTCCCCGTAATTATTATGTTTATCTATCATTAAGAGACCTTATAATAATAGTAAAACTTATCACTTTCTAATGTCAGTAAATTAATTACTATTTTAAAAATGAATAATGATTAAACTTACTTCCTGACTAAGGTTCCGGGTTTGATTTCCTGTTAAACCCATAAATCCGTTTATCGTAGGCGTTTCTAATCAAATTATATTATATTATTAAATATATATTAGAAATCATGGAAATAATTTAAAATATATTCTATTAGTATGAAATAATAGTTTTAAAACATTATTTCTTGTAAGTAATGGATAGAAAATTCATGAGTTCTATTAAAAATAAAAGCACTATATTCTGAAGTAGATTTCATCTATAAATAAAGGAACTCGTTAAATGTTACATTCATTTTACATACAGTAAAATTTTCCAACTAGAATGAATATATTATCTCATGAATTATATTTCGTTTTAAATAGTACATATATTTTTTTAATCATTTCTAATCCTTTTGTCATAATGAACATTAAATATAATAGATCATATTGTCACCAAATTGTAAAACTTCGTCCTTCCTTATGTTGCCTGCTCTTTTCAAATTATTCCAAAATGTCATTTGGTTGATGTTTAAAGCCTCCACTATTTCTTGACAGTTTGGCTGCCCTTCTGGTTCCATCAGTTGCAAAATTTCATCAGCCTTTTCACCAGAGCGAAGAGCATCTTTGACATCGAAATTTCTAAAAAGAAATCGAGCCAATAACTCCTTCGTTTTTTCCTTACGTTTTTCTCATTTCCAAATCAATATGACATTTTACACGAGCACCAATTAGAAATAACTTAAGTAAGCCGAAATGTCACCTTTTAGTTTTAAGACAATTAAATGAGTTTCCCAATCAACACAATCTAGTGGCAAAAAACAGTGGAGCCTTTTATTATTACTCAATATTATATATCCATCGGGGTAACTTGCCCATCTTTTGTTTTTTCAAGTGAAAGCTTTATTTTTATGTCCGAATTTAACATAATTATTTAGTTAAGATAAATCTTCAACAAAATGAAAATTCCAAATTAATTAAATATTAACAGTGATGTAAGAAAATATATACTTGCATGTGTTAGGCAATGTTTCCAGATTAAAATGACAAAATTTTAAAAAATTCATAAAAACTATCTAGCGGAATATTTCTAGCTATTTGTTTCGTTGTTTTGTTATATTGGCAGCAAGAACTTATTTCCACACTTGGGAAAAAGCACGGAAAATTCAAATGATTCAGGTGTTACAAAATCCATGGCACAGATGCTCAGCTTGGCCTTATATATATTGTTATTAATTTTATATAAATATTGTGAGGATCCGTTATAATGATCATTTTCCACTTAGGCGTCATTCGACTTAATGACAGCTACCCTTTTGTAGGATGTCTAAAAGTCAGTTATAATATATAATATTATAATTATCTGATTAAATGAATATATTTTCCTGTTTGATACTTAAAATTTTTAACAATTATCATGTATCTCAGATGTAATCAAGAGAAAAGATTATTTATTGCTTTAGACTACTATATAAATTTTTAAAAATCAATTTAATGATAAAATAATATGGAAAGTGAAGAGGGACAGAAAGTTTTTTTAACAGTAATATTAATATCCATTTAATTCTTATTTTAATCTGTTGTTTGTTTGTTTCAGCCGAATCTTTTCCCTACGGTTGGTCTTCAAACCCCCGGCGAGGTTGTAGATGCCAATTTCGGACAACTACCGTTCGTGTTCGACGTAGAGGATATGATGCGTGAGCTGAGGGCCCGCACCCAGGCGACCATTCATCGATTCCCGGTCCCCGACTCGCATGGCCAGTGGCAGGCCATTCTCCACAAGTACCATCTTTGCCAAGCATTACTAACACCACTAATATCCATCCTATTTTGCATTCATTACGATACGATTATTTAGAACTCTTTTTCTAAAAGTTAGTTCTTCTAATTAATTCATTCATAAAAAAAAAAAAAAAAAAAATTAAAATAATATTAATCAAATATTGCTTATCTTTAATAAAATAAAATAAAATAAAATTTGTTTTATTTTTGTCTTTTTTCAAATAAATTAGTTAAAATAGAGAAAAAATACGCGATTTTTGTTTATTTCCTTTTTAAATTAATATAGTTTTTTTTATCATATATATTATAAAATATATAAACTTATATAAAAGTTAATCCTCCCCTATAGAATTTATTCCTAAATTAGTTTATTTTGATTGAAATAAAATTTTTTATTATTTTCAATTCACATCTTTATTTTTTTAAAAAAATATTAATAAATATTATTGTATTTTATATCATTTAATTTGTAAATATTATGTATGGTGGTTTTGATGCAGAATGGTTTCCACCTACCTCGTACATCATGGTTATTGTGCAACAGCAGAGGCCTTCGCCGATAGCACCGGCCAAACTTTTGATGAAGAAGTAACATCAATAAAAAATAGACAAAGTACATATTTCATTCATCTTTTAAAATAGGGTTGCCAACTGCCAATTTCAAGAAAGAGAACATTTACCATAAAAGAGTACATTTAGAGAACGTTTAGAAAAAAACATTTATTTTTAAAAATTGCATACATTTTATATGTGAATTCTTTTTTGCAATAACTGGACAAAACGCAAATGTAGAAAGGGTATTTTCTATGATCGTACATTTTTTAATACATTAGTATTAAATTAAACATCTTTTAAATAAAATTATGTAAAAATTATACATATAGTCGATATAGTAAGTAGTAAATTTCAGAGTTAATCTCCATTATTTTTAAATGTGCATATCGACTTTTTCGAATATAAATATATTTTTAATTATTTGAGTAATTTATCCATCCCCTATCTTCAAAAGCAATGTGCTTTAAATTTTTTTGTTAATTGTGGTGGTGATGTGGGGCCCTTTCAAGCGCGGGGTCCGATTGGGCCCAATCGCCCTAAATCCGGACCTGGTAGTAGTAAAAGTTAGTATAACTAAGATAAAGATGAGAAAAGTATAAATGTGATCGCAATTATTCACTATCACTATGCTTTTTATATTTGTTTACACTACTAATTTCTGTCAGTATATTTTAGTGTTTTCCTTTATTTCATTATAAAAATCAATACATGAAACATTCTTATAATTATAAACAACTTTTAAAATTCCGCTTCCTTTGAAATTTTTAATCTATTTCTTTCCTTAGTCCATTGTCCGTCGATCATAGAAAATACCCTTTCTACATTTGCGTTTTGTCCAGATATTGCAAAAAAGAATTCACATATTTTTAGAAATTCAGATTGAAACCCAATAGAATTTGTTTAAAAATATTCAACCGATTTTCTGCATTAAACGAGTTTTTTTTAGTATTCTGCATTTAGATTTTTTTTAAATTTCAAAATTGATTGAAACATTTTGTATTACCGACAACAATGTTTATAGAGGCAAAAAATATTAAAAACTTTTCAATTTCATTCCAAGTTGGAATTTTTCTAATTTCAACCAAATAAAATTAAAACTGATTGACGTGATAAATTTAAAATTTGTCTGTTGTGCATCAATTTTATTTTATATTTTCACTAATAATATTGATTAGTGGGAAAAATATAAAAAGAGAACACACACACACACACACACACACACAATTTTAAATATAAACAAAAAAGAAAGAGAACATAAATATTTGGTTTAACAAGAGGACATTTTCTCTTTAAAAGAGACGTGTTGGCATCCCTATTTTAAAATAATATTAAGTAATTTCGTGAAACATAATTTCATTATTGTTTTCTTTTTTTAGGAATCGTTAAATTAGTACTAGCAGGACGAATGGGTGAAGCTATTGAAATTACAGGACATCTTTATCCTGGACTTTTAGAGCGTAATCAAAATTTATTATTTTTACTCAAATGTCGACAATTTGTGGAAATGGTAAACGGTACTGATTTAGAGGTAAATTCAAATCTATTTTTATTTTTCTAAATTTTTTTTTTATTAAAATTAACATATATTTAATTTATTTAATAAAATATGTGTGGTGATTTAGGTAAACCTCACAGCTAATTCTACTAAATTCAGGGAAGATCTCGCCGCATATCGTTCACATCAAGCAAGCGTAATTCAATCAACAAAAGCTGCTGCAGCTGCAGCTGCAGCAGAAGGAGGTGGTGCATCTAATAATTTAACAAATGGTACATGTAAGATAAATAACGGCAGCAATACTAATAATAAAAGCGCCAATCGTACATTAGATGAAATGAATTCATTGAATTCCAATTCAACGCACACTAATTCAAATGGTGCTGATGTTGGCATGGAACAAGACGAAGCAATGGAGGGGCCACCACATTTAATACAAAACGGTTTTCAAAATGGCTCCGCAAACGATGGACCATGTGAAGAAATGGGTAAGCAACATCAAACATTGGGATATTTATTATTAGAAGAATATATGAGAAATATAAAATAATTAACTGTTTATTTATGATCACTTTAAATTATAAAAAATATATTTATTTCATAAAATAAAAATATTTGAATACCTAATAAAAAATTAATATAAGCTAATTTTATCTAAAGAAATTTTATAGATTAACTTATAATTATTTAAAAATAAAAATAAAAGAATTAATAGGATATTTATTTATGAGTTAAATAACATTAATAATAATAATATTATAGGGAGATTGACTCATCTTGAAATTTTTTTATATTGATCAATTATTATCAAAGTTGTTCTAAACTTCTTGATTTTTTTTTATATTCTTTATTTCTAATCCTTGCTAATTAAGCCTAAAAAGTTCCCTATAATAAATCCTAGCTAAACACAGGTTAAATTAAATTAAATAAAAAAATATTTTAAACCTAATATATTTTTGAAAAATAAAAGTTATCTTGGCATATCTTGTGTCTATTCGTTATCCTCAAACTATTTGTTATATAAATTATTCATTTTTTTAATTATAAATTAAGAAATTAATTATTATAAAATATTAATAATTATTAGCAATTAACTAAATTTATATTTTTTTTTATAAAGATGTTGATATGCCTATTCCGCCCTCGTCTTCGCAATTCAATCCAGCAAAACGTCGTTCATCGCTATGCTTATCGCCACCACTCTCCGCTGCTGAACTGAAAATTTGTTCAATAGATGATGATACATCAACACAACAACTTTGTGGTGGAAATAAACTGGCAGTGGAACGAATGCTTGAATTTGGTCGTGAATTATATTCAATGAATCAACAATTGCGACTCGAACATGGTCATAGTGAAATTAATAATAAAATGTTACAGGTAAGAAATTAGCAAAGAATATATATATTATTATTGTTTTTTGTTTCTTTTTGTAATTCAAGAAAATAAATAAATAAATTTTGAAATGTTTCTAGGGATATTCGTTAAGGTTTTGGTTATTTTTTTAGGATGCCTTTAGTCTACTTGCTTACTCAAATCCATGGAATAGTCCTGTTGGATGGCAGCTCAATCCTGTTCAACGGGAAGCTGTCTGTGCGGTTCTTAATTCAGCCATTTTAGGTAGAATGAAATTTATTTATTTTTATAAATTGTTTTTTAATATATTGTATTTAAATGAAATTTGATTGGATTTGTTATTTTGTCTGTGCAGAATCGAGCAATCTGCCTCGGAGGCCGCCACTCGAGGTGGCACTTGCCCACGCTCAAGAACTTGTCAGGTTGATGTCTCGCAGTGGACTCGGCTCTTGCGCCTTTGCATCCCTCGATGAGCTCCTTGTGCCGTGACGCGCAGCTCACCCCGCCCAGGTACCTCCACATTCTTCGCTTCTGCCTGTCTGCCAGCCTGCTTGGCTGATTGGTGACCTGATCTCCTCCATCCTCTTTTGGCACATTATTAGATTCATATTCCATCACATTATTATTAAATTATTATTTTTGTTCTATTATTTTATTTTTAATTTAATTTTTAAATTTCGAATTTTTCTCTATAATTTTCATTAATGTTAATCTTTTGGGGTTGTTGTTTTATATGATGAAAAAAGTGGGCCGAAAAAGACAGCGGCTCCAGCGACGACGATCTCAATCCACTACTTCTTCAGCAGCCTACCAGCAACAACCCTCCAATAGATGATGAAACAAATATTTTGATGATTAGTTCCGCGGGGGAGACGGAAAATAAAGAGGAGGGGGAGGATGTTAGTAGCTGTTGCTCGGCGAATCACTCAGATGGAGTTTGTGATATAAATATACAACAACAACAGTTACATCCACAACAAGTGCAATCTCAGCAACAATCTCAAGCAACAACACAACAACAATATGAATACGAACTTTTCCTACCGGAATCTAACAATAGACCTTCTTTTCATGTCGCCGTTGAATCCAACTCGGAACAGAATCTTATTAATAATGAAATTAATTTTATAACACATCGACGTCGGCGTCGAAGACGTCCTCGTCGTCGTCGACGTCGTAAACGTCAAAGACGACGACGACGACGACGTCGTCATCGACAACGACATCGTCGACGACGTCGGCGGCGAAGGAAGCGACATCGTCATAGACGACGTAAAAGACGGCATAGACATTGTCGGAAAAGATGTCCGCGACGTCGACGTAAACGAAATAGCCCCCCAGTGCCTCAATTGGGTGTCCCCCCCCTCATGGGATGGTGAGACCAGTGCAACGTCATCTCTCGGACTTTTTTAATTAGAAACATTCAAAAAAAAAAAACAAATAAACTATTTTTTCGTTTTTAATTCTTTTTTTTTATTTGCTAAGTTGTGTGAACTTGAAGTAATAATTGCCGCCTAACTTGAAACTACAAACTAAAATAATATTTGATAATAATAATTAATAATAATAATAATTAATATTAATAATAATAAATAAATATATATATATTTAATATATATATGAAATATAAATATATAGAGACGGATAATAACGAACGCTTTATTTTTTTTTTATTTTTTTAAACCCTTCTATATAATTCTATACAAATATAAAATATATAACTCTATCTCTCTTTTCTATATATAAAGTATAAAAAAATAATGTCTTTACATATTTCTTACTTTTCCACCCACTCCTTTCTTCTACCCTCCCTTCATCCCCACTCCATCCATCACTTTATCACACATATATTTCTAGATTAGAAGGAAAAGAAATACATAAATACATTAAAATAACTATAAAGTACATATTTTCTAAAGTGTCTTTAATTATAAACTTTTGTTGTTGTTGTTGTTGTCGTTGTTGTTGTTTGTGTTTGTTTTTTAGGCACTTGAATAATGACCAACAAATATAATAAATAAAAATCCTAAATATCCTCTTCTTTCCAATTCATCCCCTAATTATTTATTAAAAATTTGTTATTTCATTTTTTCTAAATTTCATAAAAAAAAAATTAGTCCATTAAGAGTGCAACACATAATAAAGATTTTATAATATATTCTCTAGTATTTACTAAACCACATAAGTGGGAAGGATAAAAATAAAAAAAAAATCCCCCCATAAACTCTTCCTTAAATTATTACCTTTAAATTAATAATAAGAAAAATATTAAAATTAAAATCAATTTCATGGTTCTTATTGTATAATTTTTAAATATTTTTGCTATGTTTGTTATAAATAATACATATAATATATACCATTAAAATAGGTAAAAAAAAAGAAAAAAAAATAAATAAATAAAAAAATCTTAATAAAATATAGAAAGTAAAAAAAATATAATAGATTAAAATAATAAATCCCATTTGATCACTTCATCGTACTCTTTTGCTAATTTATAATTTTTATTTTTTTTTAATTTTAATTTCTTAAATATTTTTTCTTTTTTTTTACTACATGTGTATTTAATTATTGTTGCGAATATATTATTAATTAAGTCAGAATACTTTATTATGATCCTATTTTTATATATATATATTAAAAAATAAAACAAAAAAAAAACAACTAACCAATATGATTGTAACGTTATATTATATTTATGAAAATAAAATTCGAATAATTTTTAGAATTTTTTTTTTTATTAATTTTTAAATTAGAGAATTATAAATTTCTCATAAACAAAATTAAATTGAACATACCTGATTTTATCGTTGATATTATGCTAGATAAAGGATAGATAAAAATAAATCAATTAATAATTATAAGGTAAGTTAAAAAATATATATTTTTGTTTATATTTAATTTAGTTAGATCCAGCCGCCGAGTAAAGATTATTTAAGGAATCAAAATTTATTTAAAAATAAAATATTTTATGTGCTTTATAAAAACTTCATTAATCTTATAAATAAATCTTGTCAACAAAGTGTAGGTTTTTGTAATGTACAGGAAAAACTTGCCGAAAATGCAAAAATTAGGAACCGTTCATAATAAATTGAAATTCTTGAACAATGAATGAGTCAGAAAACTGAATGTAGCCATTGAATTATTACCCCTTTGGTGTTTGTTTTATAACAGACGAATGTAGACATTAATATATTGATTTGAACCCTTTTGTTTCATACTTCAGGGTTCGGTTAAACCCTTGTAATTCGGGTAAATAGAACCAAATAAACAATAAAAAGGAGTGAGATTCCGAAATTTCTTCAAGACTAAAACATAAGATTAATACCAACTTTTATCTACTAAATATAAATTAATCGAAATTGGACAATTTTATTTAATATACAACTCATGGGTATTATAAACCAGAAGTTCCTGGTTGTTTAGATACTTTCTCCCTTGATGCAATGCCATAATACAGTGGTTCTTAAACTGTGGTCCGCGGACCCCTGGGGGTCCGCGAAGCCTTTACTGGGGGTCCGCGGTCCTCGGAAAAAAATCATCGTAAAAATATATACATATATAAATATTTAAAGTTCATTGTGTAACTATATCCTCCTAGAGAATTACGGCTATAATTTAATACTATTAATAATACTATTTTATTTTATTAAATTGATAATTATGTCAATTAATTTTTTGTGAATAAATAAACATATATAAAAAACTATATATAAAATTTGAATTTTCATCCATTCATTCATTTAAAATCATTTTTCGATTGTTCCTTTAAAATAACCCCTCTTAGGGGCTCGGAAGGGGAGGCATATAAGGGAATTTTCTTTCACTTTGTTATTGGGGAAAACCAGGGGAGGGGACAGTCTTACCCGGAAAAACCCAAATTGTCAGCGTCCACTCTGGGGTTTTAAACAGTTTTAAAGCAAATGTTAATTATAAGTTCATTTCTCAACGAGTTGTATCTTTAAATTATTTTTATTAATGTTAATTATAAGTTCATTTCTCAACGAGTTGTATCTTTAAATTATTTTTATTAATTTAATTAATTATAATTAAATTATAGCTAATAATAGTTTATTATAGCTAATAATTTTTTTTAATTTTTAGTGTAATTTGCATGATCATTATTTTATAAAAACACTAAACACATTTTGCAATTTCCCAGAAAGGCTGTTTTTGAGAGTAAGTATAAGTTAGTTTTATGAATAAAAAATATTTATTTTAATAATATTTTAGAATCAAATTACGAAATTAATAATATTTTAGAATCAAATTACGAAATTAATAATATTTTAGAATCAAATTACGAAATATATTTATTATATAAATTAATATTCATTTAAAATGATATTAAATCATTTATTTAAAATGATTTAAAACATTTATTAAAATGATTTAAAACATTCATTTAAAATGATATTAAAACATTCATTTAAAATCATATTAAAACATAGCTAGTAAATAATAATTCGTTATATTTATATTATATTTATATTATATTTATATTATTGTAGTTCAATGTTAATAAATTACTCCATAAAATGGATCGTTGGCTACAAACTGGTTCAACACAGAAACGGAAAGAATCAGATGATGAGGCATCAACAGCAAACTCTACCAAGAAACGCAAAACTAGAAAATATTCGGATGATTATTTATCATTTGGATTTACTTATATTTGCAACAATGATGTGGAAAGACCAGTCTGCGTTCTATGTCAGGAAAGTTTATCCAATGAAAGTATGAAACCTGCTAATCTCAGACGTCATTTACAAACAAAGCACAGCGAGCATGTTAGTAAGTCTATCGAATTTTTTAAAATGAAAAAAGAAGAACTTAATTCAAGTCAGAAATTGATGGTAAAGACGGGATCTGGTGGTATGAGTAAGAAAGCAGTAATGGCATCATATGAAGTAGCTCTACTTATTGCTAAAGCAGGAAAGCCGCATAATATAGCAGAGCAATTAATTCTTCCTGCTACAAAAGTAATTACAAATATAATGTTAGGAACTAAAGCAGCAAACGATATAAATTTGATTTCATTATCAAATGATACGGTTAAGAATAGGATTGAAGACATGTCATGTAATATAAAAGAAGAATTAATATCGAGAGTGCGCAAAAGTCACTATTACTCATTACAATTGGATGAAAGTACTGATGTCACTAATAATGCCAATTTGTTAGCTTTCATTAGATATGAGTTTGAAAATCAAATACAAGAAGATGTATTGTTTTGTGATTCACTACCTTCACGAACGACAGCTAATGACATATTTAACAGTTTGAATAATTTTATAACCGAAAATGAAATAGAGTGGCCAAAATGTGTTGGAATTTGCACTGATGGTGCTCGTGCAATGTCAGGTACAAGAACTGGATTGATTGCTCTTATTAAAAATGTTGCGCCTCAGGTTGTTTGGAATCATTGCTGCATTCACAGAGAATCATTAGCAGCCAAAAATATGTCACCAGATTTGAAAAGAACATTAGACGAAGTAGTTAAAATTGTCAATTTCATTAAGGCTCGTCCACTTAATTCCAGAGTTTTTAAAATTTTGTGTGAGGAAATGGGTAGTCAACATACACATTTATTATTACATACAGATGTACGTTGGTTGTCCCGCGGGAAAGTACTCATTCGCCTTTTTGAGCTTCGAGATGAAATACGATTGTTTTTAATAGATGCGCATTTTGAACTGACCGAATGTTTCAATGATTTTATCTGGTTAGCTAAGGTGGCTTACTTGACTGATATTTTTACAAAATTGAACGAACTTAATTTGAGCCTGCAAGGTACTGTTGTAAATATATTTAAAGTTGAAGATAAAATAGAAGCAATGATTAAAAAAATCGACTTGTGGTCGAAACGCATCCAGAACGGTGTATATGAGTCTTTTCCAACTCTCAATGATTTCATAGAAAGCTCCAGTGAAAAATTGCTTAATCAAACGCGTCAATTATTTGTTGAACATTTAATTACTTTGAAAAGCAACTTCAGGAAGTATTTTTCTACTCCTGATCCTTGCAATAACTGGATCAGAGATCCATTTAATATGGAAATTACAAATGCTAAACATTTATCTGCACCTGAACAAGATATTCTCGTGGAATTATCATGTGATACAACTTATAAACTAAAATTTAACAAAACTGAATTGAGCAACTTTTGGTTACTTCTCAGGTCAGATTATCCTGCGCTTGCAAATAAAGCACTTCAACACTTGATTCCATTCTGCACAACATATTTATGCGAACAAGCTTTTTCGGTACTATTTTATATTAAGTCTAAATATAGAAACAAATTAAATGTAGAGCCGGATCTTAGATTAAAAGTTTCCAATATTAAGCCAGATATTGAGATTCTTGTTTCAAGAAAACAACTGCATACATCTCATTAAATATGTAAGTTATATTTAATGAGATAGATGCAGTTATTTTTTAAAATATTTCTTATTTAATATTTTCTGAAAAAAATTATAAAATATTTATATGAATTTAATGTAAGTACCCATTATAATTTGTGAGATTTGTTGCTATGACAATGTTTGTATTTTCTTTCTTCAATATTATAATTTCTAATAAAATGTGTTCTACAATATGCAAAAAAATCGTTATTCACCAATCACTGTTAGAAATATTCATCATATATCCTTGTCCTTATGAGATCGTAAGCCAGAAATTAATTAATAAAATGACGTAAAGTACCTAAAGTTGTGATGGGGGTCCGTCAAAAAAAATTTTTTCAAGTGGGGGTCCGTGGAGTACATAAGTTTAAGAACCTATGCCATAATAGATTTAATATTAATACTCGTAATAAGTAATTACAAAGCAATATAGTTGTTTTTTATTTTTTTTTACTTTGTTATTTTATACCCTTAGTTCCCGAAAATATGTCCATTTAGGATGGCAAAAAAGTTTCATTTTGTTTGGTTATTGGGATAGAAGGCGCCACAGAATAGGAGACCGCATCATTCGCTCACATTATCATCAGTGGCGTACTAAGGCTAAAATGGGCCCTAAGCAATATTATAATTCCAGGCCTATACTTAGTGTTTGGTAGTTTGGTTTTAAAGCATATAGTATGTAGACTTATTCCAAGAAAAAAAAGGGAAAATAATATACATGTACAAAAATTTCAGTCAACCCAGCCTCCTTGGGAAGCTACTTGATAAAAAAGTAGCGCCTCCGATCAAGAAAATCAAGGTAAAGGTTGATAGGATACGTTCTACTGATCATACAATACCTTTACCCCGCTTAAGGGGCAACCGACTTGACTTTTTTTCTAGCTCAAACCGTTTTTACGTAATCTTATCTACACACACACATGGACATTTTTCTCAACCTTAGTGAAAATGACTCAGGTGCCTTCAAAACGTATAAAAACATCAAAAACTCCACATCGAAAATTTTCGTGATCGCACTACATCTCTGGCGAGATAGTAAAAACGTTTGGCAGACTACAACTAAAGAACAAAATTAATTAATATTACATTTGTTTCTAATTGAATATCTAAAAAACACAAGTAAAATATGTTTATTATCCCCATTATCGGTTAGTTACCAAAACAAAGTTATTCTATATAAATTAACATAATATACTTATATTTTTACCGACCGACGATAGTAAGGGAGGTATTGTTTTCACACAAAATTTCACATGTGGAGATTTTTACATATCTCCACGAAGCAAGCATTTTCTTAACAGAAAAAAGTATTTTTAGCATGATGTCTGTTCGTCCGTATAGATGTGTACAGCTTGAACGGCTCAACGGATTTTGATGAAATTTGGTATTTTACTTAATGCATCAGTATAATGAATTGATCAACTTTTGGTGTATATGCGGAAACAGGAAGTGATAGTATTAGCGATCGACGATAGGAAGGGAACGGTTATTTTGACACCAAATTTCACATAAGGAGATTTTTTTACATATCTCCACGAATCATGCACTTTGTATTGGTTTTATGCTCGAGAAAAATCATCTTCATTAGTTTTTTCTTAATTTAAAATTATATGACGTCACAGCCAGCTCCAACTTATATATTATAAATAAAATAAAATTAAAAATATTTATGTTATATCCATATGTTTTTTATTACATTAATAGATATATTAAAATTATTTGAAATTGTTTCTGTAACTGGAAATTAATTTACTTCAAACTGTCGGTCGGTTCGGACCTGGCCACAGGTCAACTTATTTTATTGAAATTCAATATTAAATTCAATTTTTTTGATAAAATCTTGATTTAAGTACTATAGTACAGCAATTAATTAATATATATTATTTTTTATATTTTATTAGTGTATATGAAAATTATTAAAATAAACTTTATATAAATATATGGAAAGTATTTATAGAAAATTAATATCGAAAAAGTAATTATTTAAAAATCATTTTTCAAATAATAATTATTTTATAAATACTTATTTAAATATTTTCTCACTCTATGGTATCAACATTATTTTCAACCTTAAAACTCTTCATAATACCAGAATTCTATTATACTTTAGTAGAATTTAACTTATTTTTAGTAAATTTACTCTTTCAAATAAACTTTATTTTCTTTCCAAGCTCCCGTATAATTTATTCATATTTTATATTTCATTAATTATTCTTCGCTAAGAAAATAAATAAATCATTTATTCAAATCATTCGTTCAGTCATTATAAAATATTATGTTCTTTTTATTGTATATTTTTACTATCTCACCAGAAATAGTATTGCGATCATGAAAATTTTCCATGTCGAGATTTTGATGTTTATATACGTTTTGAAGGTCCCTGAGTCATTTTCATTATGGTTGAGAAAAATGTCTCTCTGTGTGTGTATTTGTGTGTGTATGTTGACAGGATTACGAAAAAACGGTTTGAGAAAGAATCATGAAATTTGGTACACGGGCACTATTCAAAATTCATAGTTTTCTATCAATTTTTTAGAAATGTAGCTCTTTCGGAAGAGAGTCATTACCTACCATGTTTTGATTTTTTTCCCTCTAAACTGATGTAAAAATAAAGTTTCTTTCTAAATCAATATAAACTGAAAACAAAAAAAAGTCGAATTGGCAGTCGTGGGACTGGCCGACAGAAGTGAAAACTTGTGCGTAAGAAATTTGAAAGCAGACGGAATGCGCACCAGCTTCACGAGAAAAATGAAATTTATATACGTATATATATAAATATATATAAAATTCATAATTATTTTTTTCAGCAAACTGATTATTATTACAAAAATATTAAAAATACGATGTGTATGAATATATATATATATGTCTGTCTGTCTGTCTGTCTGTGTGTGTGTGTCTGTCAAATACTCAAAAACTACCCGTCCGATTGCGATGAAACTTTCAGGGATTGTTGTGGGCGTCCCAGGGAAGGTTTTAGTGTAGTTAAATCCAAAATTAATTTATCCAAAATTAATTTAAATAGTAATATTTTGGTAAAAGTCTATTTATGGTTACCATGGTTACATTGAAAAATTTACAATAAATAAATAAAAATAATTGGAAATCTTTTCAAATTATTATTTTGATAAATTTTATTAATATTTTTAATTTTTTTTAAACTGCCAAAAATAACATACCCATAATAATAGTTGTAATAAAAATAAAAATATAAATCACAATGTAAGTAAAATATTGAATCGTTTTATTTATATTGTTTCAATTATTGTTTGAATATTTATTAAATTTATATATAGATTAATTTACATGTTTAAATGTATATTTAATAAATTTATTTATTGATTCTTAATATTAATAATTCCAATTACTTTCTTGAAAATTTTTTTTTATTTAAAAGCATATTCAGCATATCTCGCAAATTTGAATTGGATTAAATAACATATATTAATTTAAATTAAATTAAATTAATTCAATTATAAATTAAAATTAATAAATAATATTTATTAAACCAGCGAAAGTTTGGCTCTTTTTTGATGGCACCACGTCACATGTTGGCGCGTGAGATTTCCAGTGTTAAAAAATTAATTCAGATACTTTCAGCAATTCAATTTTCGATGTTGAGATTTTGATGTTTTTGATGTTATAAATAATATTTATTAAATTATAATTTAATTTAAATTAATAAATATTATTTAATCAAGTTCAAATTTGCGAGATAGTCGAGTGGATAGTGGAGTGTTTGGCTCTTTGTTGATGGCACCACGTCACGTGTTGGCGCGTGAGATTTCCAGTGTTAAAAAATTAATTCTGGTACTTTCAGCGATTCTATCAAGCTGAAATTCTATATATAGCAGTTTTATACAATTATTAATCATGTGAAAAATTATCAAACATATATCTTTATTTTTACGGTCACACACACACACACACACACAAACACACACATATTTAAAAATTAATTTATTAAAATATATATTATATAATATATTATATATAGTATATAATTTAATATATATATATATATATATATATTCTGAAATTAATTTTAAATTATATAAATATATTAGAAATTAATTTAATATAATTTAACACATAATAATATATTAAAATATTTTATTTTATATATACATAATTTAGTAATACTGATTATTAATGTAAATATAAATAATATTTAATATGGCAAATATGTAAAATTTTGTAAAGAATGTATCAGAAGGTTAGTGTTTAACATTCTGGCGTATTGCGCATGCGTATATCGGTCGGGTCGGTCGGTCGGGACGTTTTGGAACGGTCGGTCGTTTTGGAATCTCACGCGAAATCTATATTTTTTCCCCATCCCGCAAAAGTGCTCAACGCCGCTAAAGAAGTTTTCACTTCAAAAAAATTAGAAACAATTTATCAATAATGTGAGTGAGTCTGTAAGAAGTTCGAATTCTAGTAATAAAAACATGTTACATATATTTATTTACAAATTATAAGAAAATATTGAAACTATGGGGAAAAAAATATTGAACCCCAGGTTCAATTCCAATGCGTATTATTGAAAATTCTTAAAAATGCCATGATTCCTAAGATTTTCTGTACCGGAATTATATTTTGGTAGATATGATTCGGTATGCTTTGCTATTTTTGCGCTAAATTGTGAGTCAAAGGAAGAAGAGGTAAGAAATTGATCTCCCTAAATGATAATAACTCTTAGAATTGTAAATAAAACAAATTGCAAATTCATTAAATATATTTTTCAAAATTACAATCTTAATGAAACCTTAACAAATTGTATATTTCAAATAGTTGAATTAACATTATTCAAATAATTAAAAAATTACTTTTTTCAAAAATATTTAATATATAGATAATTTTAATTTCCTTTCTATAATTTTTTTTTTTTTTACCCTTTCAATAAAATTTTTCTTGAAAATATTCTTCTTATAATATTCTTATTATAATATATAGTGGAGAGGGAAATAATAATTAATTTTATTATTTTTTATTAATATTATAACTACCATGGAAGTGAAGAGGTGAGTAGGTGACATGCATGAGAGATTAAAATTCATTAATTAACTGAATATAATAACTTGCTTTTTCAATGTTTTATTTTTATTTTATATTCAATAATCTATGATATAGGATATACCTATTATAGAACAAGAGAGCAAATAAGAACTATAACAATACTAATTGTATAAAATTTCATTTCATTTGTAATCAAATAATTCTTATTTTAATTTATTTGTTTTTTCTTTTGCAGTGTTTTTTCTTTGCCCTCCTTCCGGACCATCGGAGGTTAGTAAAAAATAAAATAAAATAGATTATAATATAATATAATATTATAATTGAACATTAATTACTATTCTATTTTTACCGACCGACGATAGGAAGGGAAGGTATTGTTTTCACACCAAATTTCACATGTGGAGATTTTTACATATCTCCACGAATCATGCATTTTCTTAACAGAAAAAAGTATTTTTAGCATGATGTCTGTCCGTCCGTCTGTCCGTCCGTCCGTCCGTATAGATGTGTACAGCCTGAACGGCTCAACCGATATATGGTATATTTACTTAATGCATCAGTGGGATGAATTGATCAACTTTTGGTGCAAATCCGGAAACCGGAAGTGGTAGTATTAGCGATCGACGATAGGAAGAGAAGGGTTATATTCAGACCAAATTTCACATGAGGAGATTTTTTTATATATCACCACGAATCATACACTTTGTATTGGTTTTATCCTCCGGAAAATCATCTTTATTAGTTTTTTCTTGATTTAAAATTATATGACGTCATCCAGCCATTCATGACGTCACAGCCTGGTCTTATATATTATAAATAAAATAAAATTAAAAATGTTTATATTTATTATTTATGTATCCATATCTGTTTTTTATTACATTAATAGATATATTAAAATTATTTGAAATTGTTTCCGTAGCTGGAAATTAATTCACTTCAAACCGTCGGTCGGTTCGGACCTGGCCACAGGTCAACTTATTTATTTCTATAACAAATGAGAATAGGAATAATTAATATTGAAATAATTAATTAATAATAAGAATTTTAAAAAATAATTAATTTTATTTTATTTTTTGTTCAGTCTACTTTACCGGCACCTGTTCCATTGAATCCATCAGTATTGACTGTACCTGTAAGTTATTCTTTCATTCACATACTTGTATAATTAATTTAGAGTAAATGATAAATGATGATAGATAACTAACTAATATGAATTTTGCACGATGTCTGTCCGTCCGTATAGATGAGTACAGCCTGAACGGCTCAACCGATTTGATGAAATTTGGAATATTTACTTAATCCATCAGTGGGAAGAATTGATCAACTTTTGGTGCAAATCCGGCAACCGGAAGTGGTAGTATTAGCGATCAACGATAGGAAGGGAAGGGTTATTTTCACACCAAATTTCACATGAGGAGATTTTTTATATATCACCACGAATCATGCACTTTGTATTGGTTTTATCCTCGAGAAAAATCATATTTATTAGTTTTTTCTTAATTTAAAATTATATGACGTCATCCAGCCATTCATGACGTCACAGCCTGGTCTTATATATTATAAATAAAATAAAATTAAAAATATTTATGTTCTATCCATATCTGTTTTTTATTACATTAATAGATATATTAAAATTATTTTAAATTGTTTCTGTAGCTGGAAATTAATTCACTTCAAACCGTCGGTCGGTTCGGACCTGGCCACAGGTCAACTTATTTATTTCTATAACAAATGAGAATAGGAATAATTAATATTGAAATAATTAATTAATAATAAGAATTTTAAAAAATAATTAATTTTATTTTATTTTTTGTTCAGTCTACTTTACCGGCACCTGTTCCATTGAATCCATCAGTATTGACTGTACCTGTAAGTTATTCTTTCATTCACATACTTGTATAATTAATTTAGAGTAAATGATAAATGATGATAGATAACTAACTAATATGAATTTTGCAACTTGTACTTTTAGGTCCACGTCTTGTATACTCATCAACATCAGTGATGTATTGGTAAAATAAGAAGTAAGGGAACGCATAGTGGGAGCAGCAAACTATTTTTTTCCATATAAGTTTTTATTTTTCCTTATTCTTACTATACAAAGTATTAACAAACACAAAAAAAGAAATTCTAACAGTACATTTAAGTGGGAGTTGTCGGGACATGAAAAAGTACTGGAACGCGTTCCGGTTCTGAAAAAAGGTAAGGGAACGTCGTTCCCCCACGTTCCCCTCCCAATACATCACTGATCAACATTCATCCTGGTCCGTGGTATGTACATTATATATTTATTTATTAATCGATTCCTTAATAATTAATAATTTATAATTAAGTAGAAGAAAATGGAATTTTTTTTTTAAATTTCAGTTTCCTTCACCTTCAAGTTTCTCTTCATCGAAATCGGATGGTGATAATGATTCATGGTACAGCGATGATGAGGCCGAAACATTCATGGCGGCTAGAGTAAGTTGATCTTTGTTTGATATTTAACTTGAATTGTTTTAAAAATATATGTAGTAGTATAGAGATAAAGTTAAACAAATGTTCTACTTTTAATTCAGCCTAGCCGGGCTTATACAGATTTACATCATATGGAGGATGTGGAATCGGTATCCTCGGGGTCCCAGATTTCTTACTTGGTAAATTAATTTTTTAAATTATGTATTTATAATAACATGGATAAAATAAAAATAAGCCTAATTGAGAATTCATTTGAGAAATATTTAAAAAAAATGATCGAATGATGAAAGATTCAGATTTAAAACAAATTCCTTACTTTTTGTATTTTTCTGCTCTTTAGCCAATAATTAATTAATATTATATTAAATTTATCATTTTAATTTTCATTGTTTTCAGTCATATTCTTCCTCTTCATCGTCATCTGAAGAATTATTACCATTGCAGTCGGTGGGTACGCAAGTTCAAGCTTATTATCACATAATGATAATGGATTTTAATGATCGATTCCTGAATATTAAGAATTAAGATAGTTTAAGAATTTTTAAAATAGTTAATTTATTGGACCTCACTCACTATCTTAAATAGATCATATTTTATTATATAAAAGACCATATTTAATTAATATTTATATTATTATTATATTATTGTTAGAAACGAAGATGATTTCGTCAGCATCTCAGGGTGGGCTTCAAAACATCAAGAAATTCAGAAATTATGAAAAAATTCTAATTAAAATTTAAGAAAATCTAAAGTTAAAGACTTGAGACATTTTATAAAAGTTAAATTAATATTTTTAATATTTTATCTTTATAATTAAACGACTCCGCAATCCTCAACTCCTTCTAAACGGCTTCATGGATCTAAATGGTTCGGGTATCATTCGAACCGTAATGCCCCAAGGATAAGGTATAAGGTTGAAAATTTCAAAAAAGTTGATCTATTTCAAAATATATTATGGGCAAAAAACCTACCCAACCCATGTGGCGTCTCTGGTTCACACTCAAAATAAAAATAATTCTAGAAAATTCCATACAAAGAATGTTTATAATATTTAAATTTTTATTGTAAGTTTTGATATTCTATAATATTAAAAGTAAAATTAAATTAAATTGAATATTTCTCCTAATTGATTAATATTTTCTAAAACAAAATACGTAATATTTTTTATAATTAAATTTATATTTTGAAAAATTGTACAATTTTCAAATTAGAAGATTCAAATGAAAGAAAACGTCGATTGGCTAAAGAAAGAAGGGCACGATGGATATCTTGGAAATCAAGTAAAATAAGTGTGTATATTTTTGTTGATGATATTGAATTGCTATTCTTTATACACATATTTTATAGAATTAATTATTTCTAGGCATATTTTCTTACTTTTTATTCGTTGTATATATCATTAAAAAGTTGTAGTAAAAAATTTATAAAGTAGCTCATTTTATTTAATCTCCTGCTGGGCTAGAACAGACAAGCAAAAGACCAACACCTTCGCGTCTCATCTCTCCAAAAGCTTCCAGTCATTCTCTACTCATATAGATTACAAAGTCAAAAATTTTTTGGATTCTCCCTTTCAAATGTCCCTACCTATTAAAGGTTTTAAACCCGAAGAAGTGTACAATGTAATTAAACATCTAAAATCCAAAAAATCTCCCGGACAAGACCTCATCACTAATGATGCCCTAAAAAATCTTCCCAAAGCTGGTTTAAGATTCTTAACGACCATCTTTAACTCCATCCTCAGACTTTCTTACTGGCCCAAACAACTCAAACTGGCACAAATCATACTCATCCCCAAACCTGGCAAACCTCCTAACAAAGTTAACTCCTATCGACCAATCAGCCTCCTCCCCGTCATTTCCAAGGTCATGGAAAAGCTTATCTTCATGAGGATAAAGGAAAACGACCTAATGAAGTGGCTACCTGATCATCAATTTGGCTTCAGGCAACAGCATTCTACCATTCAACAATGCCACAGACTCGTGGATGTGATAGGGAGGGCCTTGGAAGATAGGAAGTATTGCCCCGCCGTCTTCCTCGATATTAGTCAGGCCTTCGACAAAGTATGGCACGACGGATTATTATTCAAAATCAAAACCAATGTGCCTTACCACTACTTCACACTCTTCAAGTCATACCTATCGGATAGGTTCTTCCAAGTAAAATTTAATGAAGAACTCTCCGAAACCCATCCCATCCTCTCTGGAGTTCCCCAAGGTAGCATCCTGGGCCCATTTCTATACCTCCTTTACTCCTCAGACTTTCCTACCTCCCCTGATTGTCACCTCGCTACATTCGCAGACGACACCGCCATTCTGTCACCTAACACAAACCTCTCCAGCGCTTGTGCTAGTCTACAATCATACATAAATCTTGCCTCCGAGTGGCTTGACAAATGGAGAATGAGAGTTAACTGCGACAAGTCCAGCCACGTCACCTTTACGCTGAAACACCAAAGAGAGAACCACCTAATCTACATAAATAATAAAGCCATCCCGCAAAACAACAGCGTTAAATATCTGGGAATCCATCTAGACTCCAAACTCAACTGGAAAGAACACATCAAGAAAAAGAGGCAAGAAATGGATATTAAAATACGAAAGATGTACTGGCTTATCGGTAGAAACTCCAAACTATCCCTCGAAAACAAAGTCCTAATATACAAGGCAATCATAAAACCTATATGGACGTATGGCTTAGAACTATGGGGTTGCTCGGCAAAATCTAACATTGATGTGATCCAGCGATTTCAGTCCAAATACCTTCGCATCATCACCGACGCACCTTGGTTTGTCATTAATAAATCAATCCACAAAGACCTCAACATCCCTACAATCCCAGAAACAATTTACTCCAAAACCCAATCACACTACGGGAGACTCTCCCAGCACCCCAACAGCTTGATAGATACCCTAAATGTGGACATCACAAATAGAAGACTCAAGAGGAAATGGCCCCAGGACATACTCCGAGTCTAGAAATTAACACTACGGTGAGCCCCACTGGGGGCCCTCACCTTGTACATATATTCCCTCCTCCCCTCCCCTCACCCCTCGTCCATCCCCATCTCCCCACACCTCCCAGTTAATATATGTTGACACCCCTTCTGCCCATAGAATTCGCATAATGATTGTAATGATGATTGTGATGATTGTAATTCTGATCGCAGAATAAAAATAATAATAAAAAAAATTTTATTTAATTTTATTAAATATTTTTTTTAGCAGAGATGTCCTATGATGATATAAATTAAACATTGGTTTATTAAACCATTTTCATTTTTCTGAGGCAGGGCCGTCTTAAGGAATTCGGCGCCCACGGGCTACTAAAAATAATGCGCCCTTCTTCCTAAGAAAATACACAGAATGGCAAATGGGAGTCGGAAAAGTTATACAAAACAAAAGTGTCAGAACTAGAAAAACTATTTATTACTTTTATAATAAACTGTTATCTTTATTGTAGCTTTTCTTTAAAGTCACTTATTTAAAAGATGGGTATAAATGTTTACCCAGATTGAGGGGATTATCTCAATAATGACAGTTCCGATCAGTTTTTAGTCTAATCCTTAGAACTTGATCGGAACTATTATATGATTGGTGGTCTTATATTAACTCCAGTGCGACTGAAACAAAAGTACGATCGGTAGGGTGTTACTCCTATTTCTCGTTGCCCTTCCCTATCTATTGTTTTTCAGCACATTTGAAAGAAATAAAAATCAGTTTAATATTTTAAGAAGTGTTTTAATTTAAAAATAAGTAAAAACTAATAAAATGAAAAATAAATTTTTACTATATCGCAAATAAAAAATTGCCGCCTCAAAAGGCTACTATAGCCCATTTAGCCCTGTGGTTAGGGCGGCACTGTTCTGAGGACATCTATACAGAAATTTTCATAAAATAAAAGAACGTTGTCATTATTAATATGGTATATAAACAATTTAAAAGTTGAAAACAAGAAAATATGCTACTCAAAAGTGATCAACAAAGAAGTTATATACTGAACCCCCATGGATATGAATATGAGAATTTTCAAAATTGATCGACAGATGGCAGAGAAATGCATATTTATATAAGCCAGTGATTCTCAACCACTGTGCCGCGAGATTGTGAGGCTCTTAAACTTTTAATTGAAGATTTCTAGTTAAATTAATAAAGCATACCGGAATACCAAAGCATTCGATCACATACAACTGGGAGAGAATACATTTTTTACTTTCCCGCATACTTCGTATAAGGGAAGTATTGGAATCGTCAAAAATTTCGACTTCGAGATTTCGATAGATCTTGATGTTTTAGACCTCCCTGAGTCGGAAAATACCATTTTTCGAATTATGTAATGTTTGTCAGTGAGCGAATTTACTCAGAAACTAATCATGCTAGGACTTCGAAATTTGGTACACCGATATTATTCAGTTTGTAGATTTCTATCAAAATTTCGTCAAAATCGGTTAACCGGAAGTGGTACTTTACTTACACTGGTTGCGTTTACCATTCAAGTAAAGTACCAGTTTGCTTCGAGATATTTGCTTCATATTTTGTATATAGATTTAAAAATATGAAAAAAATTCAGATACCAAATTTCATCATGATCTGACTACCGGAAGTGACATTTTACCTATACAAGTAGCGTTAGGTGTAAATTATAAATATATATAATAGTGTTAAACCATTTTACTTTATAATTTAAATTAATTAGTTTGTTTATTTACATTTAAAATATCAGTTAACCGGAAGTAGCACTTTATTCTATATATATATATATATATAAATAAATGTTACCAAATATCAAATTTGACACCAATAAACTAACACGAACTGGCTCTTTATCAATACCAAGTTTACACATTCTAAATATTCATTCACAACTCTTTATACCTATTTATATGCTGGAAAGTCTAGGGGAGGACACTCCAGATTTTATTCAATACTATAAACATAAGATGAATTTGTACGAACTTTAGTTTCGCGAATTGTAGTAACAACAAATTGTGCGTAGCCTAAAAACGCCTCCAAATTGAAACCCAATTGCATTGTATACCGAAAAAGATCCATTGCATCATGATGACCCGTTTCTTCAGCAATCAATGCATAAAGAAAATATATATATATATATTGAAATATTAAAAAAAAAGAATTTGAGTTGATGCACTAAATGTGTGTTAAAAGAAGTGTATTAGCAAACTTATAAACAATCAACCTTTTATACTTAAAATATTAATATTTGCATATTCTCGTATAACATCATCTTTTCTATACTTCTTGTTATATTATTATAAATAAATTTATCGGATTAAAAATGCACTAAAAAGAATAAAATAATATAAATATAAAATTTTTTTATAAAATAACGTTTTTCTCATGGACTAAAAAGAATAAAATTATTTTCTATAAGCCTGACAAAGTTTATGGAATAATTTCTTCATATACAACTAAAAACGTTTGGCGCATTTAGTTTTCATTTGCTTTCTATTTTATTTGTATACAATTAAATTCCTTTATAGAGCTATTATTTGTATAAATACTTACATACCACACTAAAACACTTCATTAACAAGTAACACTATTTCTTCTGATATAATCAACTGTTTTGACTTTGATTGAAAATATATAAATTTAAGAAAATAATCATTAAATTTTAAAAATATTACATTGAAAAATCATAAAATATTAATTTCTTAAATCTTCTTCTATCAATTTTATTGCAAAATAAAAAAATTTGTTAGTTGATGTGTTTAATAAAATTTTTATTATTACGAAAATTTGACTTGATGTTTCATAAATAAATATTTCTAAATCCGCCCAACAATTTTCGTTGTATATAAAGAAATTCTTCCATAAACATTTTCAGGCTTATAGAAAAATTATTTTATTCTTTTTAGCCCATGAGAAAAAAGTTATATTATAATTTTTTTTATATTTATATGATTTTATGAATTAAAATCATTTATATATAACCCTATTTCTTCAAATATAATCAACCATTTTGGTTTTGATTGATAATATATAAATTTAATAAAAATTATTTTAAATTTTGATACATACTTTGATATAAGTATATTACAGTGAAAAATAATAGATTAGAAGATTAATTTCTTAGCTCTTAACCTATCAATTTTATTGAATGATAAAAAAAATTTGTCAGTTTGTGTTTAATAAAATTTTTATTATTACAAAAATTTGACTTGATTTTTCTAAACTAAATGCGCCCAACGTTTTTGTTGAATATGAAGCAATTCATCCATAAAAACTTTGTCAGGTTTATAGAAAAAATATTTTATTCTTTTTTGTCGTTAAGAAAAACATTATTTTATAAAATTTTTTTTATATTTATATTATTTTTTTCTTTTTTTATATTCTATTATATACGTTTCTATGATAGTATATTGATTTATTTTTATAATATATGATTTACTAACTATAAAACATTTTATTATAAGCTTTTTTCTGATAAAAATTCCGATTATTTATTTTTTTTTTTCATTTGATAAAGATTGATTTAAAAACTGATTCGCCTGAGATACTTACATTCATTATATAAAACATTTTCATGATGGACAATTCTGTGGTGAGTATAAATAATTAATACGTTTGACATGTGAATGTAGAATATTTAACTAAAAAGATTTTGATGTTGAATTAAATAAATAGTTATTTATATAAAAATACTTTTTTTTCTTAATATAATTTCTATATTTAAGATGATTTATTAGAAAAATATATTTCTGTTTTGAAAAATATTTATTTTAATTAATTTTTAATGTCACCTTCATTAAAATTAATGATGAATTCTTATTAATCAGCACTATCGTCGATGATGTAGGGGTGGTCTTCCCCTCAAATGGCTTAGAGAAAAGATCTTTTTTTTATATATTTTATATATGACTCCGATAGAAAGGAAACAAAACAATAGAATAATCTTTTTTTTATGAAAACAATATATATATAATATATATTTATAATATATATATTTATATAATTTCATATGAATAAAAATTATTTATTTATAAATATAATATAATAATTATTATTCAATAATAACATTTACTTAACATAAATACATAAAATCAATTTTAGAATATTAATATATTTTTTGTTTTATTCAATTTGTAAATTTTCCTATAACTTCATTTTTTCTATTTCTCTATTTCTATTTATATTAAAATATAAATAATTATCCAAATGTATTCCTAGGTATTTTACCTGAGATTTATTTGGGGTGGCTACGTTATTAAAATTTATTTGAAATTTTTTCCATTTTTTTTAAGACTTGTTTCCTTTGTCGAGTGTTAATCTAAATAATATGATTTCGCATTTATTTGTATTAATTTTTAAATTCCAAGTATCATAACATTTTTCTTACTTTTAAAGAGTATTTATTGTATTAGTAAAGTATGATAAATTTTATATGGAATTTATTTCAGATGAAGATTTTATATGCATTCATGCTAATTATTTTGCCAACTTTAATTGATTGCCAGGATTATTGTAGTGTATGTAATTAGAATTTTTTCATGATTTCTGAATTTCTTGATGTTTTGAAGCCCACCCTGAGACTGACGAAATCATCTTCGTTTCTAACAATAATAATAATAATATAAATATTAATTAAATATGGTCTTTTATAAAATAAAATATGATCTATTTAAGATAGTGAGTGAGTTCAAGGACCAAAATATTAAAAATTCTTAAACTATATTAATTCTTAATATTCAGGAATCGATCATTAAAATCCAGAAATCTAATTATATGTATTGAATAAAATAAAAACAACAAAAATTGTCAGGTAAATACTTAATATCTTTTATTCATTTCATTAATATGTGTTGACATTAGAAAGAAAAATGTTATTTTCTCTCTTTTCTCAATTAATACTTGTTTATATCAACATTGATCCTTAATTATATCTGAAAAGAATTTATTTTATTAATTTTTCATTATATTTCAAAGCTTTGTAATTTTTTTTTTTTTTTTGTGTTACTGATTTATCAATGTATTTTAATAAATAATTCATTACCTTGGATAATTTCGATTCCAATTGAATGTTCAATGGTTCTTTTTCTTTTTTTCTTCATATTCTTCATCTTCTTTTCTTCACCTAAATGTATTAATCAATTTCAATGTAAAATTTAAATTCCAGGCCTCCTCCTCCACTCCACCTCTCCAAATCCTCGGAATCTCTCAATTGCACACCTTGCAGCGACTCTTGCCTCTTCACTTTTTTAGTCCGACCTCTAATCTATAGCCGGACTAGGGTAAAAATTGTTCCCACTGTTATTAGCAGGTAGAAGAAGTCACGCCTCATCATTTTGTGATAATAAGCTTGAACTTGCGTACCCACCGACTGCAAAGGTAATAATTCTTCAGATGACGATGAAGAGGAAGAATATGACTGAAAACAATGAAAATTAAAATGATAAATTTAATATAATATTAATTAATTATTGGCTAAAGAGCAGAAAAATACAAAAAGTAAGGAATTTGTTTTAAATCTTTCATCATTCGATCATTTTTTTTTAAATATTTCTCAAATGAATTCTCAATTAGGCTTATTTTTATTTTATCCATGTTATTATAAATACATAATTTAAAAAATTAATTTACCAAGTAAGAAATCTGGGACCCCGAGGATACCGATTCCACATCCTCCATATGATGTAAATCTGTATAAGCCCGGCTAGGCTGAATTAAAAGTAGAACATTTGTTTAACTTTATCTATACTACTACATATATTTTTAAAACAATTCAAATTAAATATCAAACAAAGATCATCTAAATGTTTTTGGACATGATTCTTCTCAAAATACAGGTACAATAAAAAATCTGGAGTGTCTCCACTCGCCTATCTCTCAAATTTGATTTGGATTAATTAACACTTATATTATATTTAAATTAAATTCAATTAATTATAGATAAATCATAAATTAAGTATAATTATATTGGATTAATTAATTAAAAAATTTTAATTTACAGTATAGCTAGTGTGTGTTTGGCTCTTTGTTGATGACACCACATCACTCAAACCGTATTTGTGTTATCTTGTCTAATATACATACATACATACACATTCAGGCAGACATTTTTTTTTCAACTTTAGTGAAAATGACTCAGGGGTCTTCAAATAGATCAAAATCTCGACATCGAAAATTTTTGTAATTGCAATACTATCTGTCTAGATCAGTGATTCTCAACCTGGGCGATCGACATCTTAAAGGGGGCGATTATTTGACTATACGATTTTGAGGGGCGATAAGTTATTTTTGGGGGGCGAAATCATTTTCAACTGTAAAAAAAAGGTAAGATGATTTTGCGAACAGGCTTTTTAAACATTTCCTCTTTTTTTCAATTTTTTTCAATATGGTTCTTAAAAAAAGGGTCAGATGATTTTTACAATCAGGTTCTGAAACTCGATTTTTCAATATGGCTCTAAGTATCACATAGTGTACCTACCTTATATTAGGGATTATCATGCAATTTTTATCTGTAAAAATTTATAGGGAGCGAATTAAGAAGGTCTTACAAAGGGGGCGTTTGGTCCAAAAAGGGTGAGAAACACTGGTATAGATAATAAAAATATCGATATTTAGTAAGAGATCTGTTATTTCATTTTTATAGAATTGAAAAAATTTCAAACCTGTCAACATTTAAATATTAAAAATTAATTCAAATAAAAATATAAAGTGATTGAATATAAATTCAAAATTCATACTGTATAATAATTTATTAAAAAACTTTTATAATTTTTATCTCAATCAGATGAATGGATTGACCAAAATGTGTACATATTGTTTTCTCGAAATAACCGAAGTAATGATCCTGATTTTAAAGAGGCTTCAAACGCACGTGGGACGAAGTTGTAAATTTTTCCAAAAATAACATCGAGCCGTACAAGTAAAGAAAATGATCTAATTCAAATATATATAATAATAAAAAACTATATTAAGCATAAATAATATAAAAAAAAATAATCAATTAATTATCAATAGGTTTGAAAGTATTTATGGTCATTATTCTCAAATGGCCTGGGCAGATACTTATCAAATTGGTTGTGGATATATTCATACCAATAGCGTAAGTAGAATCTACAAAGAAATTTTTTTACCTTTTACAAATTTTCAAATTACCTAATAATTAAATTTTCTTTTTCTTGATATATTCGAATATGAATAAACAGATTTAAATCAATTTGTTAAAATTTCTTTTAATTATTATAGGTTGGAAATTTGTTTGAAAAAAGATATGTATGTAATTATGGACCCGGAGGTAACATTATAAATGCTTCCATGTATAAAGTAGGAGTAGCATGCAGTCGTTGCCCATCTGGGACAACATGTGATTAATCAACAAAATTATGTAAATAATATAAATTTATAATTTTTCTTATAAAAAAAAAACAATCATACAAATAAACATTAATGTTGTATCAATTTAAATAATAAATAAATATTGATTTGAAAAAATAAAATGGGTAAATATTGATTTATAAAATTACCTGTGCATTGTAATCGAATTTAAAATAATATATTTATAAAAAAAAATTTATAAAATAACGTTTTTGTATGCAATTCAATAGCTTTATAGAGCTATAATTAGTATATATATATATACTAGTTTCCCATAGCGCCGGAGGCGCTCTGCGAAGCAGGACAGGGGGGCTCCGCCCCCTTGTACCCCCTATGTAATTTGTTGAAAGTCTGTATGCGAAAGGTTTTAATTCATTTTAATTCAATCAGTATATTTTTTTATTTCATTTGGATTTTCGTTTTCAATCAAATTTGCAAATTGAACTATTTTTCAAAATTAGAATTTAAATATAAATAATATTGATTACTTTATTTTAGGAAATATTAATAAATAATCGAACCCGTTACAAACGGTGTTTGCAATTTCAGTTTTATATATTTCAATTTTGATCCTCTTTGATAATAGTTTTGATGAGATAAGCCCCCTTACTGCATATTAACAGGCGTTACTCGATTACAACGTCGATTTAAATTCTTCTCAAATATTATTATCCTTCGTGATTATAGATCTTAAGTATTTACTTAAATATTTATACTTTTTCAAATTCTACATTTTGTATGTTCAGTCTTTGTTTGTTAATACTATTCCTTTCTGTTACTAAATACTTTGTCTTAATAAATTAATTAATTACTAATTATTACTATTAATTTCTAACCACCCCTCTTTTCTTGCTTCGATTAATTTTCTTACGCTATTTTTAATTGCAGTTGCTGAATCTCCTATTATATTTAAGTCGTCTCCGTAGCCTAATTCTTTAATTTTTTTGTTTAATTGCATTTCGTTTGATTATCCGCAATTTGTCTAATCACATGTCTCTTCTAGTCCAATTAATCTACCTATCCATGTTGCATAAGGCACCTAAATTTCTTAATTTGGCTAGAACGCTCCGTTTTTTAAATTTTAAATAGAGGGAGAGAGACAGAGGTTCTAATTATATATATATTCGAATAGTCCATGTATTATTAATATAAGTATTTTATTTTAAATTACCAATATAAACATACATTTATTTTAAATATTCTAAGATAATACCCCTATTTGATTATGATATAATTAAATATACAACTTTTAAAGTATTATAATTACTCTACTATTTCTGAATTTAATACCAAGTAGATTTTCAAAATTTTCTATATTTTATGCATATGATTTATTATTTGTGTTAAAATTTAAACAAATTCAAATATTCTAATTTTTAAATTTATATACAATTTAATATTAATTTTTATTAATATCATAACAAAAAAGAGAATTTATTAAAAATTAAAAACCTAAAAACCTTAAAATCGCCTCTCTAAGGGGAGGAACAATCTCCCTCCAATTTTATTGGTGTGCCCGTTAAAAATCATATTTTTCTAAAATAATAAAATTAATTTGGAAAGAGACCATTATTACTTACCAAGATTTTATTATTTTTCCTCTAAAGTGACCGTAAAAATAAAGATATATGTTTGATAGTTTTTCACATGATTAAAAATTTTATAAAAATGCTATATATAGAATTTCAGCTTGATTGAATCGCTAAAATTACCGGAACCTGGCGTTGAGCCATCAACAAAGAGCCAAACACCCGCTGGTTTAATAAATATTATTTATTAATTTTAATTTAAATATAATATATGTTATTTAATCCAATTCAAATTGAGAGATAGTCGAGTGGAGACACTCCAGCTTATTTAATTTTTTAATATTCAGGACCAAAACTTCCCAACAACTTCTAAATAAAAATTAAAGAAAACTAATTAATGCAGATTATTAAAAAATGATCATTAGGTATACGAAAAATATTGTTTTCAAAGGACTATTTAATTAATTGCTGCAAACCACGAAAAATTCATTTTATAACTGAAATTGCAAGGGGTTCGACTAGTCTTACAATAACACAATACAGAATACACTCTACAATAAAATTAACATCCTTTGAAATAAAAAACATTGACTTAAATAACGAAAATTATAAAATATTGAAACAACATTGTCATTTTGTAAAAAAAATATACTTCATGAATAAATTATTAATTTAAAAGATTTAAAAACGATTCTAGAAAAATATGATTCTATAATAATTATAGAAACATATTGAAATGCAATTTTATTCGTTCGACCAATTAGCAAAATTCATCAAAATATAATTGATATTATATTAGCAATACAAAATTATAAGGAAAATAATGGAGAAATTTATCAATTCACACCCCTACTAATTATGAATAAAAATAATATTTTAATGTTAAATGAATCCTCACAAACCATGTTAATAAAAATTAATGAATTATATTCGACATTTGATTGTTTAATAAATAATAATATATACAATTGTAAAATCTCAAATATTATAGAAACAGATTTTATTAAAAATATTGTATTAAATCACAAACATAATAATTGAAACTAGCTGCTCCGAGCGCCTTCGGCGCTCCTCACACCTAGACGGGGGTTCCGCCCCCTGTACCCCCGAGTGATACATAGTATTTGGTTGAAAAACTCTATGTAAAAGGTTTTCATCCATTTTGTTTCAATCAGTATAAATAGACATTTATTTGTTTTCTTGTAAAATATATTTTAATTTAATCTGTAAATTAACTATATATTATTATTGTATATGTTATATTTATCTAACTCTGTGTCTCTACAGTTTTTGAAAGTTCTTAGCCGCAGCATCCACATTTTTCTAAGCGTCCCTATCCTGAGCTAGAACCAAATCCTACCCTGTCCCATCTCTCCCATGTCCCTTCCTTCATTGTCCACCCACCTTGGTCCTTGGTCTTCCACCGGATGTTTCCCAATCAGTTTCTCCCAATTTCTAGTTTCTCCAATTCCAACCACGTCCCCTTCCCATCCCTGCCTTCTCGATTTTATAACCTTAACTATATCTGGACATTATTTCTCGTTATGCCATCGCCGCCATCCCCCTGTGACCTCCTCTTCTTTTGGCCTATAAATGCTGCGAACAATATTAATCTCACAAATACTCTAGATCTACTCTCGTCTCCCAGTCATCGTTAGGGTGACCAAACGTCCCGTCTTTAGGTGCTCTGTCCCAAAAATGTCTTAGGGTCACCCTTCTGTCCCGTTTTTTCAATATTTAGGACATTTCGTAATTTTTTTTTCAAAATTTTTTCAATTTAGTTCTAAAAAAAAAGGTATACCGTTTGTCCCGGTTTGATGTTTTCGGAATATGGTCACCCTAGTCATCGATCAACATGAAAAATAATTGTTTTATATATTTTAATTTTGATCCTCTTTGATGATATAAACCCCTTTACTGCATAATAATAGGCGTTACTCAATTACAACGTCGATTTAAATTCTTCTCGAATATTATTATCCTTCGATTAGAGATCTTAAGTATTTAAATATTTATACTTTTTCAAATTCTACATTTTGTATTTTAATTGTATGTAAGTCGTATCCGTAGCATAATTCTTGAATTTTTTTGTTTAATTACATTTCGCGGTTGATTTTTCCCCAATTTCTCTAATCACATGTATCCTCTTCCAGTCCAATTCATTTACCTATCAATGTTGCATAAGGCATTTAAATGTCTTAATTTGCCTAGAACACTCCATTTTTTTAAAATTTTAAATAGAGGGAGAGAGAGAGGTTCTAATTATATATATATCTGTTTCTATGACAGCACAAAAAAGTAAACAAATTACATACATACAAACACTATCCTTTCTACATATTTCTGGAAAATGGAACACCCGCAGCTCAGCTCAGGAGTGACCTAAGATTCTAATTTCTTTTTTATTTTTCATCTCATTTGAGGTACCCTTCACCTCAGAAAAATTTGGTTTCCTTACTCCTTGTATTTTAGGCTCTGGAGTTTTTTGCGTACTGACGGATACTATCGAATTAAATATATAGATATTGTTAAATTAAAATACTTTCCTTTTCAAGTAATAATACCACAAATTCAAATACCTTAATTATATTCATACCTGATATAAGTTAAATTTTAAAAGAATGTCACGGTATAAGTGAATATCTAATAAAGTGGTTGTACAGAACCTAAAATTCTGAATGTAAAATAAACAAAACCAAAATAAGGGTATTTAAGAAACAAGTAGAAATACTACCATTACTTGACATCAAATTGGATAAAATCTCAATCTAGAGAATTAATATTTTAAAATATTTCAAAAATAAAAATAAATAAAATTAAACTTGACTAAATTAAAGAAATAGAATGGTACTCAAATCAAAAACTAATAATGTAAATTAATTTCAATTTACAAATATTTAAAAATAAAATATCTATTTCTTTTTATAAAAAGAAATTTCTATATTTATTTATCAAAACGAGAAAAATAAATTAAATAATTTTGTTTTCATTTCAATTTCTCCTTCTAGTAGGGGAATTACCTCTCTAATATAATTTGAACTCTGACGTCAGACTTGAAATTCTATTATCTGAGCGATTAAATGAAAAAAATACATAATCCGAAATATTTATGTCCTTGAAATTTATTTTAAGTATAAATATAATCAATATCAAAAATTTCAAATAATTTTAATTCTATACTTTTTCTTAGTAAAATATATATTTATACGTATATCAATATATTGTCGTATATTGGAGGCTTAGTAAGGGTTGGGTTATGAAAAAAAATGAGTTTTCAAATTAAAATAAATTTAATGTTGAATTTAATTTGGTAGCACTCTGGTTAATTTTGAATAGAAAATAGTTTGGTGAATCCAGCGACGGTTGACAAGGGAAGAGGTAAAGTTGAATTCAATTAGAAGAAAAATCAGATATCAAATTAAGATAAAATTAATATTTAATAATAAAAAGAATTTATCAGAATTATATTTGGTAACATAATAAATTATAAAGAGGTAATTGATAATAAAGTAAAGTTATTTATTTAATATTAGAAATTAAATCAAAGAAAAGAAACGAGAATTCAATATTTCTGTTCACCAACTTTTTGTAGACTTTACAAAAGCATATGACTCAGTAGATCGGGAAAAACTTTTTCAAATCTTCAGAAACTTTCGAAATTCGAAATGGGTTAAAACAAGGAGACGCATTATCACCAATTTTATTTAATTTAGTTCTGGAATATGTAATTAGACAAATTGGTGAGAAGTCAAACGGAATCGAATTAAACAAAAAATTCAAGTATTAGGTTACGCAGACGACTTAAATAAAAAATAAATAAATAAACTTCTATGTTTCTTATATAATTATTTTGCAATTTTTGTGTATGAAATAAACAACTTGATTTTTAGTGAAAAATAAAATTTTGTTCTAAATAAATGTTTTTTTTTAATGAAGTGGGCCCGACAAATTTTAAGACCGGGTCGCAGTCAAAAAAGTTTGAGAAACACTGGTATATATGAATAGTTGGAGCAAATAGAGACAGGAGTCTTCAGTCAATCCTTCAGGGTTTTATTGAGGCATCTTCTGTGGGCATGCCAATCTGAAGGGGGTTGGAAGTCATCCGTGATGCCTGGTCCTGAGACTATATTTCTTTATAGAATGATTTGTCTCTCTCTCTGATCTATTCCGAAGACTGGTTAATATTTGTCCTTTATATATCCCCGAGAGAATAAAACAACAAAAGAATGACCTTTTTACAGACCGACGTTAGTAAGGGAGGTATTGTTTTCACACCAAATTTCACATGTGGAGATTTTTACATATCTCCACGAATCATGCATTTTCTAAACAGAAAAAAGTATTTTTAGCACGATGTCTGTCCGTCCGTATAGATGTGTACAGCCTGAACGGCTCAACCGATTTGATGAAATTTGGAATATTTACTTAATCCATCAGTGGGAAGAATTGATCAACTTTTGGTGCAAATCCGGCAACCGGAAGTGGTAGTATTAGCGATCAACGATAGGAAGGGAAGGGTTATTTTCACACCAAATTTCACATGAGGAGATTTTTTATATATCACCACGAATCATGCACTTTGTATTGGTTTTATCCTCGAGAAAAATCATATTTATTAGTTTTTTCTTAATTTAAAATTATATGACGTCATCCAGCCATTCATGACGTCACAGCCTGGTCTTATATATTATAAATAAAATAAAATTAAAAATATTTATGTTCTATCCATATCTGTTTTTTATTACATTAATAGATATATTAAAATTATTTTAAATTGCTTCTGTAGCTGGAAATTAATTTACTTCAAACTGTCGGTCGGTTCGGACCTGGCCACAGGTCAACTTATTTTTATGAAGACAATATGAGTACATTATTCTATATACATTTATAAAAACTTATATTAATAAAAATTATTTATTTATAAATATAATATAATAATTATTATTCAATAATAACATTTACTTAACATAAATACATAAAATCAATTTTAAAAGATTAATATATATTTTTGTTTTATTCAATTTGCAAATTTTCGTATAACTTAATCTTGTCTATTTCTCTTGTTATATTAAATAAATTAATAAAATTAAAATTGCACTAAAAAGAATAAAATAATATAAATATAAAAAAATGGTATAAAATAACGTTTTTTCAATGGACTAAAAAGAATAAAATATTTTTTCTATAAGCCTGACAAAGTTTATGGATGAATTGCTTTATATTCAACTAAAACGTTCGGCGGTGAAAATAATTTATAAAAGAATTTATTTAATTAGTATAAAAAAGAAAATTTATGAAAAGCTTATCTGTTCTATTTTTTGCCTTGAAATATTGGAATATTATAAATATTAAAAAAAGGTCTTGCACGTTGCTTTTTAACTGAAGTGTCGTTTTATCTCATTTTATATATTATGATATTTATAAGCAAAATTACTAATTTATTAATTGACTCACTTAAAGCCTAGTTTACACGGGCTTAGTTCTTGCCATTAGTACTAACTCCTAACACCATTTTTGTGACGTCACATCTACTTGTGAAGTAGAATAGACAGTAGAGTCGACTAGCGACAAGAAGGCACCCCCCCCACTCCAAAATTTATTCTATTCCCGCTGATTTTTGAACTTAGGAACGAAAATATGAATCATTCCTATGATTCCTATTTAAGCACTATAAATTGCAGATCATCCGTATCTTGAAAATTGTACAATTATTTCAATATACATATATTTAATCTAGAAATTTAAATTAAGTTTAATCGTAAAAATGAACAAATTCAAATCATTATAAGCATTTAAATTACTTATTTGCAGTTAATTTTTATAATATATCATAATTTCTGAATCTTTTTTTTCAAACAGCATTTAATATTTGCAATTAAATTTTTTTTTTTTGGTTTCCATTTGGTAAATATGAACAAATTTTATTATTGCTTTAATCCTTTTACATTAATCAAAACTAGCTGCTCCGAGCGCCTTCGGCGCTCTTCACACCTAGACGGGGGTTCCGCCCCCTGTACCCCCGAGTGATACATAGTATTTGGTTGAAAAACTCTATGTAAAAGGTTTTCATCCATTTTGTTTCAATCAGTATAAATAGACATTTATTTGTTTTCTTGTAAAATATATTTTAATTTAATCTGTAAATTAACTATATATTATTATTGTATATGTTATATTTATCTAACTCTGTGTCTCTACAGTTTTTGAAAGTTCTTAGCCGCAGCATCCACATTTCTCTAAGCGTCCCTATCCTGAGCTACAACCAAATCCTACCCTGTCCCATCTCTCCCATGTCCCTTCCTTTATTGTCCACCCACCTTGGTCCTTGGTCTTCCACCGGATGTTTCCCAATCGGTTTCTCCCAATTTCTAGTTTCTCCAATTCCCACCACGTCCCCTTCCCATCCCAGCCTTCTTGATTTTATAACCTTAACTATATCTGGACATTATTTCTCGTTATGCCATCTCCGCCATCCCCCTGTGACCTCATCTTCTTTTGGCCTATAAATGCTGCGAACAATATTAATCTCACAAATACTCCAAATCTACTCTCGTCTCCCAGAGTCATCGATAGGGTGACCAAACGTCCCGTCTTTAGGTGCTCTGTCCCAAAAATGTCTTCGGGACACCCTACTGTTTTTTCAATATTTAGGACATTTCGTAATTTTTTTTTCAAAATTTTTTCAATTTAGTTCTAAAAAAAGGTATACCGTTTGTCCCGGTTTGGTGTTTTCGAAATATGGTCACCCTAGTCATCGATCAACATGAAAAATAATTGTTTTATATATTTTAATTTTGATCCTCTTTGATGAGATAAGCCCCTTTACTCAATTACAACGTCGATTTAAATTCTTCTAGAATATTATTATCTTTCGTGATTAGAGATCTTAAGTATTTAAATATTTTTATACTTTTTCCAATTCTACATTTTGTATGTTAATTGTATGTAAGTCGTATCCGTATCATAATTCTTGAATTTTTTTGTTTAATTACATTTCGGTTGATTTTTCCCCAATTTCTCTAATCATATGTCTCCTCTTCCAGTCCAATTCATTTACCTATCAATGTTGCATAAGGAATTTAAATTTCTTAATTTGGCTAGAACACTCCATTTTTTAAAATTTTAAATAGAGGGAGAGAGAGAGAGGTTCTAATTATATATATATCTGTTTCTATGACAGCAAAAAAGTAAACAAATTACATATATACAAACACTTTCCTTTATATATATTTCTGGAAAATGGAACACCCGTAGCTCAGCTCAGGAGTTACCTAAGATTCTAATTTCTTTTTTATTTTTCATCATTTGAGGTACCCTTCACCTCAGAAAAATTTGGTTACCTTACTCCTTGTAGTTTAGGCTCTGGAGTTTTTTGCGTACAGACGGACACTATCGTATTAAATATATAGATTATGTAAAATTGAATCCATTCAAATATTCTTCTTCTGACCCCAAATTTTATTTTTATCACATATTCAATTAATTATTCTAATTATATAAACAGGCTATCTACGATACTCGAATATGTAAACAAAATTACCTCATTTGCCAAATGCTACCTGCGTGTATGCTCATATAATCTACTTATATTTATTAAATGAAAGAAGATGAAAGATGAATTATAAATAAGATTGAATCCAACTTATAAAATTAAAAAAAAAATTGGTATAGATTAGAGACACCGGGCACCTCTCGGAATTTGATGAAATTTCGCCAGTTGATTCTTTGATTAATTCTAAGAAACTTTTTCCTTAGGCACTTCTTGGGTAGACTTCTAGTTTTCGAGATAAAAAGGATTAAAGATTGGATATAAATCCATTGATATCCCATTTAGCTAACATGTTTTATCAGTTTGAACAGCAGAGGGCGCGGCTAATTTTCAATTTGTATATAGAAAAATTAAAAAATTAATTAATTAAATAATTTCCCTATATCCAAACCGAACAGGAAAAACCAAAAATTAGTGAATTGTTTACAAGGGCTTAGTTCTTGTCATTAGTTCAGGGGTTGGCAAATACTTTTAACCACGGGCCTTTGGAACGCCCGCCGGACCGTTGAAAAAGTTGGCTCTTATTTTGATTTTTCGTCCAATATGTCTCTTAAAAAAAAGATAAATCTTTTTTATTAGTGTTTCGAAATATGGTCCTCAAGACATTTTGAAAATTTCATTTTGGCCCGCGCTTAAAAGTATAACTGGCAACAGATCACCGGGCAACATCTAATAACAAAATAAACGTGTAGTATGCTACATGTTGCTCATTGTGCCCTGATTGTTAGTGGAAATGCGTCTTTAGATAACATAAATAATTCATTTTTAATGATACAAAATGAAAATTGAGTATAGAAATGTTCAAAAATATTGGAATAAAAATGTAACAAAAATAATTTATGACAAGTTAAGGGACATTAGAAAAAATTTAAAAATAATAAGAGAAAAGGAACTGGAAATGTACCAAGAGTTAAAATAAAAAGAAACAGAGAAAAGACTATAACATTTACACATTTTTTAGAGATATAGACAAAAGTAATGATGGCCATTGGGGAGGAATATTCAACCTGTAAATATAAATAATAACCATTCCCAAAATGTCTGTATTGACTTGACTATAATTTGATTTTTATGTTTTTTAAAAAATATTTTATTGAATACTAGGTTTCGGATTGTATATATATATATATATATTCCTATATTTCATTCTTTTAATCCAATTTCTTCTTGGTGTTTGAATTTGTTGATAAATTAGCTCTTATTAATATATTTATCGATAATTACTCTTTTTCAATATTATGTATTAATATGAACTATTATACAATTACTAAGTGTTATAAAATAAATAATTTTGTTCATCTCCTTTTCGAATGAATGGTACATTTCTTCTGGTAAACTTATAAACTCCCCTACGTACCATAATCAGAGGCGGATTAAAGGTCCAGAGCGCCCTAGGCAATCACTTTATCGGCGCCCCTGTATCGGTCATAAATGACCATCATAATACTATAAATTTTAACTAATTGTTTTTGCAATTACGATGACGTTGTATCATCAAACTTTAGTAGACTAAGACCCCTGTACTTACGCTAATGCGCGAATGAAATATGACGTTATAACTGTGAAGAAATCAAGAGGGATCAAATTTTGTTTGCCATCAACTCAATAAATTCTTTGCCGCCATATTAAGCAATAATTTACTTACAAACGGAACAAACTCCGCTATGAGTTCCAGCGTCATTAAATAATTTTCGTTATGAAAATACCCAAGTTTTTCTTCATGACCCCTAAAATCCACGCGATGCTAAAGTTTTTACAGTCGCAACCACTCGTTTCAAAACTTCACGCTAATAAGTTAGCTCTTCTTGAAATTGAGCTACGAGCTCATGATCGACACTATCGACAATGTCAGATCTACGTGGCAAAGCCAAAACACATGTTTTATGTTCACATGAGTTTTCATGGCTTTCTAGTCTAATCGACGCGTTCTTCCAATCATTGAAACCTACATCTTGTTTTCTAAAGCTAGTTCCTCCACCGAATAATAAACAATGTCCACAAAAAACTTTCCCTGTGCTTGGAGAGTAAATAAGCCATTTTGGACGTTTTTCTCTATTTAACAATTTCCGTTCAAACATTGTTTTTGTCAAAAAACGTGAGACTTTATCTTCATATATTCTCTTACTCAATGAAAAATCTACGTTTATATTTTGATTGAAAACATTTAGTGCAATATATTCTTGTGTTTCGTTATTAATACTCCACTTGGCTGGGTCACAATCCACGATAATTATTGTATTTTGTGACTGCTGCACAACATCTACTGCTGACGAAGGCGTGGGCACGAACAAATCTTGTGGCTGTATAGAACTAGTAGGAGTTTCGCTTTGAACAGGGTCGGTTGCAGACACACTATGCACAATTGCGTTAGACAATTCCGAATCATCACTTTTTGGTTTTGAAAAATATGTCTCAATATTTTTCGTGTGCTTTATTACATTTTGATGTCTTTCTTCTTTTTCTTTAGCCTTCCTTTTATCTGATGCACCACTAGGTTTTTTTTTCAATTCACTCATTCTTTGAGAAATACTCTAAAAGGTAATGGATACACACAAATACCACAGCGAGAACGTAAACAATAGAAGCGCGCGTAACTGACTGACGACCAGGGGTATGACAGTCAATGTTAAATTTTTTTAACATTGCTTTTAGCGCGCTTTGGGAGCTTTACGACTAACTAATTGTCGAAAAAGCGGGCTTGGCAGCGCCGCTACCCCGCCCGACGCTCGAGAACGACGCGACGACGCAACAAACGCGCTATATTGCATCGAGTATATCGATGCTTGTGTAATATAATCTATTATAGATTTAGATTATAGATCAGTATTTAGTTCTTAATCGTTGATATGTTATTTTCTTTATTTATTTAAAAATTCTGAGCCCGCGCGCCCCTTGTAACTACACGCCTCTAGGCATGGTAATTGTACAGAAGACGGGCGAAAGGAGGTAGGTGTTTGAAACTTACTTTGAGGTGTTCCTTGAATTATTCTGAACAACTTTATATGCAACTTTTTTTATGATCTCTTTTAGTTTAATTAATAAAAATTAATTAATTAATCAGTGTATTCTCCTATAAGAATGCACTGTGGCTGACATGTTGCCTGTTTTCTCTTTTTTATCTTTAGGTGGCAGCACCTAGACACACTATCAGTACGGGAATTCAAATAAAATAAATAGATATAATAATATTTAATATTTGTAAATGGTTAATTGTAATTAACATTCAGCATTCTTTTGGTGTTTCTTTATAAATATATAACACTAATTAATTATTTACGCATTAAAGGGTTCTTGATTGTAAAATTAATTAGGAAAATTTGGTTTATTTTATTTTAGAAATAGTTTTATTCATACTAAAGTTATTTAAAGACTTTTTCGGTTTTTTAAATTCGGTTTATTTTATTTTAGAAATAGTTTTATCAATACTAAAGTTATTTAAAGACTTTTTCGGTTTTTTAAATTCGGTTTATTTTATTTTAGAAATAGTTTTACCCACATCAGTGGCGGCTCGTACCATTTTCAGATGGGGGTGCTGTATAAACAAAATAATATAGATAAAAAAATATAAAAATTATACTCAATTTATTATTTAAATATAAAATCCATTCTACGATTTTTTGCTCGACAAAATTTTTCGATAACTTTTTCGTTAAAATCTTTTGTTTGTGAAATCATGGTTTTTTCGATGGAAATCATTGATATAGCAGTTAGTCGATCTTGACCCATATTATTTCTTAAAAATGACTTAATTCTTTTTAATGTCGAAAAGCACCTCTCTGGTTCTGCGGTTGTCATTGGAACAGTAATTAATATTTGCAAAAGTTTTATCGTTTCACTAAAAATTCCGCATAAATTTTCATCTCTTAACAAATGTAATAAGGACAACAATCCATTAAAATTATGGAATTCAGTTCGGGAATAAAAGACTTGTAGCTCCGTATTTAATTTTTCATTAATAATAGTTGGATATTTCTCACATATTTTCTTAATTTCAAAAATTGGTAATTCTTTTTGATAATTATTAAAATGCTCTTTATAAAATAATTTAGCAGCTATTAAATGATTTGTAAATGCAAATCTTTGTTTGGCTTCTTCGCAAATATGATCGCATATTTCTTTACTTTCCATACTTTTAGAGGAGTTAGTAGATTCACAGAAAGATGAATCACGAATCGCAGAAATTGCATTGTAAAATTCATCCAAAATGATTTGTACTTTATATGCGTCGATATTTCTTGCTTGAAATTGGTTATATAAAATTTCTACATGTGGCATAATTCTATGAAACAACTTCAACCAAAAAAGAAATGTTTCATTTTTCATTAAACTTAGCAAGCCTGTCGAAGCTTGTATTGTTTTATCGGTGGTTTTTAAGGATTGCAATTCTTCGAAGCATTTTATTAAATCATCTTTATTTTCAAATACTGTATTGACGGTCCTTATATTGAAATTCCAACGCGTACCTGATGATTTTGGAATACGCTTGTTAACAAATTTATCTAAAGTTGCCAATCTCTGAGGAGATTTTGAAAAAAAAGCTGCTATTCCAGATAGATTAGCAAAAAATAATCGGGCAGATTTGATAGATGCACTCACATGTTTCATGACAAGATTCAATTGATGTGCATAGCAATGAATATAATGAGCATTTGGATAGACTTTTTGAATTTTATTCTGCACACCCCCTTGCCCCCCTTTCATAACGTTTGCCCCATCGTACGTTTGGGCTATTAATTTGCTTCGATCATTTTGCAACACCTTATCAATTTCATTTAATATACATGACGAGATTCCTTCTGCATTGATATTCTCTGGATTAAAAAATCCCCAAAATCGTTCATAAATCACACCTTCTAGTTCATAACGAAACACAATAACTGCTTGCGTTGTTTAACAAATATCCGTAGTATCGTCGCTTATGACAGCTACAAACGATGTTCTCTTTATTTCTAAAATTATTTGTTCCCGACAAACTTCTAACATATTCTGTAATAATTCATTTTGGATGATTTTTGATGTACCACTAAACACCGTACTATTGTCTAAATGTTTTTGTAAAGCGGGATCGAAAGTAGCAACAAAATTAATAAGCCCTTTAAAAACTCCTGGATTTTCTGATGAATCTCTTTCATCATGACCCCGTAATGGTAATTCAAACTTGCCACAAAATTTGATACAATTTATTATCTGAGATAAAATTTCTCGGTTTTTTTTTACTTGTTCATTATGTTTAATTCTGGCTGTTTTGTATGCCTCGCTTAACTGTTCAGCAATGTTTACATTTCCTAAAAACGATAATGAAACAACATTTTCCATATGTTTTCGTGAATTTTCATGTTTTTCACATTTTTCTTTTATGTGGCTTAAATTTAAAAATCCACTTTTTGTCCAGACGGTTTCACCTCCAAAAAGTAAACAAGGAAAACAAAATAATCTGTTTGTAACGTCACATCCACACAACCATTTAAGTTTTTGATACCAATCGCTGTTAAAAGATCTAGTATATTTTTTCTTATTACTAATGCCTGTTTGATTAATAATGATATCTGGAGTTGATCGACCTTTACCTTTTATTTCAAGTTTATCATGTAAAGACAATTGGGAAAACGTAATTTTTTTCAGATATTCTACACTGACCCCCATTATATTTTTCTGTAATATGGTATATAAGTTAAAATAAAACATATATTTTATTGCTCGTCTTTAAAGAAGACTAGCAAAATTATTTTATAAATGATACAGCACAAAATAATATTTGTTGAATATCTAACAATAACGCTTCCTATTACGAAAGATGACACTTGTTCAACCCCCCGACACGCAATGCTAAATTCGTGAAACAGCGTTTAGCGCTGCTGCTAAAAAGTGGCCCCTATATGAACTATGATGTAAAAAAACCGGCCTGGCACCATTTTTAAATTCCATTTTGAATCATTTGAATGAGAGCGGGAAGAATGAAATGAATGTCCTTAACATGTTTTCAAAAGCTCTGGGCCTGTGTCGGGGGGTTGCACTTGTTGACGCTGCCGTTTAAACAGCGATGCCTGCACTTGGTATGTATGGATGCGAAAATTAGCGGAAACTGACGAACCGTGCCGAATGTCGAATTAGTTAGCGCTATTTTAAACGCAGCGTTTTTAAGTAAATTCTGAACAAATATTAAAACAATTCTCTTTGATATTCATTAAATTAATTGTCTTTAATAAAATTTGTATAAAATATTGAAACAATATTATAAATATTACTGTTTTAATTTTATAAAATATCAATTATATTATCATTTTAATAGACCGATATAAAAAGTATTTTTCATATATATAGTTTACTAGGGGGTGCTGCAGCGTCGCAGCGCCTATGGACGGACCGCCCCTGTATTATATCAAAATATTAATTCTATGATATATCTGTTTTTTAAGAATCTAATTACATATTTAATTATATTAAAATATTTTATTTAATTATATTATCTAGATCATAGTTTTAACTTGAAAATTATTTAAAAAATATGAATAATTTATTTTTTGGTAATCAATAAAATTGTTTTTTTTAAATCTCACTTTATGTATACCTATATAATTGTAAAATTAAATTTTTTAAATTTAGTTATTATATTTGGTACCGCATGGAAACTTAAGAAAATTAATTTGAATTCCCGCCCTCTATCAATTTTTATTTAATCATTTAAATATAATAACAAATTATATATTAATTAATTATAAAATTATAATTAATATGTAGTATTTGTATGTTAATTTAATTTAATATTTAAGTTGTTTTTATTATAATAAATTAATAATTTCACCACTCCTATCCTACCCCTAATGCGAGTTTGATCGGCCCCCATCCTGGCAATACCTATAAAAATGGACTGCAGGCTCTATGGGCCCCCTTGACTTAATGGATCGCTTGACACCTCCTCTGATTCGCTCCGCCCACGGTGCTCTACCTGCCCTATGTCTCAACGCCTCCGACGCCACCCCTATCCGAGTTGGGAAACTCAACGAGGAGATTCAGCCAGAGGTTGAGCCAGATTTTAATTGCTTCACCGTTTTCGATTTGCTTCGAAGGAGAGAAAACACTGGTTCCTAGAGGAATTTCATCGGCATTGCCTCGATGTTGGACCCCAAATAAACGTTTGGATACTCGAGGAGTGTCCACCGACAATTGATAACTGGATCAATTGACCGAGAAATCAACGGCTGAAGAAGACACCAAGGAAACCATCGGCGGCAAATCCCTTTTCCCAATCCTGTTGGCCGAAAACATATATGCACTTCTCCCCAGTTAAATTAGATTTAAGGTTTTGTTTTATAATTAAATTAAGATCAAATAATAATTTTTTTATTGAAATTTTGTTTTTTATTAAATAATTTTTGAATTTGAATAAATTTTTAATTTAGCAATTTTTTAATCCCATCCGAGTCTTTGAATTTAAAAAACAACTTGATTAAATTTTAGCTACTATAGAAAGTGAAGAGGTTTCTATCGTGGTGGCGTACCTAGAACTTTTGCCGTCCGGGGCGATATCCAGTTTGCCGCCCTTTCTATTAAATAGTGGTTTTATAAATTAACTAGCTGATCAGAGCGCCTTCGGCGCTCTTCACACCTAGACGGGGGCTCCGCCCCCTTTACCCCCCCCCCCCCGAGTGTCCCTATTCTGATCTATAACAATCTAACTCCTACCCTATCCTATCTCTCTCACGTTCCTTCCTACATTGTCCACCCTGTTCACAATTGGTCTTCCAAACGGACGTTTTCCAATCGAACTCCCACCAATATATTTTCCTCTCCCATGCTAGCCATGTGCCCTGTCGGCCCCAGCCTTCTCTATTTTATGACCTAGTACCGGGACCCCGAGCCTCGGCTCGGTACTTAAGTTAAAAAAAATGATTCATTATTATTGGGTTTGGCTGGTAATATTAATACCTGGGATACCGAGCTGTCGCTCGAAAAAATGTTTAGACATTATTATAGTCATTTTCATTCTGTAAATTAAATAATTTTATTTCATTTAAATAAATATCTATTTTTAAATAATTTTTCTCCCTACATTATTTATCTAATTCTGACAATATATTAAGATCACACCGGGACCCCGAGCCTCGGCTAGGTAATTAAGTTAAAAAAAAATAATTCATTATTATATTGGGTTTGGCTGGTAATATTAATACTTGGGACACCGAGCTGATACACAATTCTTTAAATATTTATTACAATTATTAAATGTTGCATCATTGCATCAATCTGATTAAAATGAATGGAACTTGGGGTAGGTATGTTTCTAAGTGCATGAATATTTTTTTTTTATTGGAAGAATGATAAATATATATCGTAATTTATAATTATAAAATATTATTAAAATATATATTTTTAATTTTATTTCGAAATTAAATAAACAATTTTAAAATATTTTAAATATAAAAAATATATATCTTTTAAAAAAAGGCGGGAGTCAAATTTCAATATGAATGTCATATGTCATCGATATATAAATTAATAATAAATAATATTAATAAATATTTAAATTTAATAAAAGAACAATGAATAAATAAATATAAAATAGTAATTTATTAAAAAATAATAGATTAAAAAAAAAAAAAAAAAATTATTTTCCTCCGGTTTTTTTATTACAATATTACAATTATTAAATGTTGCATCATTTTAATTAATAAAATAAAATAAAATAAATTAAATTTAATAAAAGAACAATGAATAAATAAATCACGAAAATAGATAAAAAAAAAAATGCACGCGGCGAGTTTCGATCCTTCGAACTCGGGGAGTAAAAACAATTGTTCTTACCATTGGTCTATGTTATTTTGATAATTAAAAAGATATTTTTACCATCTTTCAAAGACATTTATTTGTTTTGTTGTTTTTTTTACTTTCCCGCATACTTCGTATAAGGGAAGTATTGGAATCGTCAAAAATTTCGACTTCGAGATTTTGATAGATCTTGACGTTTTAGACCTCCCTGAGTCGGAAAATACCATTTTTCGAATTATGTCTGTGTGTGTGTATGTATGTATGTATGTATGTATATATGTATGTATGTATGTATGTATGTATGTATGTATGTAATGTCTGTAAGCAAATTTACTCAAAAACTAATCAAGCTAGGACTTCGAAATTTGGTACACCGATATTATTCACAGTTTGTAGATTTCTATCAAAATTTCGTCAAAATCGGTTAACCGGAAGTGGCACTTTACCTACAATGGTTGCGTTTACCTTTCAAGTAAAGTACCAGTTTGCTTCGAGATATTTGCTTCATATTTTGTATATAGATTTAAAAATATGAAAAATAAGTTGACCTGTGGCCAGGTCCGAACCGACCGACGGTTTGAAGTAAATTAATTTCCAGCTACAGAAACTATTTCAAATAATGTTAATATATCTATTAATGTAATAAATAATACTTTATATAAAAAAAAAACTTTTTTAAAAAACCACGTTTTTAACGCACTAAAAAGAAGAAAATAATTTTTCTGAAACCCCATAGGTACTGACATTACAAACAAGAGATATGATTTGAAGAAAATTTTCTATAACGTAAAACGTGGGGCGCAAATAATAATAAATTTTTTAAATGCAATATAATTTCTTTGATTAATTTATTTCAATATCCATGGATTTATATTTTAAGTTTTATATTTTTTACCAGACTTTTTGTAAAAGGGAATATTATTAGTAATCCAACAGAATACTTTTATTAATGTAAATTTTTTTTGGAAAATTAATTCCTTAATATTAAATAAACATCTTCAATTTACACTTTAGAAATTTTATTAACATAAATATTAAATATTTGCTAGAAGTTTTGCAGTAGCAAAATTTAGTTTTAGATTTCTTCAAGTTAAATTTCTTATATTATTTACCAGAATATTGTTAGGATGTAATTTTTTATCAGAATTTTTTAAAAGTGAATATTATTAGTAATCTAAAGGTAATCTTTTCATAAATTAAATTTACCTCTTTTAAAAATTTCGATAAGTTATAAGCTTTACTTTTTGAAGCTAATTAAAATATGAATTCATTTATCCTATTAATTTGTACCTAATAACATTTATTTATAAATTTTTATACGATACAGAATATTTTAGCCATAGTTGCGCCCCACGTTTTACGTTATAGAAAATTTTCTTCAAATCATATCTCTTGTTTGTAATGTCAGTACCTATGGGGTTTCAGAAAAATTATTTTCTTCTTTTTAGTGCGTTAAAAACGTGGTTTTTTAAAAAAGTTTTTTTTTTATATAAAGTATTATTTTCTACTTTTTAGTCTTCATATATTGCAATCGATTTCACTTGACCTATACTACTTTTAAGTTTTTTGATTGACTTTAATAGTCATGAAATACTATTATCCTGAAAGTAATAAATTTAAATTGAATTATAAAGAGAAATTTTTAAATTTGTCATATTTTAATTCTTTATTGCCTAAAACTCATCATAAATTTAAATTTTGTTTTCTAAATTACAGTACAAAACATTAATATACCTTCTTTCAAATTTATTTACATTTTAAATATTATACATATTATATTATTCTTTTAACGGGTTTTTAACGGTTTTTTTCAAATTTAAATATTTACACTTTTTGTTTTGATTTTCCCATACAAAATTATATTCATTAATTATGCTCTAATTAAACACTTGCAAGCTACGAATGTGTTATTTTATTGTATTGTCATCCAGAATACATTACTCTGAAAAGTTTCAGAGCGATTGGATGACTGGAAGTGGTCGAAATTTCGATTGCAAGATTTGACCCGAACAGATAAATAAACAAACAAACAAACAAGAAAGCAAGCTAAGAAAAACGTGGTAAAATACACTCAGTTAGCAAGAGTGCTAATGATGACTTGGTGAGATGCAGAGAGCAAATGATAGCTGAAGGAAATTGAGGGTGGCGTTTAAGTCGAAAAAAGGTGTGTCGAAACAGGCAACCAATCAGAAGACCCGTTAAGTAAAAATAAGAAGAGGGGAGTTTGAACCTTTTTTCTACCTCCCTATTATATTTTTTCAATATTTTGATTTTATTAATTTTTTATCTCTCTTTGTAAAGACGAAATTATAACTTTAAATTGATTTTAAATGTAATCAATCAAAAGTCAGAAATTATAATTTAAAAAAATCAAAATTCTTCATAAAAAAAAATGGCTTTTTATTTTTTCTAATACATTTACCGTGTATATAATATATAGAGATTCTTTATTTCATTAGATTGAATATTATTTATTAGTAATTCATTTAATAAATATCTAATCGTTATTTGAAATTTATTTAATTATTATTTTAGAATTTATGATGCTTAATCCAAATTTAATTCGCAGCATGGAACATACGATCAGGACTGTCATTTAGTTGGAGGGGAGCGACCTGAACATTTTTTCAAACTTCTTATTTAAACGGATTTTAATATTTTGATTATTATTATTAATTAATGTATTATATTTGCATCCCGCCTCGTTTTTGTATTAGATATTGTATCAATATTTTTTATATTTAAAATATTTTAAAATTTTTTAATTAATTTCGAAAGAAAATTAAAAATATATTTATACAATTTTTGCTAGTATAATAAAATAAGATCTAATGAAATATATTTATTTTTATCGTCAATTCACAATGTGTCATTTATTATATTATTAATTTGTGAAATGATTACAAATTTTATGTAAAATCCATTCTCTATTCGTTTAGATCAAAAATAATATATTTAATATTTAATATATTGAATATATTTAATACATACTAGAATCAACTCTTGAATATTTTTTTAAACAAGCGGACTATGGACATCTGTATTATTTATTTTTAATGTTTTGACAAAGTCCCTTTTGTTGTTTTCTTCTTTTGTATTATGTATTGAGAAAGGTAAGTTTTGGAAAGGGCCTTTTGTTGTATTATTATTGTTTCTCCTTTTTAAGTTAACAAAATACAAATATTCATTAATTATGCTCTAATTAAACACTTGCAAGCTACGAATGTGTTATTTTATTGTATTGTCATCCAGAATACATAACTCTGAAAAGTTTCAGAGCGATTGGATGACTGGAAGTGGTCGAAATTTCGATTGCAAGATTTGACGCGAACAGATAAACAAACAAGAAAGCAAGCTAAGAAAAACGTGGTAAAAACAGATATGGATAAAACATAAATATTTTTAATTTTATTTTATTTATAATATATAGCTGAAGTAGCCGGCGTTACCCGAGGCTGTGATGTCATGAAGGGCTGGGTGACGTCATATAATTTTAAATTAAGAAAAACATAATGAAGATGATTTTTCCCGAGGATAAAACCAATACATTCGTGGTGATATGTAAAAAAATCTCCTTATGTGAAATTTGGTGCGAAAATAACCCTTCCCTTCTTATCGTCGATCGCTAATACTACCACTTCCGGTTTCCGGATTTGTACCAAAAGTTGATCAATTCATCCCACTGATGCTTTAAGTAAAGATACCAAATTTCATCAAAATCGGTTGAGCCGTTCAGGCTGTACACATTTATACGGACAGACGGAAGGACGGACGGACGCACGGACAGACATCATGCTAAAAATACTTTTTTCTGTTAAGAAAATGCATGATTCGTGGTGATATATAAAAAAATCTCCTCATGTGAAATTTGGTGTGAAAATAACCCTTCCCTTCCTATCGTCGATCGCTAATACTACCACTTCCGGTTTCCGGATTTGCACCAAAAGTTGATCAATTCATCCCACTGATGCTTTAAGTAAAGATACCAAATTTCATCAAAATCGGTTGAGCCGTTCAGGCTGTACACATTTATACGGACAGACGGAAGGACGGACGGACGCACGGACAGACATCATGCTAAAAATACTTTTTTCTGTTAAGAAAATGCATGATTCGTGGTGATATATAAAAAAATCTCCTCATGTGAAATTTGGTGTGAAAATAACCCTTCCCTTCCTATCGTCGATCGCTAATACTACCACTTCCGGTTTCCGGATTTACACCAAAAGTTGATCAATTCATCCCACTGATGCATTAAGTAAATATACCAAATTTCATCAAAATCGGTTGAGCCGTTCAGGCTGTACACATCTATACGGACGGACGGACGGACGGACGGACCACTTCCGGTTTCCGGATTTGCACCAAAAGTTGATCAATTCATCCCACTGATGCATTAAGTAAATATACCAAATTTCATCAAAATCGGTTGAGCCGTTCAGGCTGTATACATCTATACGGACGGACGGACGGACGGACGGACCACTTCCGGTTTCCGGATTTGCACCAAAAGTTGATCAATTCATCCCACGGATGCATTAAGTAAATATACCAAATTTCATCAAAATCGGTTGAGCCGTTCAGGCTGTACACATCTATACGGACGGACGGACGGACGGACGGACAGACATCATGCTAAAAATACTTATTTCTGTTAAGAAAATGCATGATTCGTGGAGATATGTAAAAATCTCCACATGTGAAATTTGGTGTGAAAACAATACCTCCCTTACTATCGTCGGTCGGTAAAAATGAGATACCAAATTTCATCATGATCTGACTACCGGAAGTGACATTTTACTTATACAATTAGCGTTTCCTTTTTACCGACCGACGATAGTAAGGGAGGTATTGTTTTCACACCACATTTCACCTATGGATATTTTTAGGTACATATCTCCACGAATCATGCATTTTCTTAACAGAAAAAAGTATTTTTAGCATGATGTCTGTCCGTCCGTCCGTCTGTCCGTCCGTCCGTATAGATGTGTACAGCTTGAACGGCTCAACGGATTTTGATGAAATTTGGTATATTTACTTAATGCATGAGTATGATGAATGGATCAACTTTTGGTGCAAATCCGGAAACCGGAAGTGCTAGTATTGCCGATCGAAGAGAGGAAGTGAAGGGTTATTTTCATATCAAATTTCACGTGAAGGCATATCTCCACGTCTTATGCACTTTGTATTGATTTTATCCTCGAGAAAAATCATCTTCATTAGTTTTTTCTTAATTTAAAATTATATGACGTCACCCAGCACTTCATGACGTCACAGCCAGCCCTTATATATTATAAATAAAATAAAATTAAAAATATTTATATTATATCCATATCTGTTTTTTTTTACATTTAAAATATCAGTTAACCGGAAGTAGCACTTTATTACATTCTAAATATTCATTCGCTACTCTTTATACATATTTATATGCGGGAAAGTCAAGGGGAGGACACTCCCGCTTATTTTTGAGAGAGATTAATAAATATATATATATTTTATTAAAAATAAATATTTTTAATTTTATTTCGAAATTAAATAATAAATTTTAAAATATTTTAAATATAAAAAAAATATTAATACAATATCTTTTAAAAAATTTTTTAAAAAAAGGCGGAGTAAAATTTCAAAATGGATGCCATTTCTGACGTCACCCATATATAATTTTTAATTAAGAAATTAATAATGAAGCTGTAAGTTTCAAGAGATGTGATCAATAAAACTCAATTTTTCTTTATAAATACTATATCTAGTGTGAATTTGAAAAAAATCGTTAGAGCGGTTTTTGAGAACCAATATATATATATAGATACAATTTTAGCTAGCATAATAAGATAAGATAATTTAATAATTTTGATCCCCTTTGATAATAATTTCCCGATTGCAACCTCGATTTAAATTCTTTGCAAATATTATTCTCTCTGATACTAATTATTTTGTCTTATCACTATTAATTTCAAACCCCATCAATTTTCCTGCCTCGATTAATTTTTTTATGCTATTTTAAATGTTATTAATTTATTTAAAAAAAAATCAGAGTAAACAAAATAAAAATAAAATATAAAATTAGCATAACACTAAACTACTATAAAAATAATATTAAAAAATATATTATATATTAAAATCTTACGTCAAAATCCAATTATGAGATCAAATTTTCTCAATTAAAATAATTTACTCACATAATCTTAAAAATTAATAGTATTAAATTATAGCCGTAATGTGAATGTTTTCAAAGTTTAAAAGGCCAATAAGATCAATTGAGATATTGTAAATATCAATAGATATATAAAAAAATTTTTATCTGCACATTGCTCAGAATTTAAATTACCGCCAAATTATCGCCACCAGCGCCTCTATGATCTAGTATGGTAACTAAACTATTTTTCATTAATTATTCTTTATAATTTTTTTAAAATTTTTCTAATTAAAAAATCGAAAATCGGGCTTCGAGGTCTGGTGGCCAGCCCCTTTGTGCTTCCCTGTAAAAAATTTCAGGTCCCTGCGTGCGATAGTTTTTGCTGGAGAGCTCGGTCAAACAAACACACAGACAAACAGACAGACAAACAGACACATTACACTTGCTTTTATCATTATAGATACTCATAAATAAATTATTAAGTTATTTAATGAATATTAATTAATACACAGAGTAAATTTTAAACCTAGCAGACCGCCTTTCGCCGGCCCTGCTTTTCAAAAGAAAAATCAATGATTTAAAAAAATATTGGTATATCATATAAACTTTTCAAAAGAAATGATATTTATAAACTGATATCAAAAAATTTTAGTTAGGAAAAATTGCCGAACAAAATCGTAAAGACGCGTTTACGAATTCAACGAATTTTAATGAATACAATAAAATAAAATTATTATCCTGTTCTTGGAATTAGAATTCAAAGTTTACCCTAAAATGCATTTATATACACCGAGGAATAATATTCGAAATCTATATAGTTAATCATAATTTATATAAATCAAATAGTAAACTTATAATAATCATTTATTATTCAAAAAAGAAAAAAAATAAATATGAAATGAATAAGTTGCTTTTTACAACTATAACTAAATATAAAAAATGCCGTCCCAAGATAAGTGCCGCCCAGTGCGCTCCGCCCCCACCGCCCCTAGGTACGCCACTGGTCTATCGTATTTAAACATACGAGCAAAATTAATTGATATCAAGAATTCATTACTTAAAAGTTATTCCCCCTCCCCACCCTGGGTTACATTTTACAAACTAGGGTTTCGACAATGGAGTGAGAATATTGCGACACCCCGACACCGATGGTCCCTCGGCCAGAAATTTCACTTCCCACATTCTCGTCATTTTTCAAATAAAATTTTATTCCAAAAATTACATATAAATATATTCAATAATAATAATAAAGTTAACCTAAATTAAACAAACATTTACAATATATTGAGTCATTATTAAAAAAAAATATCTTACAAATTACAATTACAAAAAATTATTTTTAATCTTAAGTTTAACAAGATAAAGATAAATATTATTTTCTATTTTAAAAATATTAAACACTTCAAAAGGCCCGCGCTTAAAAGTATGTAAACTAGGCTTAATGTCCTTTAGCTTGCATTAAATTATCTTTGTTCAGTGGTGCAACCAGGATTTGATCCTGGGGGGGGGTTTTGACTAGCCGCTCCACCTTCCTATGCCCCCCCCCCCCGGGCTCTCTCAAAGACAAATTTTCATTAAGATTATTTTTTTATATTAAATATTTAAAAAAGTTTTGTAAATGAAACTCACTGATTTTACAAAATCTGGCAAAAAAATTGAATTTTATATTTTATTTACTCGTATTCACTGTTTTAGAAAGAAAATATTTTTTTCCAGCTATAAGTAAATTATATTAGCTTTCCTCATGAAATAAGGATAGCTTATACCAGGGATGGGCAAACTTTTTTAGGATGCGGTCTACTTCTAATTTTTGTACAATAAGTCGGTCCACCAGATATTTATTAAAATAATAATAATAAACAATGTGGTATAAATGTACATAGGTAACTAAAAAAATAGAATAAGAAAGGAACTTAGGTATATATTTTCAAACAAAATTTAAAGATTATAAAAGTATAAAAATATCAAGTTGATAAGAAATATTCTGATTCGAATTATTATTTAAGATAAAGTCATGTGAAATTGTCCGCATTAGAAGATTTACACTGCATATCCTCTGCTAATTTAGTAAATCTTGGTGTATAACTGCCAGTCTTGTACTGCATTCGAGGTGATTGTCTGTAAGACGGGAGCGATATTTTGATTTAATTATATTCATCGTAGAAAATGCAGATTCACATAGGTAGGTAGAGCCAAAGAACGATGTTAAATTTAATGCGAGACCTTTTAAATTAGGATACTTAACTTCGTCCATTAAATTCCAAAAAATATTTGTAGGATCTGAATTATGTGCTTTTAAAATTATGTCATTTTGAAGAAGAAGAACTTCATCTTCCTCAATAGTTATAGAAAACAATTCGTTTATATTTTTGGTTATTTCTTCCCCGAGTAATGGAATTTTTTATATGCTAAGGAGTAGTTTAAGTAAAAAAGGCAATGAGTAAAGGCGATCACTTTAAAATGACTCGGCGGTCCACCAGTCGATCGCGATCGACTTAATGCCCATCCCTGGCTTATACGATGATCGGAAAATTTTGAAAATTTTTGCTCCGAGATTTTTCGAGATTTTCACTTTTCAGACGGTTCTGAATTCAAAACTGCAAAAAAAATGTTTTTGAACCGGCTCGTTACCGAGATTACGTCTAAACAAAATGAGATATTGTTTTGAAATTTGATATTTAGATGTTTTTTTTGGGAATGATGGGCGGGGATTGGATTGTTTTTGGACAAGATCGGACCATAAGTAAGGGTAGTTTAAAGATGTGTCAAAGAATATTTTATTGATTTTCTCAATAAATACCGATTTTTATGAGAATTATCATACTATCGTATTAAATTTATAGGGAATCGAATTTACTAAAAGTTTCATTATATTCATTTTTACCTAAACTTAATAATAAAGGAGTTATTTATAAAAAACTATTAGGTTGTCCCATAAGTTTTTTCCGCGTCACGCTATGAATGAATCTAACTTCCTATGTTTATATATATATAAACATGCAGGCTTATCTCTTAGCCGTTTATGGTATCTTATTTAATCATCCCAGAGCTTTTTCAGAGGACGTTTCGTTGGTGACAAAGTCTCTTTAAAAATTTTTCTACTATGGAGAGCCAAAAGAAGCATTTGCGGCAAAAGAGATTTGCACCGTTTACGGGAGTGGTGCTTCGACTATTAGGACCGTCCGCAATTGGTTTAAGAAATTTAGAGCTGGCCACCCAGCAACGACGGATATTATCAAGACTGTGCATGCTGTAAAACCACGATACAGTGTGCGCGAGATAGCGGGTGAAACTAACATTCCCAAAACAACGGCACATAAGCATTTAATCAAAATGGGATATGCGAATCGATATGAAGCTTGGGTTCCACACCAATTGACGAAGACCGGCCTTATAAAGCGCGTCCCTACGTGCGATTTGCTTCTACAGCGACACAAAAGAAATCATTTCTTAAAGAGTCTTGTCACTGGAGACGAGACTTGGATTTTGTATCAAAATGTGGATCGAAAACGGATTTGGTCTAAAGAAAATAGACCTTAAACTGTTGCGAAGTCTGGGCTTCATCTGAAGAAGGTTCTTTTGAGCAATTGATGGGACTGGAAGGGTGTACTGTACTACGAGCTCCTTCCTGAAGGTGATATGATCAATGCTGACAAATATTGCAATCAACTGAATTAACTAAAAACCGCCATAGTAGAAAAACGGCAAGAATTGGCGAACCGACGAGGTGTAGTATTCCATCACGGCAACGCAAGGCCGCTTATTGCGTTGATTGCAAGGCAAAAATTATAACAGTTTGATTGGGACGTTCTACCTCATCCTCCATACTCCCCATACCTTCCTCCATCCGATTATTACTTGTTCCTCTCCTTAAAAAACTCTCTCCATGGTAAATCTTTCAAATCCATAATCGAAATAAAAACGCACCTAAATGAATATTTTGAAAGTAAGCCTCAACTATTTTGGAAACAGGGCATAATGAGGCTTCCTGGGAGATGGAAGAAGGTTATAGATCAGAATGGTTCATACATAACATAATAAATCAACCTTAAACAACAAATATCGTGTATTCATTTATTATCAAAAAAAGCGAAGAAACTTATGGGACACCCCAAGTACTTTAAGATTTCGAAAGCTTTTCGTCCGCCCGTAGTGGCAGGATATTTTGAAAGAAATCATGTAAAAATCCCTAAGAAAAAATCCCTAAATAAAAAATTTCCCTAATTTTTTTTACTTATTTAATAATGAATAGCCGAAGAGACTTAAATGAGGTAGTTGGTGTCATCCCATCTGTTCCATCTGGTTTTTTAGCGTCCCATTTTTCATGGTTTGCCTTCATTATAGTCAGAAGCTTATCATGCGAGTCGCTGAATCGTTTCCTTGGTGAACCAGGCTTCTTACCACGAACTTCACGACAGATTTCCAAAGAGATAAGGTTATGCTCAATATGGATTTGCTTAATCAGGTTCCATACTGATGTCTTGTAACCTCCTAAGCGTGAACGAAGAGCATTGTTGTAACCTTCCAATGCAGTGTTTGTTCGAGGCAAACCCATCAAAGTGGCATCGGAGATGTTCCAATGTTCCAATGTCGAATTCGGGGTCATAAAAGCCAGCCAAAAATTGTTCACCTAGCCAAGTGCGCTCGAAGTAAGAAAAAAGATCACGAAGTTTTACCCTGTTGGTCGTCCAGATAATGCTTGGTAGGCTACAATGACTTTTGATGGTGGTACCAAAACCAAAGCTGCAAGAGTTCGTAAATGAGTGGAGTTGTCAGGATTATCTATATCATTATAGAGCTTCAAAACTTCTGGCATTGATTTGATGTTTCTATAAATGCATTGAGCAAAATGAAAAAGACAACCTCTGATGATTGTAAATTTCACAAATTGCGTTATATATTCTCTGGTGAAATGGTGTATTTTGTATTTGGAATCATTAAGCTATTAAACGTATGCTAATAAACGAAATTTGAGTAAATTCCCTTTATTTTACATACGAATTTGACACCCCTATTTTTTGGAAAAATCACGTGTCTGGGCCATATGCATGTATTTTTTGACCTATTTTTCCCTACTTTCGGTCCAGGCTCAATTATCTCCTTGGGAGGTCGTGTCTCAGGCAACTGGGTGCCATGCTCACCTTGTAATTAAATTTTCTTAATCACAATTAACATTAATACAAAAATGAAAAATTTTGTTTTTAGTGATTTTTTCTTTTATGGATTTTTTCAGTCATGGATATTTTTATTTAGGGATTTTCGCTTTTAAGGATTTTTCTTTTTAGGGATATTTGGTTTTAGGGATTTTTGACTTTTATGGATTTTTTCCTTTAGGGATTTTTACCCGTTTACATTTTGAAAAAATTAGTCTTCACTTCATAATTTTTATGAAATTTTTAGAATTTGAGTAATATTTTTATTTATTTTTTTTATATTTAAATAAATGTCAAATTGGAAATTTTCACAATCATCTAGTAATCTTATATTAAGTCTTTTGTTTTTTATGATTTAGGAGAAATAATAAAATAATTTTTTATTTCTTATATTTAATTCTGTACGAAAAAATAAGTAATTTTTATTTTTGTTAAAATTTTTTTAAAATAAAATAAAATTACTTATTATATACTAAGTTATACTTTAAGAATTATTACCGACCGACGATAGTAAGGGAGGTATTGTTTTCACACCAAATTTCACATGTGGAGATTTTTACATATCTCCACGAATCATGCATTTTCTAAACAGAAAAAAGTATTTTTAGCATGATGTCTGTCCGTCTGTCCGTCCGTCCGTCCGTATAGATGTGTACAGCCTGAACGGCTCAACCGATTTTGATGAAATTTGGTATATTTACTTAATGCATCAATGGGATGAATTGATCAACTTTTGGTGCAATTCCGGAAACCGGAAGTGGTAGTATTAGCGATCGACGATAGGAAGGAAAGGGTTATTTTCACACCAAAGGAGATTTTTTTATATATCACCACGAATCATGCACTTTGTATTGGTTTTATCCTCGAGAAAAATCATATTTATTAGTTTTTTCTTGATTTAAAATTATATGACGTCATCCAGCCATTCATGACGTCACAGCCTGGCTTTGCATATATATTATAAATAAAATAAAATTAAAAATGTTTATATTTATTATTTATGTATCCATATCTGTTTTTTATTACATTAATAGATATATTAAAATTATTTGAAATTGTTTCCGTAGCTGGAAATTAATTTACTTCAAACCGTCGGTCGGTTCGGACCTGGCCACAGGTCAACTTATTTTTTTTTTCAAATAAAAAGAAGGATTATATTTTTTCTTTTCAATTTGTAATATAGTACATAATATACATCAATGTATATTTTTTTCTCTCCTGGGGGGGGGGGGGGGTTTAACCCCCAAACCCCCCCCTGGTTGCTCCACTGTCTTTGTTACATTATTATTTCAATATTTTTTAACATTTCTAAACTCAATTTTCATTTTTGTATAGTTCTTTGTATTATTAAAAATTTGGAGTGTCTCAACTCGACTATCTCGCAAATTTGAATTGGATTAATTAACATATATTATATTTAAATAAATTTAGTTAATTATAAATGATAAGTTTATAAATATATATTAAACCAGCGCTCGTGTTTGGTTCTTTATTGATGGCACCACGTCACCACCTCCACCACTAGTAAAAATTGTATATAAATGTATAAGGTCGATTAATTTATTAATTAACCTCTGTAAAGATTTTTTTAAAATTCATACTAGAGATAATATTTATAGTAAACTTATAATAATATGTTTGTATAGTTCTTTGTATTTATTATTCAAAAAATAAAAAAAAAAATTGGCAGTCGTGGGGCTGGCCGACAGAAGTGAAAACTTGTGCGTAAGAAATTTGAAAGCAGACGGAATGCGCACCAGCTTCACGAGAAAAATGAAATTTATATACGTATTAGCTGCTCCGAGCGCCTTCGGCGCTCTCCACACCTAGACGGGGGCTCCGCCCCCTGTACCCCCCCCCCCCCGAGTAGTGCATAGTATTTGGTTAAGAGTAGCAAAAGGTTTTCATCCATTTTGTTTCAATCTGTATATTACATAAAATATTCATTTCTTTTTGTGTTCTTATTTAAAATATATTTTAATTTAATCAGTAATCATTAATCTATCTCTGTGACTCTAAGGAACTCGAAAGTTCTTGGCCGCAGCAACCACATTTCTCCAAGTGTCCCTATCCTGAGCCCTTGTTCCATCTCTCTTACGTCCCTTCCTACGCGTCCTTGGTCTTCCAAGCGGACGTTTTCCAATCGGTCTCCGCACCGTTTTCCAATCCAATATCTTTTTCCTCTCCCATTCTAGCCATGTCCCCTGCCTATCGCAGCTTTTTCGCTTTTATAACCCTAACTATTTCTGAAGATGCATAGAGGTCATGCAATTCCTCGATATGCAGTCTCCGCCATTCCCCGGTGACCTCATCTTTCTTTGGCCAATAAATGCTGGAAAGAATACTCTGAATCTACTCTCATCTCCCAGGGTCATAGACCTTGCGTCCCACCCATATAATACAACAGGCAAAATAATTGGTTTATATATTTTAATTTTGATTCCTTTTGATAATAATTTTGATGAGATAAGCCTCATTACTGCATGATGACAGGCGTTTCCTGATTTCAACCTCGATTTAAATTTTTCTCAAATATTATTATCTTTCGTGATTACATTCAATTTTTCTACATATTCAAATTCTACATTTTGTATATTAAGATTTTGTTACTAAATATATTTTCTTATCACTATTAATTTCAATCTGAATTAGAAGAAAATTATAAATTGCCTCCTCTTCCAGCCCATTTACCTATCCAGGCATCTTAATTTCTTAACACTCCGGTTTTTTAAATTTAAAATAGAAGGAGATAAATAGTTTTAAATTATGTTCGAATAGTCTATTATATTCTATATATCATTATTTTTTTCTGAATTTAATACCAAGTTGATTTTCAAAATTTTCCATTCGTTATGCATATGATTGATTACATGTGTTAAAATTTAAAAAAATTCAAATATTCTAATTTTTAAATTTATATATAATTTAATATTATTTTTTATTAATATCATATCAAAAAAGAGAATTTATTAAAAATTAAAAATAAAAAAAGAAGCCTATTAATAAAAAAATATAAAAAAGACAAATTTAAAACATCTCGTTATATCATTTGTATAAAAAATCATATTTTAATTAACCAAGAAATCATTTTTGCACTTAAAATATAGTTGTAATTAATAATTGACGTTTTGAAAATATTTTTGTATTAACATTAAAAATAATATATTCTGTTTTTTAACCTTTCACTTTCAAATAGAAAAGAAGAAATATTCAAATATATAGAAAGAATAAATAAAATTGAAGTTATATATGATCTAAATATTTTATTAATTAAATTAAAATGAGAACTTTTAGAATAAATTATTTAATTGAATTGATATTTGAATATTAGAATTTAAAATAAAAAGTGAAATATTACAATAATTTTTAAATTCTGAGCAAATGTCAAATTATCGCCACCAGCGCCTCTATGATCTAGCATTGTAACTAAACTAATTATATTTAAATTCCACCCCCTGGGCACACCTTACCAATTAGCGGTTTTCTAAAGGAAGTCTGATATGCCCTGAGACCTACTGAATATACATAAAAAATTTCATAAGAATCGGTCAAGCCGTTTCGGAGGAGTATGATTTCAAAGTTTTGTGACACGAGAATTTTATATATAAGATATATATATATAAAATTCATAATTATTTTTTTCAGCAAACTGATTATTATTACAAAAATATTAAAAATACGATGTGTATGAATATATATATATGTCTGTCTGTCTGTCTGTCTGTCTGTCTGTCTGTGTGTGTGTCTGTCAAATACTCAAAAACTACCCGTCCGATTGCGATGAAACTTTCAGGGATTGTTGTGGGCGTCCCAGGGAAGGTTTTAGTGTAGTTAAATCCAAAATTAATTTAAATAGTAATATTTTGGTAAAAGTCTATTTATGGTTACCATGGTTACATTGAAAAATTTACAATAAATAAATAAAAATAATTGGAAATCTTTTCAACTTATTATTTTGATAAATTTTATTAATATTTTTAATTTTTTTTAACTGCCAAAAATAACATACCCATAATAATAGTTGTAATAAAAATAAAAATATAAATCACAATGTAAGTAAAATATTGAATCGTTTTATTTATATTGTTTCAATTATTGTTTGAATATTTATTAAATTTATATATAGATTAATTTACATGTTTAAATGTATATTTAATAAATTTATTTATTGATTCTTAATATTAATAATTCCAATTACTTTCTTGAAATTTTTTTTTATTTAAAAGCATATTCAGCATATCTCGCAAATTTTAATTGGATTAAATAACATATATTAATTTAAATTAAATTAAATTAATTCAATTATAAATTAAAATTAATAAATAATATTTATTAAACCAGCGCAAGTTTGGCTCTTTTTTGATGGCTCCACGTCACGTGTTGGTGCGTGAGATTTCCAGTGTTAAAAAATTAATTCTGGTACTTTCAGCAATTCAATTTTCGATGTTGAGATTTTGATGTTTTTGATGTTATAAATAATATTTATTAAATTATAATTTAATTTAAATTAATAAATATTATTTAATCAAAAAGTTTGGCTCTTTTTTGATGGCACCACGTCACGTGTTGGCGCCTGAGATTTCCAGTGTTAAAAAATTAATTCTGGTACTTTCAGCGATTCTATCAAGCTGAAATTCTATATATAGCAGTTTTATACAATTATTAATCATGTGAAAAATTATCAAACATATATGTTTATTTTTACGGTCACACACACACACACACACACATATATTTAAAAATTAATTTATTAAAATATATATTATATAATATATTATATATATATTAATTTATTAATTAACCGCTATAAAGATTTTTTTGAAATTCACACCATATATAATATTTATAAATTTAAATCGATCTGTATTGTTTTCAACCTGGAAAAACCACATCTTCATTAATGTTTTTTTAATTTAAATTTATAAATGGATGACATCCCTATTGAAATTTGTCTCTTTTTTTCATTAATTGATATTGTATTAGTATTTATATAATATTATTATTTTTATTCTCTAAATATATTAGACTCGCGGTTAGATAACATTTGATAATAAATAGAATTTTAATAAAACTAACTGGCATCTCTCTCAAAATTTCTCCCTCGACATTTCACCAACTAAAAATCTAAACAAAGAGGAATTAGACAATTGAATATTCCTTATTGAGAAGTGCGTGTTTAAAGACTTACATAATTCCACCACTCAAATTAAATTTCCAAATTCTTGTGAAAAATACATAAACAGGAAAATTTAAAAAATTAACCAAAGCTAAAACTTTCTTATTTCTCAAATGACTATAAACTCTACAGAAATAAATTCCACAACACAAATTCCAAAAAATGGCTATACGCTTATTTGTAATTTAATATTTTTAATATATATATTAATTAATATTAATTCATAAGTATAATAATAATTCATTGATATTAATAAATATTATAAAATGAAATTGGAGAATTTATTTTGTTTTACTAATTCAACTACATAACCATTCCTATATTCTTTATATTTAATATGAATATAAATTCATCATTTAATATATATTCTACATATTATTTATGCTTTCTCAAACTTTTAGTCTCATAAATTAATAGAAGTTTGATAATATTTAGCTAAGTAAGAATATTTTTAATAGATAGAACCCATGTATGTTTTTTCTCGGTGTTTAAATTCGTATTTTATTATAATATATTATAATAATTAATAAGGTGATATGTGGCCAGGTCCGAACCGATCGACGGTTTGAAGTAAATTAATTTCCAGCTACAGAAACAATTTCAAATAATTTTAATATATCTATTAATGAAAAAAAAAACAGATATGGATATAAAGATGATTTTTCTCCAGGATAAAACCAATACAAAGTGCATGATTCGTGGTGATATGTAAAAAATCTCCTCATGTGAAATTTGGTGTGAAAATAACTCTTCCCTTCCTATCCTCGATCGCTAATACTACCACTTCCGGTTTCCGGATTTGCACCAAAAGTTGATTAATTCATCCTACTGATGCATTAAGTAAATATACCAAATTTCATCGAAATCCGTTGAGTCGTTCAAGCTGAACACATCTAATAAGGACGGACAGACATCATGCTAAAAATACTTTTTTCTGTTAAGAAAATGCTTGATTCGTGGAGATATGTAAAAATCTCTACATGTGAAATTTGGTGTGAAAATAACTCTTCCCTTCCTATCGTCGATCGCTAATACTACCACTTCCGGTTTCCGGATTTGCACCAAAAGTTGATTAATTCATCCTATTGATGCATTAAGTAAATATACCAAATTTCATCAAAATCCGTTGAGTCGTTCAAGCTGTACACATCTAATACGGACGGACAGACATCATGCTAAAAATACTTTTTTCTGTTAAGAAAATGCTTGATTCGTGGAGATATGTAAAAATCTCCACATGTGAAATTTGGTGTGAAAACAATACCTCTCTTACTATCGTCGGTCGGTAAAAATGTTTGCGTTAAAAATTCATGGTTTAATTTTTTTTTTTCTAAACACACACTTTTAAAATTTCATGAAATTCTTATTCCAACTTTGGTTATAACCCTTGAATATCTTTTTTCTTGAACTGATATATCACATCCGTATTATCTTTTGACAGTGGTTTGGGGTCAAAAGGTCCTTTTTGTTGTATTATGATTGTCTCTCCCTTTCAAGTAAACAAAATACAGTTTTTAATTTAAAAGAAACTAACAAAAATAAATATATTTTTCATAAAAGAACAGAAATTATATAATTTATGATATTTTAAATAGAATTTTCTTTTTCTTTAAGTGGACTATAAACCTGAATATTATCTATTTCCAAAGCTATGAAAATGTCCTTTTTGTTGGTTTGTTTTTTTCCATTCTTCTTCAAGTAAACAAATTCCAATTGTTAATGAAAGAGGAAACCAGTTAAAAATAAATATTTTCATAGATTTTTGAAATACCTGAATATTTTGCTTCTTTGGAAATTATTTTAAATTAATATTTAAATTTTAATTTAAAATATAATATAACAATATACTATATAGTCTATATATCTAAATGTATATAAATGTTCCATGCTGAATATAAAGATTTGAATAAAATAATAATTAAATAAATTTCAAATATCGATTAAATATTTATTATTTCTACTCTGCATCTCACCTAGTTTGGAAAAATTGTATATTATTTCATTTTTGATATATTTTTTGATTCATACTTGTTGAAGAATTCCACACTGTTTTTAGATAGTTCATATATATTTGAACATCTTTTTTTGTATGTCCACCATTGATAGCACTAAAATAAAAAATTATCAACCCGTGTAGATTAGGTCTTTGGTTAAAATAAGCATAACGAATATCAGATATTATTTTCCAGCCTGGATTATTCCATTGCTCCTGAATCCATATTTCATTAAAATATTCTGAAAAATCACATTATAATATCATTCGAACTAAGATCCATTTATCTGGGTAATACATTTTCTGAATCTCTGCACATTTATTTTCATCATTGATATAAATTATAATATTATGATTCGGATCAATATATCTTAGTTCATTAATTAGTGGATAATCAAATAAAAGCAAATTCTTCCATTTTAAATCATTCTTTATATATTTATAACTATCAAAGATCTTTATTGCTCCAAATTTGTTTTGCACAATTTTTACAACTATGTTTATATCACTAGAATAAACATTTTCCAAAATAACTGTTTCACTTTGTGGATAAAAATGTTTTAATCCATGTTTAATAAAACTATCTGTTTCCGCATGGAACCTGAATTCAAATAAATTTGAATTCCCGCCCTCTGACTAAGTTTAAATAGTAATTAAGTTAATATTTATAAATATTAGTGTTAATTAATTATATAATGTAGTTTAATATTTTTAAGTTAATTTCATTTATAGTTTTAAATATTTAATTGTTATTGTCATAAATTCATGAGGTTGACCACCCCCCTCCCTTACTATCTACATATAAAAAGACAGGCCGAGCTCTCTGAAGCCCCGCTGCTGTTGTACCTGTCGCCCGAGTGCCATTGCCTTTGTCTGTCGCTGCTGCCTGTTGTTTTTATCTGCTCGTCCACTGCTTACTGGGGCCCCTTGGCCCACCGACGCCTTATTCGACCCGTTCGAATTTACAACTCGAACGCGGTGCTTTTGGGGTCGTCGACGAGGCTACAGATTGCAGCCGCCGGTCCTGTGCTCCAGAGTTTGTTCCGAGGGGGCAAACCCAGTGATTCCTGAGGGGATCATCTCTACCTTTGGATCCGTGCTGGTCCATTCATCCCGTTGGAAACTCGAGGAGGGTCCAAAGCCAATTGATCGTTGGATCAATTGCGAAACCAGCAGAGAAGACATCCAGGCAGCGAACGGCAGCGTAAACCCCCATTTAATTCAATTCCCGGTGGTCAGATAAGTGCACTTATGAACACTTTGAACTATATTAATTTTAGATTGAAAATTTAGATTTAAGTTGATATATAAAAATATTTAGGTGACCCTAAATATAATTAATCCGTTTTTAATTGAACCTAATTTTAATTTAATTAAATATTGTAAAAGTTGATTATAGTGTTTATTTAGCGAGCTTTTTTCAATCCCAAATTCTTAATATATTAAACATAGACCTTTGATACAGTCCATTTAAATTTCCAGGTGCGATAGAAGTGAAGAGGTTGCTATCGTAATTTTATTAATTCCTCTTTTTAGCCTTCGAGCAAAATTAATATATATTAAGGATTCATCCCATTCCATTTCCTCCCTCTTTCAATTTTCAGGAACAATAGCTTTCTATAGTCGATGTATCAAGCGGATACACTATCATAACTTCTCAGACCAAGAAACAATGCGAACCACAGTGGGATCATGTTTTAAATTTAAAAACTAATCCAGCTTATTTAAAAAAAAATGTTTTTATTGTTAATATAAAGACATCAACGTTTTGATTTTTTTTCCTCTAGTGTGACCGTAAAAATAAAAATATATGTTTGATAATTTTTCACATGATTAATAATTGTATAAAACTGCTATATATAGAATTTCAGCTTGATTGATTCGCTGAAATTACCAGAATTAATTTTTTAACACTGCAAATCTCACGCGCCAACACGTGACGTGGTGCCATCAACAAAAAGCCAAACATGCGCTGGTTTAATATTTATTATTTATTATTTATAATTTATAATTAATTAAATTTAATTTAAATATAATATATTATGTTATTTAATCCAATTCAAATTGCGAGATAGTCGAGTGGAGACACTCCAGCTAATTTTTTTAAATTAGAATTTCTGACTTTTTATTGATTACATTTAAAATCATTTTAAAGTTATAATTTCGTCTTTACAAAGAGAGATAAAAAATTAATAAAATCAAAATATTGAAAAAATATTATAGGGAGGTAGGAAAAAGGTACGAACTCCCCTCTTCTTATTTTTACTTAACGGGTCTTCTGATTGGTTGTCTGTTTTGACACACCTTTTTTCGACTTAAACGCCACCCTCAATTTCCTTCAGCTATCATTTGCTCTCTGCATCTCACCAAGTCATCATTAGCACTCTTGCTAACTGAGTGTATTTTGCAATTTGTTTTGTTTTTGATTTTTAATCATGCCATCCCAAAATTTGAAAACCAACCATTCTGCTAAGAAGCTGTCTCCTGTCAATAAAACAACTGTTAATTATACTTGTGATCAAGAATTACATCAACATATGAGGAGATTACCGGAAGAATTAGTAGGTAATATTCTTCAATATTCAACATTACAACAATTGCTTAGTTTTAGTGAAGATCCATATTATTACGATGTGATTATCAAGACTCGTATTGTCTCTTCTTTACATCCAATATCATTCTGTGGTCGGAATTCTTTCTACGCTGAACAGTTTTTTGGACGATTCTATTCTTTAATAGAAACTGTTGATGTATGTGAGTTGAATTATGAATTTTTAATTAACTTTATAAAAAATTTTCCTATGCCACGATTAAAAAAAATTAATTTTAAAATTTTGGACAAACCTAGACAAATCAAAAAAATAATAAAAGATCTATTAAATTTAAAATGTCTTATAGAAGAAGGTAAATTGCCAACTTGTCCTACTTTCAATAAGGTAGAAGAAATTAGTATCCTTATAGAATATGATGAGGTTTTACCTGATATTTTTCTATGGACTATTAATTATTTTTTTCCAAATTTAAAAAAGTTACGTCTAAACCGAGAATCTTTATTGTTTAGTAATATCAACAAACTTGTAACATTAAATTTATACACAATGGCAAGTATTAAATCCTTGGAAAGAATAGTTAACTTCAATAATTTAACAAAATTAAGAATTAAATTGGATAAAATAAATAATACTTGGCCAGCTTATTTGTCTAAATTAGAAAATTTAGAACACCTAGAGATTGTCTACGATGGTCCAGAAGAAATTCTCAGGAGTTATTTTGAAATTGCACCATTACGTAAATTGAAAAAACTATCGCTTAATCTAATTCAATCCTTTAAAGAACAACTAGTTAATGTATTTCTTGAAAAAAGATTACCATTAACAAATTTGCAAATAAAATTTTGCAAAGATGTCCAGAAAAATGCCTTGAAAATGCTTAATCAGTTTGAAAATTTAACAGATCTTCGATTCGAGTACTGTAAATTATTGAAATATAGTGATCTAGAGGATATTAATAAAATAAAAAAATTAAATATTTTATCTTTATTTGAATGTTCATTAATATGTAATAAAGTACTTCCATACATTTTTCAATGTAAAATATTATACCAATTAAATCTTCTCGGCACAAAGATTAAAATTAATTTTCGTACATTTAAAAATAACTTGCGTCTTCATACATTAATAATATCAGATAAAAAAATGCCTTGTCGATCTATTTTGGATCCTCGAGATAGGGGTCAAAATTTTAAAAAATTGTTACCTTGTACCAGTATAATCGAAATTTTCCACTGAATATTACTTTTACCGAATGGTACTTAGTTATAACTGTATTAAAAATAAATGTTTATAAATAATTATTATGATCATTATAAAAGTGAAGTTATTTTAATATTTAATATTTATAGGAGTATTTTATATTATCTATATTAAAAATATTTATATATAATTTTATTAATTGAAAATACTGCTCTAATATGAAAAATTAAATAAATTACCATTGAATGTCTGTATTTAAATAAAAAAGAAATTGTTAACGTTAAATCATAAATATATTATTATAATTATTCTCAGTATTTCACATTTTTTCTACTATATTTATTTAGAATAATAATAAATAAACATTTTTTTTATTTTTTTAAATTTATTTTATTTAAATTAAATTATTTAAAACATAATTTTAAATATTTAATTAAATTATTGTATAAAGTAAAATTATTTTATTATTTAGGTCAAATATAATGTCTATATTAAAATAAATACTATTCTTGTTCATTATAGTAATTGATGTGTTATTTAAAACAAGAGGATAGGCAAATTTGTATATAATAATTTTAATTTTAACTTTTTACTCTATTATTCTTTTTATTTTTATATACTCTATTTTAATTATTAACAATAAATATTTGATATAAATGTTATAAAATTTTACATTATTTTATTTAATATTTAAGCTTTTGTGTATACTTATATTAAAATTAATAAAAATATATTTATGTACTTTCTAATAAGTAAAGAGACAATTTTTAATAAATTCTCTTTCATGTTGATTTATTGTAGGTCTATAAAATCAACTTTAATACAAAAACTTAACAAATAATTAATTGTATCTTTTGTCATATATAAAATCACTTTATTAAAATAAATATATAAAAAATACTTTTACAAATTGTAATTGAAAAATGGCAATACGCTAATTTATTTTTGATATTTTTAATGTATATCTGAATTAACATTAATTCATTAAAATTAATAAATATTATAAAATGAAATTTCTGAATTTATTTTGTTTCACTTATTCAATCACCTAACGTTTCCTATATTCTATACTAGCTGATCAGAGCGCCTTCGGCGCTCTTCACACCTAGACGGGGGCTCCGCCCCCTGTACCCCCCCCCCGAGTGTCCCTATTCTGAGCTATAACAATCTAACTCCTACCCTATCCTATCTCTCTCACGTTCCTTCCTACATTGTCCACCCTGTTCACAATTGGTCTTCCAAACGGACGTTTTCCAATCGAACCCCCACCAATATATTTTCCTCTCCCATGCTAGCCATGTGCCCTGTCGGCCCCAGCCTTCTCTATTTTATGACCTATAATTTAATAATTTTGATCCCCTTTGATAATAATTTCCCGATTGAAACCTCGATTTAAATTCTTTGCAAATATTATTCTCTCTGATACTAATTATTTTGTCTTATCACTATTAATTTCAAACCCCATCAATTTTCCTGCCTCGATTAATTTTTTTATGCAACTTTAAATGTTATTAATTTATTTAAAAAAAAATCAGAGTAAACAAAATAAAAATAAAATATAAAATTAGCATAACACTAAACTACTATAAAAATAATATTAAAAAATATATTATATATTAAAATCTTACGTGAAAATCCAATTATGAGATCAAATTTTCTTAATTAAAATAATTTACTCACATAATCTTAAAAATTAATAGTATTAAATTATAGCCGTAATGTGAATGTTTTCAAAGTTTAAAAGGCCAATAAGATCAATTAAGATATTGTAAATATCAATGGATATATAAAAAAATTTTTATCTGCACATTGCTCAGAATTTAAATTACCGCCAAATTATCGCTACCAGCGCCTCTATGATCTAGTATGGTAACTAAACTATTTTTAATTAATATTCTTTATAATTTTTTTAAAATTTTTCTAATTAAAAAATCGAAAATCGGGCTTCGAGGTCTGGTGGCCAGCCCCTTTGTGCTTCCGTGTAAAAAATTCCAGGTCCCTGCGTGCGATAGTTTTTGCTGGAGAGCTCGGTCAAACAAACACACAGACACATTACACTTGCTTTTATTATTATAGATAAATATTTATAATATTATATAATATAAAGATATAATTTTTTTTTATAACATTACGTTTTTTTCAATGATTAAAAAGAAAAAAATAATTTTTCTATAAGCCTGACAAAGTTTATGGATGAATTTCTTCATATACAACGAAAAAACGTTTGGCGCATTTCTTAACATTGCAAATCACGCGCCAGCACTTAACGCCAAACACGCCCAGGATTAATAAATAATATTTATTAATTTAAATTTATAATTTAATTTAAAAATAATACATATATTATTTAATCCAATTCAAATGTGAGATAGTCGAGTGGAGACACTCCAGATTAATCTGATCTTATTATACTTGCAAAAATTGTATATATATGTATATGGTCGATTAATTTATTAATTAACCGCTATAAAGATTTTTTTGAAATTCACACCATATATAATATTTATAAATTTAAATCGATCTGTATTGTTTTCAACCTGGAAAAACCACATCTTCATTAATGTTTTTTTAATTTAAATTTATAAATGGATGACATCCCTATTGAAATTTGTCTCTTTTTTTCATTAATTGATATTGTATTAGTATTTATATAATATTATTATTTTTATTCTCTAAATATATTAGACTCGCGGTTAGATAACATTTGATAATAAATAGAATTTTAATAAAACTAACTGGCATCTCTCTCAAAATTTCTCCCTCGACATTTCACCAACTAAAAATCTAAACAAAGAGGAATTAGACAATTGAATATTCCTTATTGAGAAGTGCGTGTTTAAAGACTTACATAATTCCACCACTCAAATTAAATTTCCAAATTCTTGTGAAAAATACATAAACAGGAAAATTTAAAAAATTAACCAAAGCTAAAACTTTCTTATTTCTCAAATGACTATAAACTCTACAGAAATAAATTCCACAACACAAATTCCAAAAAATGGCAATACGCTTAATTGTAATTTAATATTTTTAATATATATATTAATTAATATTAAGTCATAAGTATAATAATAATTCATTGATATTAATAAATATTATAAAATGAAATTGGAGAATTTATTTTGTTTTACTAATTCAATTTCATAACCCTTCCTATACCCAATATGTTTTTTCTCGATGTTTAAATTCATATTTTATTATAATTTATTATAATAATTAATAAGTTGACATGTGGCCAGGTCCGAACCGATCGACGGTTTAAAGTAAATTAATTTCCAGCTACAGAAACAATTTCAAATAATTTTAATAGATCTATTAATGAAAAAAAAAAACAGATATGGATATAAAGATGATTTTTCTCAAGGATAAAACCAATACAAAGTGCATGATTCGTGGTGATATGTAAAAATCTCCTCATGTGAAATTTGGTGTGAAAATAACCCTTCCCTTCCTATCTGCTATATATAGAATTTCAGCTTGGTTGAATCGCTAAAAGTACCGGAATTAATTTTTTACCACGTTGACTAACAATCACGCGCCAGCATGTGACCAGATGCCCTCAACAAAGAGCCAAACTCGCGCTGGTTTAATAAATGCTATTTATTAATTATAATTTATAATTTAATTTAAATATAATATATAGGGTGACCCAGCCAGTAGTTGAACCCCTTCCAGTATAGTTGAACAAATTACCAAAAATCCGCCAAAATCTCAAGAGGAAACATGCTTGGAACGTGAAATTTTATTTTATTTTTAAGTTGTTATGTTGTGAAACACCTATCGTCTGCTGCACGTGACTTAAGTACTCAGAGATATTATTTTTTTTCTCAAATGAAATGCTTGTTTTTGCATTCACGACTAGTCTACTGAAAATACGGTAAGTAAAAGTAATCCACGTGCATCCTAGTCATTTTTAGAGATATTTTTACCGAATTGGTCTTAAATTAAAGCTAAAGGACTACATTTTGAAGCATGATATTAAGGTATAGATATTTTTTATTTTTTAGAGCTCTAAACTGACTGTTCAACTAATGGTACTGTTAAAATGCACAAATTCCAGTAATTGAACAGTGGTGAACGGTGCCCGCCATCGAAGATCACCAGACTGTGAATGTTCAATCCCTCTTATACCTTGAATCCCTCTTCCCCAAGGGTAGGCCTGAAGAATTTAGAAAAGTGCAGGGGAAGAGTGGGAGGGTAATATTGAGGCCCGTGAACTGTTTCAGTTTTGGAAAAGGCTTCGGAGCAAATGTTTTAATGAAACTCAGACAAATGGCCTTTTGTCTGAGTGTATTGAAAAAGAGCCCGAAATTAATCATAATTTTGATGCCTCACCTTCAGCATTGAATGTTAGTGCAATCCAAGCAACACTTTCAAGACAAACGGACTCGACTAAAGTAAAGTAAAGTAAAACCAGGAATCTGTATGCAGTAACGGGACTCGACTCCCAAAGCAATTTCGTATCAAAAGTTTAAAAAATTTTAAAAATATTTTTAATTTTGTATCTTATGTGTATATTGCCGATTGGTGTTTGTTTAAAATAAATAAATAAATAAATATATGTATTATTGTTATTATTATTATTATAATTTAAACATTGAGCAATGTTTGGAATGTGAATTAGCTTTGTATTGTGTTATGAGTGCTCAAGCTATAGGCCTAGATATTTGTTAAGTCGTTTTGGATGTGTACCTAAACTTAAAATAAAAAAAAACTATGAAATAACGGGTGTTCAATTACTGGAATATCCAGCGTTCAAAAACTGGACATGTCTGTTCAACCACTGGGATAAAATCATAAGAAATGTTGTGAATTTTTTTTTGCTTTTTATTTTTCAGTTAAACACTGTTTAATATTTTTTTTAATAACTACAATAATAAAACTTTGTTAAAAATCCATTAGCTTAGTTTTACGGCTAATAGTATAGAACTTACAACAGGATCCGTGGTAAACTGGCTTTATTTGTTGAACTACTGGCTGGGTCACCCTATGTGTTAATTTATCCAATTGGATTTTGCATGATAGCCGACCGGAGACATCCCGCATTTTTTTCATTTATAAATTTACCCAAATGTACTTAAATCAGTTGTTTGATAAACTTAGATGATTAAAAATGCGTTGGATTAATTATTCTTAGTTAATCAATGAATTATGGATTTCGCAGTGGCGCAACCAGGATTTGATCCTGGGGGGGGTTTTGACTAGCCGCTCCAACTTCCTATGGCGCCCCCCCCCCCCCCGGGCTCTCTCAAAGACAAATTTTCATTAAGATTTTTTTTTTTATATTAAATATTTAAAAAAGTTTTGTAAATGAAACACTGATTTTACAAAATCTGGCAATAAAATTTAATTTTGTATTTTATTTACTCGTATTCACAGTTTTAGAAAGAAAATATTTTTTTCCAGCTATAAGTAAATCATTTTAGCTTTCCTCATGAAATAAGGATAGCTTATACGATGATCGGAAAATTTTGAAAATTTTTGCTCCGAGATTCTTCGAGAATTCCACTTTTCAAACGGTTCTGAATCCAAAACTGCAAAAAAAATTTTTTGAACCGGCTTGTTACCGAGATTACGTCTAAACAAAATGAGATATTGTCTTGAAATTTGATATTTAGATGTTTTTTTTGGGAATGATGGACGGGGATTGGATTGTTTTTGGACAAGATCGGACCAGAAGTAAGGGTAGTTTAAAGAGGTATCAAAGCACATTTTATTGATTTTCTCAATAAATACCGATTTTTATGAGAATTATCATACTATCGTATTAAATTTATAGGGAATCGAATTTACTAAAAGTTTCATTATATTCATTTTTACCTAAACTTAATAATAAAGGAGTTATTTATAAAAAACTACTTAGAGATTTCGAAAGCTTTTCGTCCGCCCGTAGTGGCAGGATATTTTGAAAGAAATCATGTAAAAATCCCTAAGAAAAAATCCCTAAATAAAAAATTTCCCTAATTTTTTTTACTTATTTAATAATGAATAGCCGAAGAGACTTAAATGAGGTAGTTGGTGTCATCCCATCTGTTCCATCTGGTTTTTTAGCGTCCCATTTTTCATGGTTTGCCTTCATTATAGTCAGAAGCTTATCATGCGAGTCGCTGAATCGTTTCCTTGGTGAACCAGGCTTCTTACCACGAACTTCACGACAGATTTCCAAAGAGATAAGGTTATGCTCAATATGGATTTGCTTAATCAGGTTCCATACTGATGTCTTGTAACCTCCTAAGCGTGAACGAAGAGCATTGTTGTAACCTTCCAATGCAGTGTTTGTTCGAGGCAAACCCATCAAAGTGGCATCGGAGATGTTCCAATGTTCCAATGTCGAATTCGGGGTCATAAAAGCCAGCCAAAAATTGTTCACCTAGCCAAGTGCGCTCGAAGTAAGAAAAAAGATCACGAAGTTTTACCCTGTTGGTCGTCCAGATAATGCTTGGTAGGCTACAATGACTTTTGATGGTGGTACCAAAACCAAAGCTGCAAGAGTTCGTAAATGAGTGGAGTTGTCAGGATTATCTATATCATTATAGAGCTTCAAAACTTCTGGCATTGATTTGATGTTACTATAAATGCATTGAGCAAAATGAAAAAGACAACCTCTGATGATAGTAAATTTCACAAATTGCGTTATATATTCCCTGGTGAAATATACGGTGCAAATGGTGTATTTTGTATTTGGAATCATTAAGCTATTAAAACGTATGATAATAAACGGAATTTGAGTAAATTCCCTTTATTTTACATACGAATTTTTTTGGAAAAATCACGTGTGTGGGCCCTATGTATGTATTTTTTGACCTATTTTTCCCTACTTTCGGTCCAGGCCCGATTACCTCCTTGGGAGGTCGTGTCTCAGGCAACTGGGTGTCATGCTCACCTTGTGATTTAATTTTCTGAGTCACAATTAAAATTAATACAAAAATGAAAAAAATTGTTTTTAGGGATTTTTTCAGTCAGCGATATTTTTATTTAGGGGTTTTCGGTTTTAGGGATTTTTGACTTTTATGGATTTTTTCCTTTAGGGATTTTTACCCGTTTCCATTTTGAAAATATTTGTCTTCGCTTCATAATTTTTATGAAATTAGCAATTAATGTATTATTAATAAAAAATATTTAGAATTTGAGTAATATTTTTATTTATTTTATATTTAAATAATAGTCAAATTGGAAAATTTCACAATCATCTAGTAATCTTATATTAAGTCTTTTGTTTTTTATGATTTAGGAGAAATAATAAAAAAAAATTTTATTTCTTATATTTAATTTTGTACGAAAAAATAAGCAATTTTTTTTGTGTTGAAATTTGTTTAAAATAAAATAAACTTACTTATTATACACTAAGTTATAGTTTATAAGAATTATTATTTTTTTTTTCTTTTCTATTTGTAATATAGTACATAATATACAGCAATTTATATTTTTTTCAATCCTGGGGGGGGTTTTAACCCCCAAAACCCCCCCCTGGTTGCGCCACTGAATTTCGTGTGATCTTTTTAAATAGTATCTTTTTGGAAATAGAAATGATTATTTATTTATTTATTTATAAATTTCCTTCTCACTAAGAACAATTCGTATGTGTTTCTTTCTTTTCAAATATGGACATTGAAGAAAATTTTTAATCCATACATATTAAATATTAACAAGAACATTATTCGTTTATTTTATTTATGTAAATTACATAAAAGAAGGTGGAGTTTTCTGTTAATTAAATAATTATTTATTTGGATATAAAACAAACATTTTTGAAAAAAGCATATTTGATTTCTGTAATGCTAATTTTATATCTCAATAAATAATTTTTAAATTCCCAATATTCATACAAAAAATTTTTAAAAATGCCTCCCTCTTCGGTCGGTAAAAACTCTCACACATGTCCAACCTTTTTGCCATCATTGCCATCACTAGTGACGAAAAAAAAATAGCATTGAGTGTCTGCCTCTGTTAACGGATACTCTGTGGTTAGTCTTGATCAGTCTTGATCAAGGATTGAGAGAGTGAGACACGAACATTTTTCCTGGCGAGGACATCATACACAACCCCTTTTTGAGAAATGTTGCTGCACAATCGATGTTCCAGCTAAATCCGCAGGAAGACAATCAAGACTCAAGTCTCCAATGAACTCTCCATTCCTTTCTTTCATGCTAAGTGTTAACACTTTCATAATTAATAATTAATTATAACTTGCAATTGCCAAAATATAAATTAAAGTTCTTTTAATTTATATTTCTATTTTTTACGGTACCATTCAATTATTCTATTTCATCTTAATTTCTTTTGTTATCTATTGTAATCTAAATTCTTATAGTTTTATTAAATAAATAATTTTAGTTGTAGTTTATATAATCATTTTTAATTGAACCTATGCAATTTTATCATTTCCCAAATCAACCTACGCGGATTCAATAACCCTTTTAATTATTCTAAATTCAATCCAGAGTGCTACCTATTAATTAAACTAATTTTATAACACAATTTTTCTTATAAAAATACCTCACCCGTATATTTTATACACGACATGGAGGTCTTCCACCTCGAAATGAATTAAAACTGGAAATGGTTGATTTGGCAAAGTAAAATTGGATATGTTCAGTTTACATATTAATAGTCATACTTTAAAATAAATTTTTTTTTTATTGTTTGGTTGATAAATTTAATTAAATACAAATTGTTGATTATTTTGAAATTTTTTTTACTTTCGATTGAATTATTGTCTTTATTTGATTTTGACTTCTTATATTAATTGATTTTGCGAGAATCTATTTCTAAAAAAGTCGAATTGGCAGTCGTGGGACTGGCCGACAGAAGTGAAAACTTGTGCGTAAGAAATTTGAAAGCAGACGGAATGCGCACCAGCTTCACGAGAAAAATGAAATTTATATACGTATATATATATATATATAATTCATAATTATTTTTTTCAGCAAACTGATTATTATTATAAAAATATTAAAAATACGATGTGTATGAATATATATATATATATGTCTGTCTGTCTGTCTGTGTGTCTGTCAAATACTCAAAAACTACCCGTCCGATTGCGATGAAACTTTCAGGGATTGTTGTGGGCGTCCCAGGGAAGGTTTTAGTGTAGTTAAATCCAAAATTAATTTATCCAAAATTAATTTAAATAGTAATATTTTGGTAAAAGTCTATTTATGGTTACCATGGTTACATTGAAAAATTTACAATAAATAAATAAAAATAATTGGAAATCTTTTCAACTTATTATTTTGATAAATTTTATTAATATTTTTAATTTTTTTTAAACTGCCAAAAATAACATACCCATAATAATAGTTGTAATAAAAATAAAAATATAAATCACAATGTAAGTAAAATATTGAATCGTTTTATTTATATTGTTTCAATTATTGTTTGAATATTTATTAAATTTATATATAGATTAATTTACATGTTTAAATGTATATTTAATAAATTTATTTATTGATTCTTAATATTAATAATTCCAATTACTTTCTTGAAATTTTTGTTTATTTAAAAGCATATTCAGCATATCTCGCAAATTTGAATTGGATTAAATAACATATATTAATTTAAATTAAATTAAATTAATTCAATTATAAATTAAAATTAATAAATAATATTTATTAAACCAGCGAAAGTTTGGCTCTTTTTTGATGGCACCACGTCACGTGTTGGCGCGTGAGATTTCCAGTGTTAAAAAATTAATTCTGGTACTTTCAGCAATTCAATTTTCGATGTTGAGATTTTGATGTTTTTGATGTTATAAATAATATTTATTAAATTATAATTTAATTAATTTAATTTAATTTAAATTAATAAATATTATTTAATCAAATTCAAATTTGCGAGATAGTCGAGTGGATAGTGGAGTGTTTGGCTCTTTGTTGATGGCACCACGTCACGTGTTGGCGCGTGAGATTTCCAGTGTTAAAAAATTAATTCTGGTACTTTCAGCGATTCTATCAAGCTGAAATTCTATATATAGCAGTTTTATACAATTATTAATCATGTTAAAAATTATCAAACATATATCTTTATTTTTACGGTCACACACACACACACACACACACACACATATTTAAAAATTAATTTATTAAAATATATATTATATAATATATTATATATAGCAGGGGTAGGCAACCTGCGGCCCTTTTCGCCTTTTTGTGCGGCCCCCCAAAGCATTAATATAATTTTGAAAAAATCAACAGAACGTGCCGAAATGTGGTCGGTGGCAATAATGTATACGAACAGAAGTACAAATTTACAAAACTTGTTGAGGATCTCAGTATCCCAAACACAACCGGACGTAAATGAATAATCCAACAATATTCAAGAACAAACATCGCATTGAACCTTAATGAATGAATAAAATGAAAGATATTTTATATTCACATAATGTATTTTTGTAATTGAAATTGTATTTTCCTTTTTCCTGTTACAAACTGTATTATTTTTGTTTTCTAACATTCTTGTTCTTTTATTATAATATTTATTTCATTATTATATTATTTTATTATATTTATAAGTATGTAATTGGAATCGTATGTTTTTATTTAAGAATTGATAAATTTTGTCAATAAAAAGTACTTTTTTCTATAATCTTTTAATAATATTTATACTTGTATATGATATAAAAGCACTATGTAAGTTATATTTGAATGTGCGGCCCGCATAAAAAAAATTATTTTGAAAATGGCCCGCCATCCGAAAAAGGTTGCCGACCCCTGATATATAGTATATAATTTAATATATATATATATATATATTCTGAAATTAATTTTAAATTATATAAATATATTAGAAATTAATTTAATATAATTTAACACATAATAATATATTAAAATATTTTATTTTATATATACATAATTTAGTAATACTGATTATTAATGTAAATATAAATAATAATATTTAATATGGCAAATATGTAAAATTTTGTAAAGAATGTATCAGAAGTTTAGTGTCTAACATTCTGGCGTATTGCGCATGCGTATATCTGTCGGGTCGGGTCGTTTTCGAACGGTCGGGTCGATCTCACGGGTCGGGTCGTTTTGGAATCTCACGCGAGTTCTATACTTTTTCCCCATCCCGCAAAAGTGCTCAACGCCGCTAAAGAAATTTTCACTTCAAAAAAAAAATATCTTACAAATTACAATTACAAAAAATTATTTTTAATCTTAAGTTTAACAAGATAAAGATAAATATTATTTTCTATTTTAAACATATTAAACACTTCAAAAGGCCCGCGCTTAAAAGTATGTAAACTAGGCATAATGTCCTTTAGCTTGCATTAAATTATCTTTGTTACATTTTTATTTCAATATTTTTTAACATTTCTAAACTCAATTTTCATTTTTGTATATTCTTTGTATTATTAAAAATCTGGAGTGTCTAAACTCGACTATCTCGGAAATTTGAATTGGATTAATTAACATAATCTGGAGTGTCTAAACTCGACATATATTATATTTAAATAAATTTAGTTAATTATAAATGATAAGTTAATAAATATATATTAAACCAGCGCGTGTTTGGTTCTTTATTGATGGCACCACGTCACCCCCACCACCACTAGCAAAAATTGTATATCTATGTATAAGTTCGATTAATTTATTAATTAACCGCTGTGTAAAGATTTTTTTAAAATTCACACTATATATATTATTTATAAATTTAAATCGATCTGTATTTGTTTCAACCTGGAAAAACATCATCTTCATTAATTTTTTCTTAATTTAAATTTATAAATGGATGACATCCCTATTGAAATTTGTCTCTTTTTTCATTAATGATATTGTATTAGTATTTATATAATATTATTATTATTATTCTCTAAATATATTAGACTCGCGGTTAGATAACATTTGATAATAAATAGAATTTTAATAAAACTAACTGGCATCTCTTTCAAAATTTCTCCCTCGACATTTCACCAACTAAAAATCTAAACAAAGAGGAATTAGACAATTGAATAGTCCTTATTGAGAACCGCGTGTTCAAAGACTTATTAAATTCCACCACTCAAATTACATTTCCAAATTCTTGTGAAAAATACATAATCAGGAAAATTAAAAAATTAACAAAAGCTAAAACTTTCCTATTTCTCAAATGACTAAACTCTACAGAAATAACTTCCTCAAAACAAATTCCAAAAAATGGCGATATGCTAATTTGTATTTAATATTTTTAATATATATATTAATTAATATTAATTCATAAGTATAATAATAATTCATTGATATTAATAAATATTATAAAATGAAATTGGAGAATTTATTTTGTTTTACTAATTCAATTCCATAACCATTCCTATCTTATCTTCTTATACGAGTAAAAATTGTTTGTTTCTTTGTTTCATGGTTCTCAAAAACCGCTCTAACGATTTTTTTGAAATTCACAACAGAGATAATATTTATAAAGAAAAATTGAGTTTTATTGATCACATCTCACGAAACTTTATTAGTTCTTCTTAATTTAAATTTATAATATATGGATGACGTCACAACCACCGCCTGTGAGATATATATATCTATTCTTAAAATAAAATTAAAAATATTTATATTATATTCCTATATTTGATTTTTTAATTTCATTAATAGTTTTACATTTAAATTATTTGAAATTGTTTCACACAACGTTTAAAAGAAGATTTATCTTTATATTCGATTCGATACATAGTAGGAGAATTAAATGAGATCATCAATTTATTATAGAACGAATCCGTAAATATATTTTTAATATTATATATTAGCTATTGATTATATTGTAATTCCACTCTTAATTATATACTTACATGAAAAAGGAAATCCAATTATGAGATCAAAATTAAAATTACTTATTTATATAATCTTTAATTTTGTATATCAAAACGCCAATTGAAAATGAGTGAAAAATGATTTCTTGGTTATATAAAAATTAAAATATGATTTTTTAGACGTCCTCTACGCATTTTTAATATTAGAATTATTTATTAAAAGAAAACAAAAACAAAATTAAATTATAAATATAAATAAAACATAAAAATTATAAATATTATATACATATTCTTTGACCAATTATATGTTGCATGTTGTGAGTATGTGATTAAATATTATAAGAGATTCGGCAATTGCAATTACAGATAGCGAGGAAAAATTAATGGAGGTTTGAAATTAATAGTGATAAGAAAAAATATTTAGTGACAAAGAGGAACAGTATTAACATACAAAATCTTAATATACAATTTAAATCGAGGTATCAATCGGGAAACGCCTGTTATCATGCAGTAAAGAGGCTTATCTCATCAAAATTATTATCAAAGGGAATCAAGACCATGGACGCATAGGAAGGGACGTAAGAGAGATAGGACAAGGGCTCAGGATAGGGACATTTAGAGAAATGTGGCCAAGAACTTTCGACTATCTTTGAGCTATATAAATAGAAGAATACTACTTTTAACCAAATACGATGTACCACTCGGGGGTACAGGGGGCGGAGCCCCCGTCCAGCTGTGAAGAGCGCCGAAGGCGCTCTGACCAGCTGGTATTCTTTATATTTAATATGAATATAAATTCATCATTTAATATATATTCTACATATTATTTATGCTTTCTCAAACTTTTAGTCTCATAAATTAATAGAAGTTTGATAATATTTAGCTAAGTAAGAATATTTTTAATAGATAGAACCCATGTATGTTTTTTCTCGGTGTTTAAATTCATATTTTATTATAATATATTATAATAATTAATAAGGTGATATGTGGCCAGGTCCGAACCGATCGACGGTTTGAAGTAAATTAATTTCCAGCTACAGAAACAATTTCAAATAATTTTCATATATCTATTAATGAAAAAAAAAACAGATATGGATATAAAGATGATTTTTCTCCAGGATAAAACCAATACAAAGTGCATGATTCGTGGAGATATGTAAAAAATCTCCTCATGTGAAATTTGGTGTGAAAATAACTCTTCCCTTCCTATCGTCGATCGCTAATACTACCACTTCCGGTTTACGGATTTGCACCAAAAGTTGATTAATTCATCCTACTGATGCATTAAGTAAATATACCAAATTTCATCAAAATCCATTGAGTCGTTCAAGCTGTACACATCTAATACGGACGGACAGACATCATGCTAAAAATACTTTTTTCTGTTAAGAAAATGCTTGATTCGTGGAGATATGTAAAAATCTCCACATGTGAAATTTGGTGTGAAAACAATACCTCTCTTACTATCGTCGGTCGGTAAAAATGTTTGCGTTAAAAATTCATGGTTTAATTTTTTTTTTCTAAACACACACTTTTAAAATTTCATGAAATTATTATTCCAACTTTGGTTATAACCCTTGAATATCTTTTTTCTTGAACTGATATATCACATCCGTATTATCTTTTGACAGTGGTTTGGGGTTAAAAGGTCCTTTTTGTTGTATTATGATTGTCTCTCCCTTTCAAGTAAACAAAATACAGTTTTTAATTTAAAAGAAACTAACAAACATAAATATATTTTTCATAAAAGAACAGAAATTATATAATTTATGATATTTTAAATAGAATTTTCTTTTTCTTTAAGTGGTCTATATACCTGAATATTATCTATTTCCAAAGCTATGAAAATGTCATTTTTGTTGGTTTGTCCTTTTTCCATTCTTCTTCAAGTAAACAAATTCCAATTGTTAATGAAAGAGGAAACCAGTTAAAAATAAATATTTTCATAGATTTTTCAAATACATGAATATTTTGCTTCTTTGGAAATTATTTTAAATTAATATTTAAATTTTAATTTAAAATATAATATAACAATATACTATATAGATATAGTCTATATATCTAAATGTATATAAATGTTCCATGCTGAATATAAAGATTTGAATAAAATAATAATTAAATAAATTTCAAATATCGATTAAATATTTATTATTTCCACTCTGCATCTCACCTAGTTTGGAAAAATTGTATATTATTTCATTTTTGATATATTTTTTGATTCATACTTGTTGAAGAATTCCACACTGTTTTTAGATAGTTCATATATATTTGAACATCTTCTTTTTTTGTATGTCCACCATTGATAGCACTAAAATAAAAAAACAGATATGGATACATAAATAATAAATCTAAACATTTTTAATTTTATTTTATTTATAATATATGTACAAGACCAGGCTGTGACGCCATGAATGGCTGGATGACGTCATATAATTTTAAATCAAGAAAAAACTAATAAATATGATTTTTCTCGAGGATAAAACCAATACAAAGTGCATGATTCCTGGAGATATATAAAAAAATCTCCTTTGGTGTGAACATAACCCTTTCCTTCCTATCGTCGATCGCTAATACTACCACTTCCGGTTTTCGGAATTGCACCAAAAGTTGATCAATTCATCCCACTGATGCATTAAGTAAATATACCAAATTTCATCAAAATCGGTTGAGCCGTTCAGGCTGTACACATCTATACGGACGGACAGACGGACGGACGGACGGACAGACGGACAGACATCATGCTAAAAATACTTTTTTCTGTTTAGAAAATGCATGATTCGTGGAGATATGTAAAAATCTCCACATGTGAAATTTGGTGTGAAAACAATACCTCCCTTACTATCGTCGGTCGGTAAAAATTATCAACCCATGTAGATTAGGTCTTTGGTTAAAATAAGCATAACGAATATCAGATATTATTTTCCAGCCTGGATTATTCCATTGCTCCTGAATCCATATTTCATAAAAATATTCTGAAAAATCACATTATAATATCATTCGAACTAAGATCCATTTATCTAGGTAATACATTTTCTGAATCTCTGCACATTTATTTTCATCATTGATATAAATTATAATATTATGATTCGGATCAATATATCTTAGTTCATTAATTAGAGGATAATCAAATAAAAGCAAATTCTTCCATTTTAAATCATTCTTTATATATTTATAACTATCAAGGATCTTTATTGCTCCAAATTTGTTTTGCACAATTTTTACAACTATGTTTATATCACTAGAATAAACATTTTCCAAAATAACTGTTTCACTTTGTGGATAAAAATGTTTTAATCCATGTTTAATAAAACTATCATAACTTCTCAGACCAAGAAACAATGCGAACCACAGTGGGATCATGTTTTAAATTTAAAAACTAATCCAGCTTATTTAAAAAAAAATGTTTTTATTGTTAATATAAAGACATCAATTTCACAAACATTAATTTCTTATAAAAATGACCATTTAATTCTTTATTTAGTTGTTGTGTGTGTAGTAATGTTTTCTTTTGGTAATAATGTTTAAACAAATGTGGAATTGAATTTCAAAATATCTCCATGAATATTTCAATTACCGAATTCATTTTAACCTTCCTTTATTGATATTGCAATAATATTTTTCAAGTCTAATATAATTTTCATTTTTATACTATATTTATTTAAACTTTTCTATTTACTCATGTTTACTTACTTTCTATGAAAATCAAAAAGTCTAATATAATTTTCATTTTTATACTATATTTATTTAAACTTTTCTATTTACTCATGTTTACTTACTTTCTATGAAAATCAAAAACCATAATATATCAAATTCTTTTTCTATGACATTATTTTTTGGAATTATGTTGTAATAGTGTTTAAATAGTCAAATCAATAGATTAGCTGATTAAAATACATGATTGTGTAATAAATAAATATATAAAAAAGGTTGTTTCCTCTTGCAATTTGAGGGGAACACTACCTCTCTTAAATTGGCACTAAACTTGACTAATAAGAATTCATCATTAATTTTAATGCTATAATATATTTTTAATTACTTTCAGAATGAAAATCTATTCTGAAATCAATATTTATGCTTCAGAATCCGTTGTAAAAAAAATTAATTGGAACAATACAGAATACAATAGGAGTTAGTTACTTGTAAATAGAATAAAACAAAAATAAAGATTATAATTATATTAAGTAAATATTATTGAAGTAATTTTTTTAAAATATATTTATTATAATTATTATGAATTAAATTGAATTAAATAAATTATTCAATTAACTTAAATAAACCAAATTAAGGAGGTAATGTTTATATATTAATAATATTAACAAGATGAATATTCAATACAAGCACATAAACTTGGTGCTCGGTATTTGGTAAATATTCGTTATTTGACAAACACCGCATTTGTGGAGACGGCTTAATAAGCATGGTGTAAAACACAAGATTTTGATTAGTTATATTTTGTACAATATTCTATATTTGTATATATAGAGTGACAGAAAAATTTGTGGTCGCGTTCTTATCGAGTAATTGAAATGGCCTCTATATCAACCTATCTCATCCGGTTGATTAAATTTTTTAGAATATTTAAGAATGCAATTGAATGTATACTGGTCCCACTAATTTAGGCATTAGTGGTTGTCTGAATCTAACGATAGGTCACAGGACGATCTTGTAATATCAATGGGCGCACAGCACATCAATGGATTCTATTAAGTTACTCTTAACAAAACAAATAGCGCTCGTATGTCAAAACATTCTGAGTATGTATAACCTAAAAAATATCAAACTTTACGATAGAGCAGTCAGTTGCCAGATTGCATCACTAAATATAAAAGGCAACCCATGTAGTCTATCTTCTTATTGCCTTATACATCTAATTAAAAGTTGATAGTTCTATATTCTTAGTTAAGTATCTAAACTTTATGTAAAAAATACACAAAAAAAAGATTGTTATGTTATTACTTACTATTTATTACCGTTAATTAATATTTATTTGAATATATATAAACCGATTTATTTCCTTGAGGCTCTTAAAAAATCAAGGACGGACTACAGGCTGTGCATCCCTGGTCTAAATTGTTTAAACTTGGAAGTTTGTTTAATACGAAGTAATTACAAGAGAAATAATTTATAATATTATACATAATATAAAGAACTTTCCATACCATCATACCAAATTTTGTTCAAATTGTAACTAGAAATCATGTCAATTTATCGTTCAATAGGTAGTTTATTGTGCCACTCATCAGAGAGATGAGGAATCTTTTTGATATGAATTTTCTGAAAATTCAAATTATGTATGAAGTATCATGACATTTCGTCCATTTGTTTACAAGCTACAGCTTGAGTTTAATAAATTGTTTCATAATTTCAAACAACAATATTTCTAATTTACACTCTTGCTCTTATCGTTAAAATAGGTTACAATTTCTAAGTCCAAATTATCTCCTGGCGAGCTTAATAAAACAAGAAAGTTTTCTTTCTCACACATCACGATTAAAAAGAAATAATAGATTTTTAAAAAAATTTATCACATCACGTGGCAATCTTTTCAGATGTTGATAGAATTCAAGATTTTGGCCATTTCTAGAAACTATCACTTGCACACAATGGTTGGTTTTTCAGGAATTTGAAAAATCTATGAAACTATTTATTTTTTACTTGTTTCCTATTTCATTAACAATTGAATTTTGTTTCCTTGAGAAGAATGAAAAAAAAGGTCAAACCAACAAAAAGAAAACTTTCAAAGCTTTGAATATAGATAATATTAATGTATAGTCCACTTTAAGAAAATATAATTTTATTAAAAATATCATAAATTATATAAATTCGGTTCTGATTGGAAAAACATTCATGAGTTCTATCTAAAAAAAAAATATTGTTAATTATTTAAATTCCTACAAACTTCTATCAATTTATGAAACTAAATTTAAAAAATAACGTTTTTCTAATGGACTAAAGAATAAAATAATTTTTCTATAAGCCTGACAAAGTTTATGGATGAATTGCTACATATTCAACTAAAGACGTTGGGCGCTTGTATTTTTTGTATTTTGTTAACTTAAAAAGGAGAAACAATAATAATACAACAAAAGGCCCTTTCCAAAACTTACCTTTCTCAATACATAATACAAAAGAAGAAAACAACAAAAGGGACTTTGTCAAAACATTAAAAATAAATAATACAGATGTCCATAGTCCGCTTGTTTAAAAAAATATTCAAGAGTTGATTCTAGTATGTATTAAATATATTCAATATATTAAATATTAAATATATTATTTTTGATCTAAACGAATAGAGAATGGATTTTACATAAAATTTGTAATCATTTCACAAATTAATAATATAATAAATGACACATTGTGAATTGACGATAAAAATAAATATATTTCATTAGATCTTATTTTATTATACTAGCAAAAATTGTATAAATATATTTTTAATTTTCTTTCGAAATTAATTAAAAAATTTTAAAATATTTTAAATATAAATTAGCTGGAGTGTCTCCACTCGACTATCTCGCAATTTGAATTGGATTAAATAACATAATATATTATATTTAAATTAAATTTAATTAATTATAAATTATAAATAATAAATAATAAATATTAAACCAGCGCATGTTTGGCTTTTTGTTGATGGCACCACGTTACGTGTTGACGCGTGAGATTTGCAGTGTTAAAAAATTAATTCTGGTAATTTTAGCGAATCAATCAAGCTGAAATTCTATATATAGCAGTTTTATACAATTATTATTCATGTGAAAAATTATCAAACATATATCTTTATTTTTACGGTCACTTTAGAGGAAAAAAAATCAAAACGTTGTAGGTAATGACCCTCTTCCGGTTGACCTACATTTCTCAAAAGTTGATAGAAAACTATGAATTTTGAATAATGTCCATGTACCAAATTTCATTCTAGCTCAAACCGTTTTTGCGTAATCTTGCCTACATACATACACACACACATACACACACACACACATACACCCGGGGCGGGCCTCAGCTACCGGGCGGGTCCCCAGGTGGCGGATAGGGGAACGACCTGCAGATATGTAGGCCAGCTGCGAATACTGAATAAGCAGTGCCGGACCGAGGCGATAGGCTCCATCAGGCTGTGGCGGGCCTAATTTTCGGGTAAAAGTTAGGCTCTAGAAAATACCACAAATGCCTATGACGGATTCTAGACATGGCGAGTATGCACCGCCATCAAATAAGTGCAAACACCCACCCATCGGCCCTCCAAGGATGGGGGTTGAGGTGGTGGTTCGAGCTCCACCCCTCGTAAAAGCATAGTCACCGATGCCAATGCGCTAGGGGAAGGAACCCCGAAGATAAACCAAACATGAGAGACGACGAAAGGGAAGGAGAGGTTACGGCGCAGGGATTCGGATGCCCAGTGCCGGCGTCCGTCAGGGGTGAGCAAGCGGGCCCCGGGATGTCGTTAGCTGGCGACCGCAGTGCTGCAGGGGTGGAAAACTTGGCCCCTGTAGCATTTATTGCTACAAGTGAAGAGGAGAGAAAGGAGGTTCTTGGAGACCTCGGGAAGAAAATTTTCGAACTGTTGGAGTTTGTTGAGCCTAGGCATAACGTACATGGTGAGATAAAGAAAATGGCACGCTCAATCAGAAGCATGTACGGCCGGTTGAAGGATATAGAAGAAAAGATACCACGATCTCAGTCACGCCCTACTACAGAGAAAATGAGCACACAAACATCCCCAGACAAAACAAACAAGTGTCTGGTTTTTAAGGAATCTGCAGCTCAAGAAGCCCTTACTGTAAGGGGAGAAAAAAGAAAAACTAATTCTCCTGGTAGCTCGAATCAACAGACGACAAAGAAGCTGAAGGACTCGGGACCTAGCCTTCCTACCAAGAAGTATGTAGAGGATAAAGAGCCTATTCAAAACTCCGTTAAGCAGAACAAGAGTCCAGGCTGGGTGATGGTGCAATCGAGAGGGGATAGGAGAAAGGAGCGCAAAAAACAGCCTCCAGATAAACCTCCAGCGCCTCCATTTAAGCGGAACCAGAAGAACCCAAAAAGAGCAGCAATGAGACCTGACGTGCTGATCATTCGCCCGACAGACAAAACAAAGTACTGCGAAATACTCACCCGGATCAAGGCAGGCGTGCGCCCGGAGCAGGTCAGCGCCACTGTCGACAAAATTCGCAAGACAGCAGCAGGAGACATGCTTATTACGCTGTTAAAAGGCAGTGCTGACAATGGAAAAGCCTTGCAGGAAACCATCGCGGGCATACTCCAAGATGATGCAAAAGTCATCAATACGGGACCAGAAGAAAACCTGGAAATTCGTGACCTCGACGATATCACAACAAGAGACGATATTCTGGATGCTCTGAAAATGGCAGCCGGAGGCGATTGTGGTGTCACAGTAGAGGCTATAAAAATCCGAAAAGCCTTTAGAGGAACACAAATTGCGTCGGTGGTATTGGCGGCAGCAACAGCGACGAAAGTGATCGGAGAACACGGCAAGATCAGGATTGGCTGGGTAAACTGTCGAATTCGAACGATAATAAAGCCAATCCGATGTTTCAAATGCTGGCATTTTGGACACCGGGCTGCCCAGTGTAAAGGCGGAAAAGACCGATCCAAACTCTGCATCAAGTGTGGAGAGGAGGGTCACAAGTTGGTCAATTGCGATAAACCAGCTAAATGTGCATTGTGTGCTGAACAGCTCGGCACAGAGGATATTGCTCACTATGCCGGCACAAGTAGATGCCCGGTATACCAAGAAGCACTCAAGAAGATGACCATTAGACGGAAATGAGAATACTGCAGATAAACATCAACCACTGCGAGGCTGCACATCATTTGCTCATGCAGACGGTACGAGAGCTAAAGCTTGACCTTGTGCTTTTATCAGAACCGTATAAGCACCTAAGCGGTCAACCATGGGAGACTGATAGCACCACCAAAGCTGTCATATGGTCCTGTGGCAGGATTCCCTTCGGGAGTGTCGTTAGCAATGGCAGCGCCGGCTTTGTGGCGGCGTCGGTGAATGGCATTCGTTTTTACAGCTGCTACGCTCCACCCGGCCTCTCTATTGTTGAATTTAGTGACTTCTTGGATCGGCTGTCCGAGGACGCGAAGCAACACCATCCAGTGGCAATAGCCGGAGACTTCAACTCCTGGGCAGTGGACTGGGGAAGCAGGCACACCAACGCACGAGGAAGAGCACTCCTGGAAGCCTTTACTGCACTGGATGTGGTTCTGCTCAACAGTGGCAACACGCCAACTTACACCAAGGGCGACGCAAGTTCTATTGTGGATCTCACCTTTGTCAGCAGCAGCCTCGCCCGAGGTAACTACAAATGGAGGGTGATGGATATTTACACAGCCAGTGACCACAATGCGATTCTCTGGGAGATGCCCAACGGCCAGAATTCTAGAAGAACAACCAGGAAAGTTAACACCATCGGATGGAAGGTGAAATCTTTTGACCCATGTGTATTAGTAACTGCCTTAAATAGTGAACCGATCATAGCTGGATCCGCAGAAGAAATGACCAAGGACCTGATGAAGAGAGTGGCCCGGGCTTGTGACGTTTGCATGCCCCGTAAACGTTGCATGAATTGGGGATCCTCGGTTTATTGGTGGAGCGATCATATCAGCGCCCTCCGTAAGGAATGTCTCAAGAAAAGGAGAATATCTCAGCGTGGTTATCGGCGACCTAACTCGGCGGAGCTAGTCGCAGAGTACAAACAAGCTCGTCGATGCTTAAACAAAGCCATCAAGGATAGCAAGAAGAACTGCTGGAAAGATCTCATCAATGAGGTGGACAGAGACTTGTGGGGCAGACCTTACAGGGTAGTCATGACGCACCTAAAATACCAGCCAATGCCGTCACCAACTTATCCTCGACTGTTGGGAAAGATCGTGACTGCGCTGTTCCCACAACAACGCGTTTTCAACTACCTGTTGGCTCGGGACGAGCTGGATGACATTCCACCTATCACAGAAGACGAACTGATGGAGGCATGCAACCGCGTCGGGAATAATAAAGCGCCGGGATTGGACGGAATCCCTAATATTGCCTTAAAAACATCTATAAAGGCAGAGCCAATATTGTTCCTTGACGTCTACAACACCTGCCTTAAGGAGGGGACTTTTCCAAGGAAATGGAAACAACAACGGCTGGTACTACTTCCAAAAGGGAAAAAAAAGCCACCGGAAGAACCGTCATCCTACCGTCCACTTTGCATGCTGGACACGGCGGGTAAGATATTTGAGCGCATTATCCATCAGAGAATCGAAGCAATTGTTGACCCACTTCTGGCGGACAATCAGTATGGCTTTCGAAGGGGTCGATCAACTCTGGACGCGATCGATCTGCTTGTCAGTACGGCCAAGGACGCAATTTCTGGTACCAGATGGAAGGGTGGAACGAAGAAATATTGTCTGGTGGCAACGTTAGACATCAAAAATGCCTTCAACTCCGCCAACTGGGATTGCATCATGCAGGCCCTCGAAGAGAAGAACGTACCAGGATACCTGCGAAGGATAGTGGCTAGCTACTTTACAAATAGAGTCCTGAAATACGACACGAAGAACGGTGCAAAGGAGTATGATGTTACTGGAGGAGTACCACAAGGTTCTGTACTGGGTCCACTTCTCTGGAATATCATGTATGACGGGTTGTTGAGACTGAATCTGCCAAGGAGTGTTAAACTCGTAGCATATGCGGATGATGTAGCCGTGGTAGTGGTCGCCAAACACCTTGATGAGATCAACCACATGTTCGATACCACCTTCGAGCAAGTTAACCGGTGGATGAATACAGCGAACCTTCAACTGGCTAAACAGAAAACGGAGGCTGTACTTATTACAAGCAGGAAAGTGATAGAGACCATCAAACTGAAAGTCGGCCTACAAGAGATCACATCACAACCTTATATCCGATATTTGGGAGTGATGCTTGATGCTCGGCTCAAGTTTAAGCAGCAGGTGGAACACGTGAGTGCTAAAGCATCAGCAGTAGTAGCTAGCCTATCACGACTTATGCCTAACATCGGAGGCCCAAAGCACACGAGGAGGTTATTGCTATCATCAGTGGTTACATCGGTCCTCACGTATGGTATATCCATTTGGGCTGACGCACTTGAGATCCAGGAATCGCGGAGAAGAGCTGGTCCGGTATATCGGTTAAGCGCGTTAAGAGTGGCCAGCGCCTTCCGAACAATATCAGAGGAAGCGGTGTGTGTCATTTCAGGAACTCTGCCACTTAGAGTTCTGGCTGAAGAAAGACGGAACCTCTACCATCGGAAGAGGTCAAACATAATGAGCACCGAAGAACTGAGAGCAGAAGAACGGCGACATAGTATTTCACGATGGCAGTTACAGTGGGATGCCGCGGAAAAGGGTAGATGGACGCACCGTCTAATACCAAGGATTGATGTTTGGCTGAACCGGAGTCACGGCGAGGTCAACTATTACCTAACACAGATGATGTCAGGGCACGGCTGTTTTCGTGAGTATCTTCACCGTTTCAAGCATGACGATTCTCCAGAGTGTCCGTCCTGTCCAGGAGTTATAGAAAATGCGGAACACGTTTTCTTTGAGTGTATACGTTTTTCTCAACAGCGAGATGATGTAGAGAAATCTATAAACACAGGAATCTATCCAGAGTCTATAGTGGAAGCAATGTTGTCATCAGAGGCTGCCTGGAACGCAATCAGCATATTTGCAACACAAGTTCTTACAGACTTGCGTTACATAGAAAGAAAAAGAGCTAATGATAACAACTAGGAGAAAGGAAAAATAACACCTTAGCTACCTGAAGGAAGAGCATTAGCTATGTCCTCCCCCCACGAAGTAATGCCTAACGGCGGTTCCCGTGAGGGATTGAGGTTGGAGGAAAGCGGAGGTTTTAGTCGGTATTAACATCTTGAGTCCGACATACTAGGCAAACCTTATAAACCTAATGATACGTAAATGTATTTCCTTCGCTATACAAAAAAAAAAAAAAAAAAAAAAAAAAAAAAAAAAAAAAAAAACACATACACACACACACACACATACAGACATTTTTCTCAACCTTAGTGAAAATGATTCAGGAACCTTCAAAACGTATAAAAACATCAAAATCTCAACATCGAAAATTTTCGTGATCGCAATACTATCTCTGGCGAGATAGTAAAAATATTGATACAATATCTAATACAAAAACGAGGCGGGATGCAAATATAATACATTAATAATAATTAATAATAATAATCACAATATTAAAATCCGTTTAAATAAGAAGTTTGAAAAAATGTTCAGGTCGCTCCCCTCCAACTAAATGACAGTCCTGATCGTATGTTCCATGCTGCGAATTAAATTTGGATTAAGCATCATAAATTCTAAAATAATAATTAAATAAATTTCAAATAACGATTAGATATTTATTAAATGAATTACTAATAAATAATCTTCAATCTAATGAAATAAAGAATCTCTATATATTATATACACGGTAAATGTATTAGAAAAAATAAAAAGCCATTTTATTATGAAGAATTTTTACTATCTCGCCAGAGATAGTATTGCGATCACGAAAATTTGTTGAGATTTTGATGTTTTTATACGTTTTGAAGGTTCCTGAATCATTTTCACTAAGGTTGAGAAAAATGTCTCTGTGGGTGTGTGTGTGTGTGTGTATGTGTGTGTGTGTGTGTGTGTGTGTGTGTGTGTAGGCAAGATTACGCAAAAACGGTTTGAGCTAGAATGATGAAATTTGGTACATGGACATTATTCAAAATTCGTAGTTTTCTATCAACTTTTGAGAAATGTAGCTCAACCGGAAGAGGGTCATTACCTACAACGTTTTGATTTTTTTTCCTCTAGTGTGACCGTAAAAATAAAAATATATGTTTGATAATTTTTCACATGATTAATAATTGTATAAAACTGCTATATATAGAATTTCAGCTTGATTGATTCGCTGAAATTACCAGAATTAATTTTTTAACACTGGAAATCTCACGCGCCAACACGTGACGTGGTGCCATCAACAAAAAGCCAAACATGCGCTGGTTTAATATTTATTATTTATTATTTATAATTTATAATTAATTAAATTTAATTTAAATATAATATATTATGTTATTTAATCCAATTCAAATTGCGAGATAGTCGAGTGGAGACACTCCAGCTAATTTTTTTAAATTAGAATTTCTGACTTTTTATTGATTACATTTAAAATCATTTTAAAGTTATAATTTCGTCTTTACAAAGAGAGATAAAAAATTAATAAAATCAAAATATTGAAAAAATATTATAGGGAGGTAGGAAAAAGGTACGAACTCCCCTCTTCTTATTTTTACTTAACGGGTCTTCTGATTGGTTGTCTCTTTTGACACACCTTTTTTCGACTTAAACGCCACCCTCAATTTCCTTCAGCTATCATTTGCTCTCTGCATCTCATCAAGTCATCATTAGCACTCTTGCTAACTGAGTGTATTTTGCAATTTGTTTTGTTTTTGATTTTTAATCATGCCATCCCAAAATTTGAAAACCAACCATTCTGCTAAGAAGCTGTCTCCTGTCAATAAAACAACTGTTAATTATACTTGTGATCAAGAATTACACCAACATATGAAGAGATTACCGGCAGAATTAGTAGGGAATATTCTTCAATATTCAACAATACAACAATTGCTTATTTTTAGTGAAGATCCGTATTATTACGATGTGATTATCAAGACTGGGATTGTCTCTTATTTACCTCCAATACCATTCTGGAGTCCGCATTCCTTCTATGCTGAACAATTTTTTGGACGATTCTATTCTTTAATAGAAACTGTTAATGTAAGTGAGTTGAATTATGAATTTTTAATTAAGTTTATAAAAAATTTTCCCATGCCACGATTAAAAATAATTAATTTTCAAATTTTGAACAAACCTAGACAAATTAAAAAAATAATAAAAGATCTATTAAATTTAAAATGTCTTATAGAAGAAGGTAAATTACCAACTTGTCCTACTTTCAATAAGGTAGAAGAAATTAGTATCCTTATAGAATATGATGAGGTTTTTCCTGATATTTTTCTATGGGCTATTAATTATTTTTTTCCAAATTTAAAAAAGTTACAACTAAACAATGAATCTTTACTCTTTCGTAATATCAACAAACATGTAACATTAACTTTATTCCCAATACCAAGTCTTAATTCCTTGAAAACAATAGTTAACTTCAATAATTTAAGAAAATTAAGAATTAGTTTGGATAAAATAAATAATACTTGGCCAGCTTATTTGTCTAAATTAGAAAATTTAGAACACCTACTAATTGTCTACGATGGTCCAGAAGAAATTCTCAGAAGTTATTTTGAAATTGCACCATTACGTAAATTGAAAAAACTATCGCTTATTCTAATTCAATCCTCAATCAATCAAGAACAACTAGTTAACGTATTTCTTGAAAAAAGATTACCATTAACAAATTTGCAAATAGAATCTTGCAAAGATGTCCAGAAAAATGCCTTGAAAATGCTTAATCAGTTTGAAAATTTAACAGATCTTCGATTCGAGTACTGTAAATTATTGAAATATAGTGATCTAGAGGATATCCATAAAATAAAAAAATTAAATATTTTATTTTTGCGTGGATGTTCATTAATGTGTAATAAAGTACTTCCATACATTTATCAATGTAAAACATTATATCAATTAAATCTTCAGGGCACAAAGATTAAAATTAATTTTCGTTCATTTAAAAAAAACTTGCGTCTTCATACATTGATAATTCAAAATAAAACAATGCCCTGTCAATCTATTTTGGATCCTCGAGATAGGGGTCAAAATTTTAAAAAATTGTTACCTTGTACCAGTATAATCGAAATTTTTGTGTATTAAAAATAAATGTTTATAAATTATTCTTATTATCATTATAAAAGTGAAGTTATTTTAATATTTAAGATTTATAGGAGTATTTTATATTATCTATATTAAAAATATTTATATATAATTTTTATTAATTGAAAATACTGCTCTAATATGAAAAATTAAATAAATTACCATTGAATGTCTGTATTTAAATAAAAAAGAAATTGTTAACGTTAAATCATAAATATATTATTCTAATTATTCTCAGTATTTCACATTTTTTCTACTATATTTATTTATAATAATAATAAAAAAACATTTTTTTCATTTTTTTTAATTTTATTTTATTTAAATTAAATTATTTAAAACATCATTTTAAATATTTAATTAAATTATTCTATAAACTAAAATTATTTTATTATTTAGGTCAAATATAATATCTATATTAAAATAAATACTATTCTTGTTCATTATAGTAATTGATGTGTTATTTAAAACATGACGATAGGCAACTTTGCATATAATAATTTTAATTTTAACTTTTTACTCTATTATTCTTTTTATTTTTACTCTAATATAATACTCTCTTTAATTATTAACAATAAATATTTGATATAAATGTTATAAAATTTTACATTATTTTATTTAATATTTAAGCTTTTGTGTATACTTATATTAAAATTAATAAAAATATATTTATGTACTTTCTAATAAGTAAAGAGACAATTTTTAATAAATTCTCTTTCATGTTGATTTATTGTAGGTCTATAAAATCAACTTTAATACAAAAATTTAACAAATAATTAATTGGATCTTTTTGTCATATATAATCTCTTTTTTAAATAAATATAGAAAAAATACTTATACACAAATGATAATTGAAAAATGGCAATGCGCTAATTTATATTTGATATTTTTAATGTATATCTGAATTAACATTAATTCATTAAAATTAATAAATATTATAAAATGAAATTTCTGAATTTATTTTGTTTCACTTATTCAATCACATAACGTTTCCTATATTCTATACTAGCTGATCAGAGCGCCTTCGGCGCTCTTTACACCTAGACGGGGGCTCCGCCCCCTGTACCCCCCCCGAGTGTCACTATTCTGAGCTATAACAATCTAACTCCTACCCTATCCTATCTCTCTCACGTTCCTTCCTACATTGTCCACCCTGTTCACAATTGGTCTTCCAAACGGACGTTTTCCAATCGAACTCCCACCAATATATTTTCCTCTCCCATGCTAGCCATGTGCCCTGTCGGCCCCAGCCTTCTCTTTTTTAAGACCTATAATTTAATAATTTTGATCCCCTTTGATAATAATTTCCCGATTGCAACCTCGATTTAAATTCTTTGCAAATATTATTCTCTCTGATACTAATTATTTTGTCTTATCACTATTAATTTCAAACCCCATCAATTTTCCTGCCTCGATTAATTTTTTTATGCTACTTTAAATGTTATTAATTTATTTAAAAAAAAATCAGAGTAAACAAAATAAAAATAAAATATAAAATTAGCATAACACTAAACTACTATAAAAATATTAATATTAAAAAATATATTATATATTAAAATCTTACGTGAAAATCCAATTATGAGATCAAATTTTCTTAATTAAAATAATTTACTCACATAATCTTAAAAATTAATAGTATTAAATTATAGCCGTAATGTGAATGTTTTTAAAGTTTAAAAGGCCAATAAGAGCAATTGAGATATTGTATATATCAATAGATATATAAAAAGATTTTTATCTGCACATTGCTCAGAATTTAAATTACCGCCAAATTATCGCCACCAGCGCCTCTATGATCTAGTATGGTAACTAAACTATTTTTAATTAATATTCTTTATAATTTTATAATAGGAAATTCAAATTAAATTCAAATTATGTATGAAGTATCATGACATTTCGTCCATTTGTTTACAAGCTACAGCTTGAGTTTAATAAATTGTTTCATAATTTCAAACAACAATATTTCTAATTTACTAAATGCTCTTGCTCTTATCGTTAAAATAGGTTACAATTTCTAAGTCCAAATTATCTCCTGGCCAGCTTAATAAAACAAGAAAGTTTTCTTTCTCACACATCACGATTAAAAAGAAATAATAGATTTTTAAAAAAATTTATCACATCACGTGGCAATCTTTTCAGATGTTGATAGAATTCAAGATTTTGGCCATTTCTAGAAACTATCACTTGCACACAATGGTTGGTTTTTCAGGAATTTGAAAAATCTATGAAACTATTTATTTTTTACTTGTTTCCTATTTCATTAACAATTGAATTTTGTTTCCTTGAGAAGAATGAAAAAAAAGGTCAAACCAACAAAAAGAAAACTTTCAAAGCTTTGAATATAGATAATATTAATGTATAGTCCACTTTAAGAAAATATAATTTTATTAAAAATATCATAAATTATATAAATTCGGTTCTGATTGGAAAAACATTCATGAGTTCTATCTAAAAAAAAATATTGTTAATTATTTAAATTCCTACAAACTTCTATCAATTTATGAAACTAAATTTAAAAAATAACGTTTTTCTCATGGACTAAAGAATAAAATAATTTTTCTATAAGCCTAACAAAGTTTATGGATGAATTGCTACATATTCAACTAAAGACGTTGGGCGCTTGTATTTTTTGTATTTTGTTAACTTAAAAAGGAGAAACAATAATAATACAACAAAAGGCCCTTTCCAAAACTTACCTTTCTCAATACATAATACAAAAGAAGAAAACAACAAAAGGGACTTTGTCAAAACATTAAAAATAAATAATACAGATGTCCATAGTCCGCTTGTTTAAAAAAATATTCAAGAGTTGATTCTAGTATGTATTAAATATATTCAATATATTAAATATTAAATATATTATTTTTGATCTAAACGAATAGAGAATGGATTTTACATAAAATTTGTAATCATTTCACAAATTAATAATATAATAAATGACACATTGTGAATTGACGATAAAAATAAATATATTTCATTAGATCTTATTTTATTATACTAGCAAAAATTGTATAAATATATTTTTAATTTTCTTTCGAAATTAATTAAAAAATTTTAAAATATTTTAAATATAAAAAATATTGATACAATATCTAATACAAAAACGAGGCGGGATGCAAATATAATACATTAATTAATAATAATAATCAAAATATTAAAATCCGTTTAAATAAGAAGTTTGAAAAAATGTTCAGGTCGCTGGAGGGGTCCAACTAAATATCAGTCCAGATCGTAAGTTCCATGCTGCGAATTAAATTTGGATTAAGCATCATAAATTCTAAAATAATAATTAAATAAATTTCAAATAACGATTAGATATTTATTAAATGAATTACTAATAAATAATCTTCAATCTAATGAAATAAAGAATCTCTATATATTATATACACGGTAAATGTATTAGAAAAAATAAAAAGCCATTTTTTTTTTATGAAGAATTTTGATTTTTTTAAATTAGAATTTCTGACTTTTTATTGATTACATTTAAAATCATTTTAAAGTTATAATTTCGTCTTTACAAAGAGAGATAAAAAATTAATAAAATCAAAATATTGAAAAAATATTATAGGGAGGTAGGAAAAAGGTACGAACTCCCCTCTTCTTATTTTTACTTAACGGGTCTTCTGATTGGTTGTCTGTTTTGACACACCTTTTTTCGACTTAAACGCCACCCTCAATTTCCTTCAGCTATCATTTGCTCTCTGCATCTCACCAAGTCATCATTAGCACTCTTGCTAACTGAGTGTATTTTGCAATTTGTTTTGTTTTTGATTTTTAATCATGCCATCCCAAAATTTGAAAACCAACCATTCTGCTAAGAAGCTGTCTCCTGTCAATAAAACAACTGTGAATTATACTTGTGATCAAGAATTACACCAACATATGAGGAGATTACCGGCAGAATTAGTAGGTGATATTCTTCAATATTCAACAATACAACAATTGCTTATTTTTAGTGAAGATCCATATTATTACGATGTGATTATCAAGACTGGGATTGTCTCTTATTTACCTCCAATACCATTCTGGGGTCCGCATTACTTCTATGCTGAACACTTTTTTGGACGATTCTATTCTTTAATAGAAACTGTTGACGTATGTGAGTTGAATTATGAATTTTTAATTAAGTTTATAAAAAATTTTCCCATGCCACGATTAAAAATAATTAATTTTCAAATTTTGAACAAACCTAGACAAATCAAAAAAATAATAAAAGATCTATTAAATTTAAAATGTCTTATAGAAGAAGGTAAATTGCCAACTTGTCCTACTTTCAATAAGGTAGAAGAAATTAGAATCAATTTTTTTGATGTGGATATTCCAAATCAAGATACTTTTCTATGGGCTATTAATTATTTTTTTCCAAATTTAAAAAAGTTACATATAAACAAAGAATTTTTATTGTTTTGTAATATCAACAAACTTGTAACATTAAATTTTTACACAATGGCAAGAATTAAATCCTTGAAAACAATAGTTAACTTCAATAATTTAAGAAAATTAAGAATTATTTTGGATCAAAAAAATAATACCTGGCCATATTATTTGTCTAAATTAGAAAATTTAGAACACCTAGAGTTTATCTACACTGGTCCAGAAGAAATTCTCATGAGTTATTTTGAAATTGCACCATTACGTAAATTGAAATTACTATCGCTTATTCTAATTCAATCCTTTACAGAACAACTAGTTAAAGTGTTTCTTGAAAAAAGATTACCATTCACAATTTTGAAAATACGTTATTGTAACGATGTCCAGAAAAATGCCTTGAAAATGCTTAATCAGTTTGAAAATTTAACAATTCTTCGATTCGAGTACTGTAAATTATTGAAATATAGTGATCTAGAGGATATCCATAAAATAAAAAAATTAAGTATTTTATCTTTGCTTGGATGTTCATTAATGTGTAATAAAGTACTTCCATACATTTATCAATGTAAAACATTATATCAATTAAATCTTCAGGGCACAAAGATTTTAATTGATTTTAGTACATTTAAAAATAACTTGCGTCTTCATACATTGATAATTCAAAAATTGCCCTGTCGATCTATTATGAGTCCTCGAGATAGGGGTCAAAATTTTAAAAAATTGTTACCTTGTACCAGTATAATCGAAATTTTCAACTGAATATTACTTTTACCGAATGATACCTAGTTATAACTGTGTATTAAAAATAAATGTTTATAAATTATTCTTATTATCATTATAAAAGTGAAGTTATTTTAATATTTAAGATTTATAGGAGTATTTTATATTATCTATATTAAAATATATTTCTGAATTTATTTTGTTTCACTTATTCAATCACATAACCTTTCCTATATTCTATATATATATTTATAATATTATATAATATAAAGATATATAAATAATATAAATATAATTTTTTTTTATAAAATTACGTTTTTTTCAATGACTAAAAAGAATAAAATAATTTTTCTATAAGCCTGACAAAGTTTATGGATGAATTTCTTCATATACAACGAAAAAACGTTTGGCGCATTTCTTAACATTGCAAATCACGCGCCAGCACTTAACGCCAAACACGCCCTGGATTAATAAATAATATTTATTAATTTAAATTTATAATTTAATTTAAAAATAATACATATATTATTTAATCCAATTCAAATGTGAGATAGTCGAGTGGAGACACTACAGATTAATCTGATCTTATTATACTTGCAAAAATTGTATATATATGTATATGGTCGATTAATTTATTAATTAACCGCTATAAAGATTTTTTTGAAATTCACACCATATATAATATTTATAAATTTAAATCGATCTGTATTGTTTTCAACCTGGAAAAACCACATCTTCATTAATGTTTTTTTAATTTAAATTTATAAATGGATGACATCCATATTGAAATTGTCTCTTTTTTTTCATTAATTGATATTGTATTATTATTTATATAATATTATTTTAAATTTAAAATACTTTAAAATTTATTATTTAATTTGGAATAAAATTAAAAATATTTATTTTAATAAAATATATATTTATGAAAAAAACGTCTTGGTAATTATCTTGCCAACATGGTAAAAAAAGTTACTTTTATTCTCTAAATATATTAGACGCGCGGTTAGATAACATTTGATAATAAATAGAATTTTAATAAAACTAACTGGCATCTCTTTCACAATTTGTTAAACAAAGACACTCCCCTCGACATTTCTAGCCCTAATCAAACAAAATATTTCCAAAGAATATTCACTTTCGGTCATTAATTACTGGAAAGGTAAAATTGAATCTATCCCTCTTAATAACTCACTAGAGACTTTCCGAAAAATAAACTCATTGTTTAGAAATAAAAAAAAAAACACTACCAAAAAAATAGTAATAGACAAAAGTAACTCCGAACTAATAATACTAGCAAAATTATACATACAAGAACAAAACAAAAATTCTTCAGGCAACCTGGACATTTATGACACCACGGACAAACTCAACATACTAGCTTCTCACTTTTCATTAATTCATATACAGAATGAAGAAATGGGTAAACCTGCTCTTTCAAACATAATTAAATTCAAAGTAAACAAACTAAAGGAAAAAAAGAAAAAGATGCATCACACAATATAACAATAACCACCTTTTCCCATAGCAATAATTCAACTTTCCCTACCCAGTATATTTCACCAGGGAATATACAACGCAATTTATGAAATTTACTATCATCAGAGGATGTCTTTTTATTTTGCTCAATGCATTTATAGAAACATCAAATCAATGCCAGAAGTTTTGAAGCTCTATAATGATATAGATAATCCTGACAACTCCACTCATTTACGAACTCTTGCAGCTTTGGTTTTGGTACCACCATCAAGTCATTGTAGCCTACCAAGCATTAGCTGGACGACCAACACGGCAAAACTTCGTCATCTTTTTTCTTACTTCGAGCGCACTTGGCTAGGTGAACAATATTTGGCTGGCTTTTATGACCCCGAAATCGACATTGGAACATTGGAACATCTACGATGCCACTTTGATGGGTTTGCCTCGAACAAACAATGCATTGGAAGGTTACAACAATGCTCTTCGTTCATGCTTATGAGGTTACAAGACATCAGTAAGGGACCAGATTAAGCAAATCCATATTGAGGATAACCTTATCTCTTTGGAAATCTGTCGTGATGTTCGTGGTAAGAAGCTTGATCCTCCAAGGAAACGATTCCGCGACTCGCATGATGAGCTTCTGACCATAATGAAGGCAAACCATGAAAAATGGGACGCTAAAAAACCAGATGGAACAGATGTGATGACACCAAGCATGATGTATAACTATCTCATTCAAGTCTCTTGGGCTATTCATTATTAAATAAGTAAAAAAAAATAGGCAATTTTTTTATTTAGGAATTTATTCTTTTAGGGTTATTTTACTTAGGGATTTTTTTTCAGGGATTTTTACATGATTTCTTTCAAAATATCCTGCCACTACGGGCGGACGAAAAGCTTTCGAAATCTTAAAGTATCATAGTTGTAGTTTATAAACTAGCTGCTCCAATGTGGTCTTATGGTATACTACTATGGGGATGCACAGCCCAGTAGAACAGAAATATAATACAACGGTTCCAAAATAATGTATTGAGGTACATAGTGAGCGCCTCTTGGTATATTCGAAATGCTGACCTCCACCGGGATCTTGAAATGGAGACAGTAGATGAAGTCATTAAAAAAAGTGCAACAGCTCATAAAGGGAGATTGGAAGAACATGTCAACGAGGAGGCAGCGAATATTCTCAACATAAAAAATAAAACACGAAGACTTAAAAGAGTGAAACCACATGAACTTTATTGAGAGGGAAAAATAAAGAAATAAGGAAAACAAACCTATATGAATATGAGGATGTAATGTATAAGTAATTTAATGTAATAAAATAAAATTACTTATTAGCTACACTAGTAGTTAGTTTGTAATAATAAATAAAAAAAAAGTTTATAAACACCTGAGCACACAATGAAACGCTTGTCAACAACTAAATAGAAAAAAGCGTACATCGATTTTGCGTAAGATTTGGTAATATTTGTCTTTGTAGCGAAACATTAAGGCTGTAAATCGAAAACGTGCCTTAATTGAAGAGGACCGTTATAGCGAAAAACCGTATAAAGAGCGTTTATATATCCAGGTATGGATGTACAATAATTAAAATTAAATATTACCTGAAATCTCATTTCTAGTCTATTTTTTGATACTTGTTTCAATTTAGTAAATATTATAATATTTATAATATTATTTTTCACTTAGTCCACCAATTAAATATCAAATTATTTGATTAATATTTGATGATTTAGTGACTCTCAACAACATTACATAATAAAAATGAATAAATTTTTATATAATCATTAATTTATTAATTAATGAATTATAAATAATAATTAATCAAATAATTACTTATAAAATTTTCAAAAAATCCAAGTATATAGAATCATTTGCACCAAACAAGTTATCACCGCCATCTCTTAGGACGAATTAACACTAACAATATTTGAAAATTTGATTAAAAAAAATAATAAAACTTTTAAAAAATGAAAATATTTATAATTACGTATTGATTATTAAAAGACATTAAACAATTAATTCCAAAATTTATTTTTATAAAATTCTATTTAAACTATTAATGATTATTATTATAATTTATTATATGGATATAAGATATTACTAGATCAGCCATATAAAAATTAAGATATTGATTTCATTAACTTCCGACAGGTAAAAAAAAGAGATAAATTTAAAAAAATCCATAAATTTACAAATTTTAATAATAATATAAAATAGGGAAATGAAAGAAATGTAATGCAACTAAAGAGCAGATTACATTGAATAGTAGGTAGTAACATAAAAGAATAATAAAGTAAAATTTAAAATAAATAAGAGAATGATTGATTGATTTGAATTGAAAAATCTCATCATGTAGGTAATGTAGTTAGGAGAAGATGGGTAGAAAATTGGTCAGGTATTTTACCTGTAAACTTATTAATTGTATTTTATAATAATAAAACAAAAATTTATCTATATCTTTATCTAATCTTCTAATCACTTACATTTTAATTTTAATGCTTTTTCTTGGTGCTTTATTTTCGGGATTTTTATTATTACCCATGATATAAACTAAAAATTATAATATTTGTCACTATAACAATCGTTATTATTATTGCGAATAGACCCTGAAGTTTAAAGAGAAAATTCCCTTGGCCTGAACTCGTGTTTTCAGTGTGGTAGACTGTCGTGCTAACCACTAAACTGAAGAATCTTATCAATCGTTATATTATATAAATTTATACTTACAATAACGTCAACTAATGTTTGAAATGGTAAAAATACAATTGTATAACAGTGCAGGAAAGGAGAAACCCAGATAACTCTGCGTACGATTTCGGGGAATTTTACAATTCAAATAAAAGAGGGTTAAGCGGGGTTTTATTATATATATATATATATTAGGTGTAATTTGAGAGTATATAGTATAAAGGTTGTGTGAATATCACTCTCAAGATAAACAATGAAGTTTTGATGGAAATTCTGAAGTTTAAATATTTCTTTAAAGAAATATTTACGATTATAAAATATTCTTCTTCTAATTAATTTTCATATTTACTAATCTAACTCGTTAGTAATATAAACTCGAAAGTTCTTCTTCACAATAACCACATTTCTCCAACTACATGTATTTTTATCGAGAACTAATTTTTACACTTTCCTTACATACCCATATTTTTCAGAGATATTTTACATAGATGAATAAACTTTTAAATCTTTTAATATAATTTTAAATTAAACAAAGATTGAAAAAATATATTTTAGATTTTTGATATTAAAGTAAATTTTTAAAAAGAATGAAAGGAATTTGAAGGTTCCTAAGATAATATAAAAGGATTCAACTAATTTGATGTTATAAGGAATATTGATTGAGATTAATAATTTTTATAAGTATTGATTATTTTAATGAGTAATCATAGAAATAAGTTAAATAAATAAATTTTAAAAAGATAGAAAACTGAAAGAAAATGCATTGTATTTAAAGTTATTAATATTATTAGTAGATTAATTATATATATATCTAAAATTATAATTTTCTTTATTTATCTAATAATAATTTTTCATAAACAAGTAACAGAATCTAGTGCTTATATGAATGTAAATATGAATTAATAAGAACTATAAATATATGTAGATAGAAAACAGAATTTTATGAGAAATCCACATAATCCAATAAAAATTGAATTTAAAGGTATTATTCCTATAATTATCAAAGGACAATAAAAAAATTGATTTAAAGTTAGGAAGGCGGAGATGGAGTTGATCACAGATGGTGGCCACCTTTATATTTAAAATAAGTAAAGAACAATAAAAATAATTAGAGACAAGAGATTGAAAATAAATATTTTAAAAAAGCATTTGGATAAATACTATATATATATATATATATATATATATAATTGAATATTTTCATTTATTTTTAATAAATAAATACAATTTTTATAATTAAATTATAATAAATATATTAATGAATTTTTATGTATATATATATGAATATATTTTTTTTGACCAAGATATGATACAGAAAAATGGGTTTCATATTTTATTTATTTTTTTTACAATCTTATCCAAGTTTTATTACAAATATGCACAGTGGTGTATTGGGAGGGGAACGCGGGGAACGAGGTTCCCTTACCTTTTTCAGAATCGTAATGGGTTCCACTACTTTTTCATGTCCCGACAACTCCCACTTAAATCTACTGTTAGAATATTTTTGTGTTCTTTAATATTTTGTATAGTAAGAATAAGAAAAAATAAAAACTTGTATATAAAAAAATTGTTAGCTAAAAATAGGACTTTTTTGCTCCCACTGTGCGTTCCCTTACTTCTTATTTTACCAATACATCACTGAATATGCATGATAAGATTGTGAAAAAAATGAAATTGTACTTGTCTATCGTTTTTTTTTTTTTGTTTTTTTTTTTTATTTATTTTTAATATGTATGAGAATATCCTGGAGGGTTTATAGTTAGAAATGGATTTTTTTGTTTCATTGAACTAACAAACAACCAGTTGTGAAAATAATTAAAATAAATCAGACAGCATTCGTTAGTAAAAGTATATATTTTTAAGTAAGTTTTTTCGTTTATTTATATATAAAAAATGGGATTTTTTTATGGAAGGAAGAAGAGATATATATATTAATTTCATTTGTTGTGGATTATATAAGAGATTGTTTGCTTGTTATTATTATAATTAGTTATTTGATAGTAAATATTAAAGAAAATAAATTAAATTAAAAAATTAAATAAATAAAATTATAATTAAAAGAAATGAATTATTTTTGAAAATTCATATATCTTATTAATTAATAAATTTAATTATATTATAATTTTGGCACTTGAAAGGGAGAGAAAGTGAGAGATAGAGAGAGAGAGAGAGAGAGAGAGAGAAAGAATGAGAAAATAGAGTAAAGAATAAAAAAAATGATTATTTTAACAGAAAAACTTTTTTGATAGCAATATTATTTAAAAATAAAATAAATTGTTGACAATTCTTATGTCATTAGTTATTTTCTTCTTGACAAATCTTTTTAATGTTATTTTTTGTAAAAAGTGACTAAAAAAATTCAAATTAATAAATTTCATGGTTTTTTATTAGGGTATTTATTTTTTTTCAAAGTAAATTAATTGAATGAATGTTCAAATATTCACTCACACCTTATTTTTGATCATAAATGAAATTATTATTACATTTTTCTTTCACCTATGGACACTAAAAACAAATTATTTAAACAAATTTATTTTATATTTAAAAGCTTTTTCGAAATATTATTTAAATTACATTGATTTTTGAATATATATTATTAATTGAATGAATATTTTTTTATAATCTTTTTAGAGTATTATATTATATTTCCGTTTATGTAAAAAAAGAAAGCTTGGATAATGAAAGAAATAAAAAAAAGAATTAAAATAAGAGAGAGATTTTCCAAAATTAATTTGATAACTAATTAATTTTTTATAAAGAACCAAATTTTCTTTTTCCCTATTTTATTTAAAAAAAAATCTTCATCAGAAACGACATATAGTACATAATATTGTTTTATTTAGGTATATAACTAATAAGGAAAATAAAATATTAATGAAGCATTCATTATAAAGATTTCTATAATATATATATATATAATTTTTACGACATAATTTAAAACTTATTTTATTTTATTGGATTAAAAATTAAACTAAAGTAGATATTAAAATGGACAAAAGTTTTAGTTTTATCATAGCATTAAAAAGATTTGTTATTTATTTTTTAAAACTAAATTGGACTAAAATTGACACCCATGGTCCATAAAATTCTTATTAATATATATATATATATATATATATATTTGTATGAATATTATTTACAATAATAATTATTATATTATATATATATATATATATATCAATTGTTTTATTTATTTGTTTTTTTTAACACCAATGCTGTTTTTCAAGTTGCTTATTTTTTTAAGTAATTTTGTATATATATATATTATTTGTATGTCTTTTCTTTTGTCCAGCTTAAATAAAAATACATCTTAAATTAAAACAGATCCACACACTTAATTTACACACTTGGTTTGGTTTCGTTTATATGTATTCAGATATAAACATATATCTTCACACTGTTGTCTTTTGTTTTGTCTGTTTTTTACATTGAAAGTTAATAATTTTTACATTTTTTTTTTATTTTTTTTATTTTTTATTAATATTTCTCTCCAAGGGGACACATATTTCTCTTAGATTTCCTTTATCTTGAAATTGAGTTATTAAAATTAGATTCAGATAAATTTTTATATAGTTTATAAATCCAGATATTGGAAATATATATATTATTTAAAATTTTATATTATATTATATGTATATATATAATTTATAATACAAAATTATATGACACCTTGTATTGTATTTTTAAATTTCAACAGTGAAGATAAATCAAATTAATATGGATATTAGATTAAATAAGAATGAATTGAAAATAATAATTTGAAAATTTAATCTATTTCTAATATCTGGATTATTTTAAAAATAATACAAATTTTGCCATTAAATCAATATAGCGTTGTTTATTTAATAGCCCTATCTATCTAATAAGAATTAAACTATCTAATATCTATGATATATATATATATATATATATATTTATATATATATTTATTTATTTATTTATATTATATACAAAAGGTTTTTTTAATTTATTTTTTTTATACAATAATGGTAATATTTTGAATAATTTTATATAATTGATGTCAGGTTGTCATAGTCTTTTATTCTTTATTCATTTAATACAATGATTGTAAAGCCGGTGTTTTTTTTGTAGTTTCAAAACATTCCTACACATTATTTTCGCTCAAAATGAATTTTATATTTTTCTTTTTATTTTTATTTGGACCAATTTGTTTTTGAGCTCGAAATTCGTTCAATCATTTTAAGGCGTTTCAAAATTTGTGATTTTATACATTTTTTTTTGTTTTATTTAAGAAATTTTAAAATATAAGAAAAGTTTGATATAATTTATAACTTTTTAGTATTTTCATTGAATAGTATATAAAAATTGAAAAAATAATAACAATAATAATATTAAATAAACATTTTACAAATATTTTTAAATCTATACGATAAAAACAAAATATTCTAAAACATACCAATATATTATAATATTTGTCTTAGTTTTTTAATTAAACAAAGATAAAAATTTCGGTAAATGTATACTTATATTTATGTATGATGGATTTTGATAAAACTTTACCAGTAGATTCCTTTTTTAATTCCAAGAAACTTTCCTTATGCAATATTTCTCGGTCGCCTCTAATTTACGAGATAAAAATTATTAAATATTGCATATTAGCATATTTGCATATTTACAATTTTGCTACCATATTTATGGTTTATTCATTTGTCCAAAAGAGGGCTTCACTAATTTTCAGGCTTTTGTTCAGTTCGGTTTGGATATAGGAAAATTATATAATTTATTGATTTTTTATTTAGCTACCATGTTTTATTATTTCACCACCAGATAGTTCTACTAATTTTCGGTTTTTATAAGTTCAGTTTGGATATAAGAAGATTAAAAAAATTAATTAATTTAATAATTATCCTATATCCAAACCGAACTTATAAAAACCAAAAATAAGTGAATAAGTTAATAATTAGGGTATTAGTCAATACAAAATTATTAAATGGCTGCTCATTCATAACTAGTTTATATGCAAACTTTAATAATTACTTTCCCGCATACTTCGTATAAGGGAAGTATTGGAATCGTCAAAAATTTCGACTTCGAGATTTCGATAGATCTTGACGTTTTAGACCTCCCTGAGTCGGAAAATACCATTTTTCGAATTATGTCTGTGTGTGTGTGTATGTATGTATGGATGTATAGATGTATGTAATGTTTGTCAGTGAGCGAATTTACTCAGAAACTAATCATGCTAGGACTTCGAAATTTGGTACTATTCATTTGGTATTATTCACAGTTTGTAGATTTCTATCAAAATTTCGTCAAAATTGGTTAACCGGAAGTGATACTTTACCTACACTGGTTGCGTTTACCTTTCAAGCAAAGTACCAGTTTGCTTCGAGATATTTGCTTCATATTTTGTATATGGATTTAAAAATATGAAAAAAACTCAGATACGATCTGACTACCGGAAGTGACATTTTACCTATACAAGTAGTGTTAGGTGTAAATTATAAATATATATAATAGTGTTAAACCATTTTACTTTATAATTTAAATTAATTAGTTTGTTTATTTACATTTAAAATATCAGTTAACCGGAAGTAGCACTTTATTCTATATATATATATATATAAATGTTACCAAATATCAAATTTGACATCAATAAACTAACACGAACTGGCTCTTAATCAATACCAAGTTTACACATTCTAAATATTCATTCACAACTCTTTATACCTATTTATATGCGGGAAAGTCTAGGGGAGGACACTCCCGATTTTTTTTATTTTGTAAACTTCTTGAGGAAAGTTTGTTTGGAATCAAAATGGAAACTACTGGTAAAGTTTTATCAAAATTCATCATACATATATACAATTTCTATTATTAATTTTCCAGACACTATATATGTATGTGTTATAATTTATTAATATAAATGTTTTTGTTATTTTAAATTTCAAGTCCATAAATATTTGCAGGTTTTAAATATTTTATTTTCATAATGATTACAAATGTTTTAAAAAACAATCATATATTTATTTTAATTATTTATTTTTTAGTTTATAAATTTGGAACATATAAGTTTTTACATTTATGTATTCTAATACTGTATTTTATTTATTTATTTTTTTTTTTTTTGGAAATACAAAAAATGTTTTAAGGCTTTATTTATTTAGATTTAATAAAACAATCTTATTATCATTTTTTCATTCTTTTTATAAAACACATAAATTTAATAAATATGAAAAAAATAGAAGAATTTCATAAATATTTATAGATAATTTGTTTTTTTATGTCATTCAAATAATTTCATTTACATTTAATATTAATATCAATTTTTGAAACACCCTAATTTGATTTTTTTATTTTATTTTCATTTCAAAGAAAGCAATGAGCAAAAACTGTGATGGGTTATACATATTTTTATTTATTTATTTTTTTTTTTTTTGTTTTTTTGTTTTTTGACATTTAGGATTCATTGTATTTTATTTTAATATTTTCATTCATTTATTTATTTTTATTTTTGTATACAATTCTAGGTTCATGTTTGCAATTCTAACGACGTCACGATTCACTTTTTTTTTAAGCGTAAGTCTTTAAATATCATATTAAAATCGACAGATGTAACATACAGAAATAGAAGAAAGGAGCGTTGTTGGTTACTTCTTGTTTATCTTTTATTTTCATTAAAACTCTTATTAAAAAAAAATTAATATAATATAATAATAAAAGTAATAATAATAATATTAATGATAATTATATTTATTAAAAAGTGATAAAGTCACATTTTTGAAATGTTACTTTTAAAATTTATTTATAATTACATATATTATTTTGTTTGTTTCCATTATCTTTTTCAATGACTAAATAACACATCGAGGCCAAGAAAGTGAGATAAAGAGAGAAAGAGAAGAGAGAGAGAGAGAGAGAGAAAGAGGTTTGGGGGGGGGGGGGGCACGAATATTTGAATGGGAGATGATGACGCGAAAGAGAGCTGTTGTTGTTGTTGTAGTTGTAGTTGTGTTTATAATTCTAAATGATGTATATTTTCAGTGTCCATTTAGCACTAAGATGACACTTGCAAGTAAGAGTCGAGGAGTTGCCCATCGTACAGCTGCTCGAGGACATCCTAAAAATAAATCAAACAAATATACCAAAAAATTAATAATTAGAATAATAATTAGAATAAACATTAATACTTATGATATATATATATATTATAAATTATTCTATCCAATCTTTTCTATTGTATTGTTAATCTTATCTAATGATACTAAATTAAAATTAAAATTTCATACAGGGTGGGGCAGAAAAACCTATCAGATTTCAAAACGTTATAAAATTAAAACCACTCAGCTTGTCAAAAAATTTATTTTATTAACATATCGCAAATTTTATGCCATTATTAAATTTAAGTTTTGAAAAGCACATCACTCAAATGTCGTCCTTGGGAGCGGGTACACTGATTTAGGCGCTCGCGGTAGCTTTCCAAGACTTTCACCGTCATTTCCACAGGCAGAAGTTTCGATATTGGAGTGACGAAAATCCTCGGGAAATCCATCAGGAACCCCTCCATAGCCCAAAAGTGACTGTGTGGTGTGCTCTTTCTCGCCTAGGCGTCTGGGAGCCTTACTTTTTTGAAGAAAATGGGCAAACCGTAACGGTCAACAGAGAGCGCTATTGTTTCATGCTGGAAAATTTTCTTCGACCCAAAATAGAAGAAAATGGAGTGGAAAATGTGTGGTTTCAACAGGATGGTGCAACCGCCCACACATAGCGACGATCAATGGACATTCTCAGGGAAATGTTTCCAAGTCGCCTCATTTCTCTAAGTAGGTGATCGTGCTGGCAGCCGCGCTCACCGGATCTCACTCCATGTGACTTCTTCCTTTGGGGTTAACTCAAATCGAAGGTTTACCAGCATCGACCAAGGACCCTTCTTGCTTTACGAAGGGAAATAATGGCATAAAATTTGCGATATTTTAATAAAAGAAATTTTTTGACAAGCTGAGTGGTTTTAATTTTATAAAGTTTTGAAATCAGATAGGTTTTTCTGCCCCACCCTGTATTAATATAGTAAAATTGATCATTTCCATTAATTGATGAAATATAGGAAATTTAAATAATTGGGTAGTTTTGAAAAGAAGTATAAAGAACAGACTATACAAGATATTTCCAAAATAAAAAAAAAATAATGCAGATGAATATCTATGGATGAAAGATAACAAAAAATTGATTTAGAAATAATATTTTTAACATAATTTACATGAATTTATGATTAATAAATTAATGTAATTTACTTATCAGTTCTAATCTAAATTACTGTTAGGTGGGTGGGCATTGGCCATCAAAAGCCCCAACCCAAACTAGTAATAATCATTCTACATATGAAACATAAAAAAAAATTCCAAAATATTTCTTTATCATAATCTTATATTTTTTTATATATATGTATATATTCATGTGTTTAAAAAAAACCTTTATATGATTTAATTACAAGGGACATTTAATAGAAATTTAAATTTTTTTCACAAAATCAAAAAAAAACAAACAAAAACTGGAAATAAGGGGAAAAGTGTCTAAAAAATAATTAATAATTTTAAATTAACAAGTTTATTATAATTAGTATAATATAGTTTTATTTTAAAAAATTGGGAATTCATTAATATTAAATCATAATTATATCATAATACGTCAAATTTCAATTTAAAGTCTGTTAAATTTCAATTTAAAGTCTGTTAAATTCTATCTCTTTTTAAGTTTTTTAATTTCGTAAAAAAAAATAAATGTTCATCTAAATATGGAATTTTTATAGTTATTCTATATCAGAAATACAATATATAAGTTGTTATAGAATTATATTTTGAAAAATATTAATAATAATAATAATAATAAAAATAATTATAAATTTCCTTATGATACATTTAAAATTAGGCGCCACAGGCTGTGATGGCTAGCGTCGCTGACTCACCTCTCGTGCTCCCGGGTTCAAGTCCCGGGCCTGGCAAGGGAATTTCTCTAGCTGGGGTCTATGGGACGGAGTCAACCCAGCCTCCGGGATCAACATTGGTAAGCTACTTGATAAAAAGTATCGCCTCCGATCAAGAAAATCAAGGAAAAGGTTGATAGGACCCATTCTACTGATCATAGGACACCTAGTTGATATAACCGACTTGATAGGCGTTGTCCTTGAGTTGGACGTACAAAAGTCAGAGGTTTTTTTACATTTAAAATTTATTATGAACAACCACTAAATGAAGTAAAATATTGATGTTTTGTTTTTCCATTATAGAATTTTATAACACTTTCTTCCATTTGTGATATAAATATTTTGATATTATATTTATGCATAAAAAGTCAATTAAATAGTATCATTTATTTATTTACTTTTTAAAGAAATAAAAAAAAATTGAATAAATTATTAAAAATTATTTTTCTGTAGAATTTAAATCGATACATTTTAAATCACTTTTATTTATAAATTTTTAGTGAATTAATAATAATTTAATTTATAAATATATTTAATAGGTAGATTAGTAAATGAATATCATCTAAAAGGGTTCAAACATTCCTTGGTTAAGATTTAATCTTGAATTTTGTACTTATAAATAATAATAATAATAATAATAATTTTTGAGAGAACAAGATGATAAAAACAAATTTTGGTAATTGTTTACAAATCCGGAAGATTCAGGTATTTAGATAAAACTTTACCAGTGGATTCCTTTTTTAATTCGAGAGAATCTTTCCTTATGCAATATTCTCGGTCGCTTCTAGTTTACGAGATAAAAATTATTAAAATTTACATATAAATGTATTGACATTCAATTTATCTACCATATTTATGGTTGATTCATTTGGCCAGAAGAGGGCTTCACTAATTTTCATGTTTTTGTTCAGTTTGGTTTGGATATAGGGAGATTATTTAATTTATTAATTTTTTATTTTTATAAAACAAAAAATTAGCGAAAAAGTGAATAATTAGTGAATTATTCAATAAAACATTACTATATTGCTGCTCATTTGGACGTTCATAACTAGTTTATCTGTCAAACTTTAATCATTTTTATCTCGTAAACTCAAAACTACCGAGAAATATTCCATAAGGAAATTTTTTGGAATTAAAGAAGGAATCCACTGGTAAAGTTTTATCCAAATCCCTGAAGCTTCCGGGTTTGTAAACAATTACCTAAATTTGTTCTAAAATTGTATGAATTTTTTATTTAATTATTTATTATTATTGTTATTATATATTTTGTTAGTATACATGCATTTAAAACTACTAAAATTCCGAGAAAGAAAGAGAGAGAGAGGGATAGGCTGGTTTTCGAAAGAGTATGAGAATGGATTTTTATTAACTTTTATTTATTTATTTTTATTTATTTTTTGGTGGTGGTTGTTGTTTGTAATGTGCCTTGTGTGAGGTGCAATTTTGATGGTGCAAAATAATAAAGACTAAAATAAAATCAAGTGTTGCTGGTGGCATGCAAATGATCGTGAACGGAAGGATGCCTGGACATCTATCCTAAGAGGGTAGCGATCGAGTACCTTTGCCTGTAGTGCCCTGAGGGTCCGGGGGCGGTGTGAATCGTTCAAGTCCAGTGCCGGCGGCAGCGGATGCAGCCGACGCCGACGCTGATGCCGAGGACGATGCATCGCCACGTTTCGAGGCCGCTGACAAGTCGCCAAGCTTGTTCTGATCGTCGACGATGAGCAAAACCTTGGAGCCATTCCTGGATACACCGCCCACGCCGTTCCCGCTTCCGGTGATCGATGTTTTCTCTAAAAGAGGGCAATCGAATGCATGCAAACCCAAAATGGGGAAATTGGGAAGCGCGGACACCGAACTAATATTAAACAATTGCACCTCACCGGCACCGCAAATTCTAATTTAACTACACTTCATTTTTATATATCATTGGTGGAAATAAATAATTAAAATACTTCCATAAGATATTCAAATATAATAATAATGTACATTATATATAGGTATAGTAAAATTTGTAAATATATATGAATAAAATTTTACTTCACATTCCCCCTCCTCCTCCACCATGTCCCAATATATATTTTACCTTAGTTTATTTTCGAAAATCCTAATATCAGATTTTGAGGTTAACTTCTCTTTAAAACATTATACAAGAAGAAAAAATAAATTCTAAATATGATAATAATTCAGCTAGTATTAATAAAATCATAAATATATTGTAGCTTTATTATCAAATACATATATAATAATAAAAATAATAATAATAATTATCTGTAACGTTACTGAACTACAACAAAAAAAAACGTTCTCGAATTTAGCAATCACCTTTCTCCAACCGTTCCTATACTGAGCCACTTCCATTCGATTCCTATCTCCTAATCTCCTTCACTTACATATAATGTTGCTAGTACTATACGAAAGTCGTTGCTATGGAAATGAATGAAAAGGTGATGCAATCCCCAAAACATGTATGTACAATTGTAGAAAATAAAGAAAAAGAATCAAGACATGATTTTTTTGGGTAGCAACCCTTTAATAGTTTTCACCTTCGAGATAATTTATCCCTTACCCAAAAATTATCATAATAACCTCTAATATTTATTTATATATTCTTTAGATTAAGATGAGTTTTTTTTATCTCCTCCCCAATGCCATTAAGAAAGTGTTTGCCTAAAGTTAATTTTAAAGAGGTCACTGGGTATAAAATGAAAAGGGACGCTACGTCGACAAATTTGGTTTAGCCAAAGGGCTTTATAACTTGAGAAATGGAACATTTTCTCCAGGATTAACATAACGAGAAAAAGGGAGGGAGATGGATAGAGAGAGAGAAAAGAGAAGGATTCAATGTTGCCGAAAATGCACTCCCTATTTATCTATCGGACGCATTGCTGCTTAGAAATTTCAATAACCCTCACATTTATTCAGGAATTCATTAGATAATCCAGCAATAACAATATATATACATGAAGGGAGGCGGAATCCTATACGAATAGATAAAGAATAAATAAATAAAATAAAATAAAGATACTAAATATATATTCAAATAAAGTTGTTTTTTTAAATTAAATACTTTAATTAATTGATAGATTGAACAAAATATTAATAAATAAATTCAAATTTTATAACTTATTTCTTCCAGTCATAGTTAGAATTATAAAATCGAGAAGGTTGTGATGAGGAGGGAACGTGACTAGAATGGGAGAGGAAAGAATGGCGAAAAATATTTTGGTGGGGAGGCCGATTGTGATACGTCCGCTTGAAAGACGAACGATGCGGTGGGTGGACAATGTAGGAAGGGACGTGAGAGAGAAGGGAGAGGGTAAGGGTTTGAATGGTTGTGGATGAGGATAGGGACATTTGGAGAAATGTGGTTGCTGCAGCCAATAACTTTCGAGTTCCGTAGAGCCCCAGATTCCGTAGACAGATAGATCAAACTTATATCCAACTTGGAGTAGTTTTATTAAATTTTTTGCCTCCAAATCTTTAATTACAAATTAATGGTAATGTAGGGTGTATTATTGTAGATTTGTATTTGAAATAGCGAGAAAAGTAAGTCATCTGTTAACATGTCAGTAAAACCAAACATATGTTATACATTAAAATTACTCTATACAACTTATAATAAATAATATATTTTTTATCAACATAAAATAATATAAAAATATATTTTTTTAAACATACTTCATTTAAAATTGTAATTGTTGTACTTTAAAGTAAAAAAATAAGAAGGTATTGTGGTCTTGGCAACAATAAATGATAAATTAAACATCAAGATTAATGATAATAGAGTTGAAAAAGTAATACTTGTTTTTTTTTATAATTTAATTTCTTTTTTTATTACAAATCATGTAAATGTCGAATATATTAATAATATTATCCCTTACGAAAAACAACTTGTCCTATTTGGAATGATTCAGTTGATTGGAAATCAGCTAAAATTTGTCTACGAAATTCCATCCAAACAGTCAAAGTGAGTTAATATAAAGTATATAATAAATTTATTCATGAATTCCTCTAATGGATTTATATAACTAAAACTTGAATATGATATGATATTCAGGAGAGATTTCAATTCTGGCATCGATTATTATTAATATTAAATTATTTTAGATGGTTTTAGTTAACTGGATTATAATCGGATTAAGAGAGGTGTGAATTAGTTACCTGTTTGAAGTGTGGATGATTTTATTCGTTTTTATAATTAAAAAATAATTTAGAAAGTAATTAATTGAATATAATGAGAAAGAATGAATGAAATACAGGATTTTGGATAAAAAATTATTTTACTTTTCAACGTAGTTTCCTTTGAAGCTCTTTACACTTCGTCCAACGATTCTTCAATTTTTTTTATCCTTTGCAAAAATAAGATTTTTCGAGGACATTAAAATAGATATTTGTTTGTGAGATGAGTCAAATCTCTTTCCGCCAAACCATTTCCTCAGATTTGGAAACAAGAAATAGTCACTCGGGACTAAATTCGGAGAATAGGGCGAATGAAGAAGCAATTCGAATCCCAATTTTCATGGAAATTTACTTTTTTCCATTTTTTTCTGCTATTAATGGATGTCAAACAAAAATTGAAAGACTCAGCTGGTTCAAATTTCGACAGAAGTCAGCTGATGGTTGCCTGCTGACAACATACTGCCTCAGTCTTGCCATTTCATTTAAAGTCGGCTCCACTTTGTCAAATAATGAATATTTACCAAATACCGAGCACCAAGTTTAGGTGCTTGTATTGGAGTTCGCCTAATAACGAACATAGGGATACAGACATTCGTGAAATGCCGAATGTACGCTAACAACCGAACGTCCACCAAACATTCTCAATCGTATTGTGCTCGCCAAATTGTGATATATGTTGCATATTGCTAATTAACATATATTAATAAATAAATTCAGTACAATTCATATTAAATATATTTATTATTATGAATTACTACTTAAACTAATTGCTTATACCTAACCTAACTTGTACAAGCTCCACCGAATATTCTCAAATATTCGTCTTGTGCTCGCTATAATAGCGAACTAGTGAGCACCCGAATGTTTGTGCTCGGCATATATCAAGCGCAGGACAAGCAACCCATCCACATGCGGTGTTTTCCAAATGTTTGCTTGATATTTGCATGTGTGGAGCCGGCCTAAGAGACTAGAAATATTCTACCAGTTCCAATCTATTTTCAAATAAAATTAAAATGTTAGTTTAATTTATTAAATCCTTATTTTGGGTTAAACTTAATCATAACATACTATAATAAAATTATTAAATTAAAATTTTATAATATATATTGCTTATTTCTATTTTCTTTATTTATACTATAATAATTCTACAATTAGATATATAGTAATAGAAAATGAAAACAAATATACTATACAAGTATTATACGTTAATTATATTTTTAAAATTTTCCTATGGTAAACGTTTTATTAAATATTAATCTTCTAGGTTTCATGAATGTAGAATTGAGGGAAGCTTCCTTCCAAATAAACAATTTAAAAATTACTTTTACATTACTGTATATATACGTGGTCTGTTTGAAAAGTATACAAGTTTAATTTTTTTCTCCCCGTGAAAAGTGGTGATACTATTTAAATACTTGCTATATCCATCATAAGTCTTGAAGAAGAACACGACTAGTGTTCGCAAGGCCGACTTAAATAAAATCATTTTTTATTTTATTTTTTTGTTTTTTTTTCATGGAAGCACCTCCTTTCTCCAAATATATATAGATACGTGGGTAGGTCAATAAGTAAGTGAATTCCCCTTCTCTTAAAAGAAATGGCAACCCTGCTCCCTGACGCAGCTGACTTCTGCCGAAGCTGGGTCTTTTAGTTTTTGTTTAACACCTATTAATAACTGACTACCTCGTGATTTGAGAAGAAGTTGGAAAAAAGTGAATTATTCTTTGCGTACAAAAAGATATCACAGAAATCGAGTTTTTGCGCCTTTTCGTAGATGAAACGTGGAACCACTACAACACACCAGAGACCAAACAGGAGTCAAAACAGTGGGTTTATCGGGGAGATGTTCTCGACAAATCTTATTTTTTGGAAGGGATAAAAAAATTATAGAAACTTTGGACGAAGTGCATAGAGCTCAAAGGAGACTACGTTGAAAAATAAAATCATTTTTTATCCAAAAAACTGTTTCATTCAAAAGTCACGAACTTATTGGCCTGCCCTCGTATATATATATATATATATATATATATTCGTAGAAGAAATATTTATATATATATATGCAATTATTAATTAATATTTTTAATATTAAAATAATATCGACAATTTGATAATAAAATAAACACTTGTAAACCAATAGAGATTTCTTTTAAAGAGTTTATTACATAAAATGAATATCAGTGAAATTCCTTTTCAGTTGAAACGAGTTGAAAAGAGCTGATTGGTTGGTAAACCATTGGAAATATCAACTACAGGCACAATGTAATGTCCATAACCATTATTTCAAAATTGACTTTTTCTCTTCTCTTCCTCCAGCGTCACACCCCCCCCCCCCTTCCACTTTTTTCTATTTTTGTAAACATGTTTCAAGTGTTTATCTTTTCTCAATTCAATTTCTGATAAAAAATAAATCCAAAATCTTTTCACACACTTAATTGTAGTAGAATAGTCTTTATTTCTGTTTCTATTGTAGTGATTGAGCTAAAAAACGAAATATACACCATTTTGCCGAACTAAACTCTCTAAATGTAATCTAATATACCAACGATTCGATTCGGTCTGATTTGCAAAATTATTAATCTCTTTTGTGGTTTTAATTAAAATCTGGATGGAATTTATCTTAGAAAATAAAATGTTATAAAATGTTAAGCTATTTGCAAACATACATTTTTAAAAAAAAACAGATTATTTTCAAGTTATTTATTGACAGATTATTAATACATATTTCAATGATAAATTAATTTTATATCAAAAAACAAAAGTTTACTTTTATGGTCTGAACAGCAAACATTCGTTGCCTTGTGAATTGTGAATGACTTTCAGTATGTTTCATCTGTGGGTCGTTCTATGGAAGTGACAGTCTCTCTCTCTCACCTCCCTTTACTCCCAAATCCCCAACCCTCACCACCTCCCATTCTCCACCCTGTTTAACAAATCTACACTAAAATTGTCTTTGGCTTGGACTCTTAAAATCCCCCCTTTCTCCAAATCTCTACTCACTCCTATGACCAGCTCCTATAATCCACCCACCCACCTTCCTCTCTATCTCTCTCTCTCTCTCATAGGGTTTAAAGTTTTGTTTTACAACAGCGCACAATGCTATTTCTGTTCCAATAATGCCCTTATTACGTATGTTAGTTAAAACCTTTTGTATCCTTTGAAATAACAAGGCCCGGAATATCTATTTCAAATGGACCATTTGGATTTAAATGGATTCAACACGTTGCAAGGCACACACGGACGTTACATACAATTTGTTCAAAAACAATTCAGTAGTGTAGTGGATCATTAATAAAATAAGAAAAATATAATAAAACAAAACAAACACTAACATATGTACAAATACAAAAAAACGTATTATATAACAAGACAGTTGGAATTAATTTTGTAAAGTACATTTGTTTTTGTGTTTGTTTATATATATATATTTAGAGATGAGAATAAATAAATAAACTTTGCACTTTCGTTGCCCGACTCTCTCATTCCCTTTGGTTTCAACCACCCGCAGCAGCCCATTTCTTCCTCACCTCACCCACCATCTTCCTTCTTAAAGCCTTACTAAGTTCTCCTGTCACTTTCAACACTACAACACAGACCTAATTGTCGAGTTTACTTGGGGAATTCTAACTAAAGCTAAGTTAAGAACGGTGTGATTCTCTCTACGACTTCATCAGTTCATTTTCACATTCAGTTTAAAGTACTGTTTAGTGGAAAATTCATCATTATCACCTCTGATTAGAAATTGTTGTAAATTATCCAAATGAATTTATTTCTTTAGATATTAATATATATATACATATATATATATATATATGTATATATATATATATATACCTAATTTAAAAATATGTATGTATTATTATATTAAATAGATGTATATAGTAAGAATTAAATTAAAATATGAATGATCTTAGTCTAATGGCTAGAGTAGGTGGAAAAAAAAAAAGAAGTGAAATATAGTTAGAATCTTTTTCTTACAATATGAAGATTGGAATACAAATTGAGATCGGATGTTGAAATACAATTTGTATATCTTATCTCCATCTGTTCAATTTCTATTTCCCTTTTATCATTCTATTGTTTCCAGTAATTCTATTCAGTCAACTCTATTTACTGACTTTATGAAAATCGAAATTGCTATATATATATATATATTATATATTAACTTGAAAGGAGAGAGAAAAAAAATTCCAAATTATATACTAAGAATAATTCCCTTTAAGATAAAATGTTAAAATTTAAAATCATTGATAAGAATTGTGTATTGAAAATAAAAATAATATACTTATAGATAAAAGTTGAATTTGAAAATTTAATTAACAATATAATAATGAAATTAACTAAAAATAACACCCATTAAGATAAAAATATTTAGTTTCAATGACTTTTAATCTTTTTTAAACCCTTTTATAACAAAATATTATAACATTAGGAGATATAATCAAATATAACCATAGTATATATGTGCCACTCAGAAGCCTAACCGATTAACTCCAATTTTTAAAACTTTGCTAGTAACGTAATGTAATCTGCAACACATAAAGTTAATAATGAACTTGATAATCTTAATATTGCAATGCAATATACATTATTCTGTAATCAAAAAACCTGAATTTTCTACATGCTGTGAACTTTGGGCTTCATTTTTTCAGTTTCTTAAATGTGGAGTTAATCGCTTTGGCTTCTGAAGTGAGTGGCACATATATTATTAACTATTAAAAACCAAATATTTATTCATAAAAAAGAAAATCAAATGAACAACTCAAATAAATATAATAATTTAAAATATTATTAATGTGATATTTGAGTCACTTATGGGATCTTCTATTTTTTAGTTTTTATGATGCGATTGCTAACTTATGAAATCTGATATGGTGTATTGGGAGGGGAACGAGGTTTCCCTCACCTTTCAGAATCGGAACGCGTTCCAGTACTTTTTCAGGTCTCGACAACCCCCACTTAAATCTACTGTTAGAATTTCTTTGTTTGTGTTCGTTAATATTTTGTATAGTAAGAATAAGAAAAAATAAAAACTTATATAGTAAAAAATAGTTTTTTTTTGCTGAAAATAGAACTATTTTTTGCTCCCACTATGCACCCCCTTACTTCTTATTTTACCAATACATCACTCGATGTCGACATATTTTTTCAGATGCTAGCCCCTCTTTATCTCTTTAAGAGCTTCATTTTAGTTTAGTGTGGAAGCATTTTCCAAGGAACTGTTTGTATTATTGGTATTTCCCTTTCATGTTATCAAGTGTAATTTTGGTCACTATTTCATAAGTATATACTAGATCCTTTTGATAATTTTGCCTAATATTTATAATATTCGTCTAAAATTTATTCATAGTTAAATTAGTATTTAATAATGTTAAATAATATAAATATAAAACAATTGTATAAAATAGCGTTTTTCCAATAGACTAAAAAAAATAAAATAATTTTTCTATAAGCCTGACAAAGTTTAAGGATGAATTGCTTCTTATTCAACGAGAACACTGGGCGCATTTAGTTTTATTTATTTATATGAACAATCAAGTCAAATTTTTGTAATAATACAAATTTTATTAAACACATAAACTGACAAATTTTTTTTACCTTGCAATAAAATTGATAGTTTAAGAGCTAAGAAATTAATATTTTATTATTTTTCACTGTTATATACTTATGTCAAAGTATGTATCAAAATCTAAAAGAATTTTTATTAAATTTACATATTATCAATCAAATCCAAAATGGTTGATTATATATGAAGAAATAATGTTACTTGTTAATGAAGTGTTTTTCGGTGGTATGTATCTTAGTATATATATATGAATTATAGCTCTATAAAGGAAGTTGATTGCAAAGAAATCCAATGAAAACTAAAAGCGCCCAACGTTTTTAGTTGAATATGAAGCAATTCATCCATAAACTTTATCAGGCTTATAGAAAAATAATTTTAATGCTATGAATTTTTTTTAAATACTTTCAAAATGAAAATCTATTCTGAAATCAATATTTATGTTTCAAAATCTGTTGAATAAAAATTAATCGGAGCAATACAAAAGAAGTTAGTTACTAAAAGAAATTAATCGCTAATTAATTACAATTAATTAGTTATAATTCAATTATATTTCTTCTATACCTTCTAGGGATCCATTGAAATATCTATAAAAATTTTCCAAAGTCTATCTCAATATAAAGTCGATGAAAAATCGATTTCAATTTGTCAAAAGAGCGAACAGACAGAAAGACACAGAGACAGACGGCAAGTGAAGTTAAGAAAAACGTTATAAAAAAGTAACACACAGCAAGACTAAATGATAAAAAAAAGAAAGATACTTAAAAAATAGGTTAGAGTGAGAAATTTTAGTATATAAAATATATATCCTAATATTATAAAAACTTTACTTACTATACAAATGGAATGGCAAACTACAATTGTGCATTATATTGTAAAGCTGTCAATAAATTTGTGATTAAATGGCATTGCTATTCATTGACCCTTAATTGTCTCTCAAATTTGGATTGACCCCTAATTACACTTTAATAACCTTTAGGAGTCGATATCAACCACTTTGCCATCTCCTTTAAATGATACATAATTCAAAGAATAAAAAAATTAAGAACATGAACTATTATATATATTAATATATATTTATTCTTGATATGAAATTCCTTGAAATATGTGTACATAAATTTAATTAAAATCAAAAGATGTTCAATATAAAATTACATTTTTAATATCATAATATTTTATGTCATTAATTTTTTGGCAATTAGACTTGACTTTTAAAAAAATAAGTTGACCTGTGGCCAGCCAGGTCCAAACCGACCGACGGTTTGAAATAAATTAATTTCCAGCTACAGAAACAATTTTAAATAATTTTAATATATCTATTAATGTAATAAAAAACTGATATGGATATAACATAAATATTTTTAATTTTATTTTATTTATAATATATATGTAAGACCAGGCCATGACGTCATGAATGGCTGGATGACGTCATATAATTTTAATTAAGAAAAAACTAATAAAGATGATTTTTCTCGAGTATAAAACCAATGCAAAATGAATGATTCGTGATAATATGTAAAAAATCTCCTCATGTGAAATTTGGTATGAAAATAACCCTTCCCTTCCTATCGTTGATCGCTAATACTACCACTTCCGGTTTCCGGATTTGCACCAAAAGTTGATCAATTCATCCCACTGATGCATTAAGTAAATATACCAAATTTCATCAAAATCCGTTCAGCCGTTCAGGCTGTACACATCTATACGGACGGACGGACGGACGGACAGACATCATGCTAAAAATACTTTTTTCTGTTAAGAAAATGCATGATTCGTGGAGATATGTAAAAATCTCCACATGTGAAATTTGGTGTGAAAACAATACCTCCCTTACTATCGTCGGTCGGTAAAAAACAACAAACAAATAACTCAAGTAGACATGTATAATTTTTCTAACCTCAAACTATACTTGATTTATTTGATATTTCTTAAATAAATATAATAGTATATCAAAAAGGTGATAAAATTTAGAGTTAAACATAATTATTGGTTCATGGTAAGTGTTAATTGATTCCATTACAAATGTAAAAGAGGAGATACAATTTTCTAACAGAAAATATAGATTAGAGAAAAGAAGAGATAATATAAAGTAGATTTAATGAGAGCTGATTATACTAGAGAAATGTGTGGGTGTATATGTATTCGGAGTTTATATGTTGTTTCTAATGCAATTTTCACCTAAACCCCCACCTCCCACCCCCACCCTCTGGATATATTCCACCGCAACAAATATAATTAAAGTGTTAATTCAATTTTATTTGCCGTGCCGGCAACGCGTTAGTTGGTTATATAATAATTCTAAAAGTTCTAATTTCGCTCTAGGGCTAATATTATATACATTTTAGGAATCTCTACCGCTAGTTGAAGCAGCATAAACTAGGGGGGGGGGGGGGAGAGAAAAGGGAAAAAGACAAAAGGAAAACTAAAAAGAGAGGAGTATTTAAAAGTGAGAAAGAGAGAAATTTTTGGTTCATGGTTTGCTTTGATTTTTTTTTTTTAATTTTATGTTATTTTTTTTATTTTTTTGTCTCCAATGGAATTACACTCACCATCTTTGCTTGCACCACTTCGGACCTCTGTTGCTTTGGGTGGTGAGGAAGGCATCGGAATCTCTGAAAAAACAAACAAAAAAAAAAATGAAGTTTTTTATTTCTTTTTATTAAAAAAAAAATTTCAAAATTTATATATATCTTGTCATACATAAATATGAGTTTTTATTAAAAAAATAAAAAACAACTTTACACACTAATAGAAGAGATTTTTGTATTTGTATTTGTAACATAATATTGTATGGTTATTATTTTAAAAGATCTTTTATAGAAAAAAAAATATGTATATAATAATGAATTTAAATAAAAATATTTTTAAGTTTAGTTCACCTGATAATGAACCAATACTATTGAAAATCTTATATATACTTCTTTAATCAATAAATCAAACATTTCCAGGGGTAAACAAGTTCTTACATTTATTTTATCAAAATAATGAATTTTAATCAATAAAATTAACAAAATTTTATAAGTTAATTCTATAAACTGGTCATCCAATCCTGGATTTGGATATAAAGATCCTTTTTATCTCGTTAACTAGAAGCAACTCGCAAAAATTGCATAAGAAAAGTTTATTTGGAATTAAAAAAGGAACCCACTGGTAAAGTTTTATCAAAATCCATGATTGGATGCCCAGTTATATAATTACCTTATAAAATTTTGTTGATTTTATAGATTAAAATTCATTTATATTTACAATGTTTGATTTATTGATTAAAGTAGTATATACTTACAATATAATTAACAAATTTTATTATATTTTTCTAAATGCAAAAATTTCTCAATAGAACAATCGGGTCACTATGTGACTACGTCACGGGAGGGGGTAGTGTTATTAACTATTTATTAAGTAAATTACTTCAACCTTCCATATAATAATATTCTAATCAATAATAAATTTAACAAGGAGAATAAAATATGTTAATAAATTAAAAATAATACAATATGACTTGGATAAAAATAAAATTATCAAATAAATTTTCTTATTAGCTTATATAATGAAAAATCCATTTAAATGTTTAAATATGGATTCATCGACTCTATTCTATATTATTTTAAATTATAAAAAATTAATTCGCATAAAAAAAATAATGACATTCCAGATTAGATTATTTTTGACTAAATTAGAAATCATTAAAAATTTATTGTTTTATTTAAAAATTCAAGAAACATTAGAAATGATGATAATTCATATAATTATATATATAGTACCTGGAACACCGAGCTATCGCTCGGCCATTTAAAGAATATTGATATACAATTCTTTATTACAAGTATTAAATGTTACATCATTGCATCAATCTGATTAAAATGAATGAAACTTGGGGTCCTCAATAATAATAAATAATAATAATACATAATATTTTAGTGAAAAAATATTAAAAAGTATAAAACTATCTAAAAATTATTTAATAAAAACACAATGAATAAATAAATATAAATTAGTAATTTAATAAAAAATAAAAAAAGAATAACATATCAAATTAACTAATAAAAATTTATAAGATTTAACAAAAAATTAAAAGACAAAACTGTTTAAAAAATTGTTTAAATATTATTAAAATAAATATTTTTAATTTTATTTCGAAATTAAATAAAATATTTTAAATATAGAATAATATTAATACATTTTCAATTAAATAAGTTGACCTGTGGCCAGGTCCGAACCGACCGACGGTTTGAAGTAAATTAATTTCCAGCTACAGAAACAATTTCAAATAATTTTAATATATCTATTAATGTAATAAAAAACAGATATGGATACATAAATAATAAATATAAACATTTTTAATTTTATTTTATTTATAATATATATGCAAGACCAGGCTGTGACGTCATGAATGAAAAATCCGGTTAATTAATAAATTAATTCAAAAATATACAAATATATACATATATACAATTTTTGCTAGTATAAGAATAGATTAGGTATATATATATATATAAAGACAATAGAGAGAGAGAGAAGATAAATAAAATAAATAAATAATAGGTTTTAAAATTATAGAATAAAGTATATTTAAGATATAAATAAAAGTATCAACAAAAAAGGAAGCAGAGTATTAAGAAAAAGTATCTATGATCTTTTTTTAATATCTTATTTAAATGTAAAATTTTATAATTCAATTTTTTTCCGTCTTATATAATAAAAATTGAAATATTCAATGATAAATGTTTTAAACGCAAAGTAATAAAAAGATACAGGAGAGAGATAGAGAGAGTGAAAGTGAGAGAGAAATCGAGGGAATGTGAAGGAGTTTCAATTTTAAAAGATGATGATGAAATAATAAAAGAAGAGAATAAATTTTCAATAAAGTAATGTATATAAATAAGGTAGATTCAAAAGATCAAAACGATCAAAGGCTGATGTGATTTATTATAAAAGAAAAAAAAAAGAATGAAAGAAAAATGTCAATTATAGAGAGGAATAAGAAAAAGTGCTAAAAAAAAATGGTTGGCTTAATTCTTTAATAAGTCATCTGATATGAAATTTTTAAATCAATCAATCATAAAAAAAATAGTTTTTATTTTTAAATGAATCACAAACATCAATCCAAATAAAAAATAGCAAGAATAATAGATTCGTTCATTATTTGATAAATTCATGTTATATTAAAATAATAAATTATTTTTTTATCTAAAAATAAAAAAAGGCAAGGCCGGGCAAGGGGGTTGCTTTAGTTGGGGTCTATGGGAGAGTCCATCCAGTCTCTGGGATTAAATTTAGAAAACTACTTGATATAAAAAGAAACCCTTCCAATGAAGGAGAAATCCGTTGTACTATTAATACAACACCTTTACCCCTGCTTTGGCGGTGACTGATTTAATAAGCAATGTCCTTTCATAGAATTGTACTTAGAAAAGCCAGAGGTTTTTTTATATTATATCATATAAGAAAATACAATAATTAGATGGAGTTTCAATTTTCTCTTAGAGTATAGGCTTTTGCTGTTCTTAAGTTACATTAACGGATCGAATGACTTCATAAAATATAACCCCAACGTTAACTTAAACTATGTCAAAGAAGTTCTAGAAATAATTTTAAGAATAAATTTTATAAAAGTTATTGTTATATAGGAGTTATAATTATTAAGTACCTAGAACACACCGAGCTATCGTTGACCCTTTAACAAATTTATACAAACTTTAAAATTTTAAAATTATATATTTTTACCAACCGACGATAGTAAGGGAGGTATTGTTTTCACACCAAACTTCACATGTGGAGATTTTTATATATCTCCACGAATCATGCATTTTCTTAACAGAAAAAAGTATTTTTACCGACCGACGATAGTAAGGGAGGTATTGTTAGCATTATGTTCGTCCGTCAGTCTGTCCGTCCGTATAGATGTGTACAGCTTGAACGGCTCAACGGATTTTAATAAAATTTGGTATTTTACTTTTGGTGTATATCCGGAAACAGGAAGTGATAGTATTAGCGATCGACGATAGGAAGGGAAGGGTTATTTTGACACCAAATTTCACATAAGGAGATTTTTTACATATCTCCACGAATCATGCACTTTGTATTGGTTTTATCCTCGAGAAAAATCATCTTCATTAGTTTTTTTTTAATTTAAAATTATATGACGTCACAGCCAGCTCCAACTTATATATTATAAATAAAATAAAATTAAAAATATTTATGTTATATCCATATCTGTTTTTTATTGCATTAATAGATAGAATAGATTTAAATTATTTGAAATTGTTTCTGTAGCTGGAAATTAATTTATTTCAAACCGTCGGTCGGTTCTGCGCCTGGCCACAGGTCAACTTATTTTAATTATTTATTACAATTGTTAAATGGGTTTTCTAAAAATGACTCATCAAAAATTTGTTTCCTAAAATGGTACAAATTAATTAAAATAACTTGATTTCCATTTCAAGATGAAAAATATATTCAAATTTACTTGATAAAATATTTGATCCTATATTATATATACAATTTAATAGTTGTCGTAATATATCGTCCTTAACATTTCCAGGATAAATAACAAGTTCAAAGCTAGTAGAAATTTTTCTATTTTTTTCACTTCTCGTTCGTTTTGGTTCATTTTTTTTTTAGTCTCTGCCTCTCTTTTGATTTTACTTTTTTCACAAGCATAAACGTGAGACCGATGGCAGTGGGGGGGGGAAGGGGTTGAAAAGTTCGAGCGGGTCGTTACCACGATGAGTTAAAGAGAGAATCCGATTCTCTCCCCAATCCTCTTTTTTACACATCCCAACCCGAGGGCACTATTGAAAGAAATATGATTTCGATGTAGAAAAAAAAGTTTCCAATTGAAAAATAATTATTACAACAACGATGAAAATTATATATAATAATAAAAAAAAAATTGTCAGAAACAAGAAATTTACAAAAGATTAAATTGTTTTCCCTTTCAGATGAAAAAAAATATATAATCACTTTAGAAATATTTATCATTACTTATATATAAAATTTATTATTAATTAAATTATCTCTCTAATAATAACAATTATTCTAACAATTAACTTTCATAATCAATAAATAATCAAATACAAAATTAATTAATTATTTTTTTAATCAAGTAAAACAAATTTTAAATATTCATCACCTTATTTTATTTAAATTCTAATCCCTAATGGATTTTGCAGATTGTAATACTGTGAACTCTTTATATAAGCAACATTTTTTATAAGCAACTTCTATACAAGCAACTTTTTTTGAGTTCAACAGTTATGTATAAGCAACTTAATTTTTTAAAGCTAAATATTTAAGTTGTCACATGTTCACACAACATAACCTCAAAGTATAAAAAATTATTTTATTGGAATATATTTGTGTTTTCTGCAGCTAATATTGGAGTTAATTGGACCAGTTACTAGGATTTATGATAGTTTCTGTTAATTAATTAATTAATTAATTTTTGTGATTTAAATTCAAATTTTCCCTATAAATAACTAATACCAATAAGAAAGCTGTTACCTCCTCTCCCAGGCCCTAGTAGGGATTAATTTAATTATTTATTATATTTTAAAGGAACAAATCAAAAAATATTCAGATCAAATTTATTCAACAATTTATTTTGAATAAGATATTCTTTAATTATCAATTTAAATGAATATTTTAATATCATTTTAAATGAATGAATGAATGAAAATTCAAATTTTATATATAGTTTTTTATATATGTTTATTTATGCAGAAAAAATTAATTGACATAAAATAAAATTTAATAATAAAATTTAATTTAATAAAAGTAATTTAATAATAAAATTTAATTTAATAAAATTAATTTAATAATATAAAATAATTTAATAAAATATTAAAATAATAAAAATTAATAAATTTGTAAAAAAATATATAATACTTAAAAAAAATGTGCCTTTGCGAGTTTCGAACTGAGGAAGCAAAGTCATAAGATGACGCCCTAGCAAGCTTAACTACGAACCATTCTTGTTTGCAAGTCTCCTATTAGATGTCAAATTATCGCCAGCAGTGCCTCTATGATCTAGCACTGTAACTAAACTATTTTTAGGTAAATATCACCCCCTGGACACACCTTAGCAATTAGCGGTTTAATAAAAGAAGTCTGAAATGCCTTGAGACCTACTGAATATGCATAAAAAATTTCATAAGAATCGGTCCAGTCGTTTCGGAGGAGTATGATTTCAAAGTTTTGTGTGACACGAGAATTTTATATATAAGATTATAATAAGATGAAATAATATATATTAATATATAGAAATGAAATATGAAATGGGTAGGACACAGAACAGATTTTGGTGAAAGTTTGAATGTGTATTTAGTATCTATATTTAATAAGAATTTAGAATTTCTACTCTCTAGTAGGGTTGAAAGAGAATATCATCATAATCCTAAGAGAACCCTAAATAGCTTAACATAAAAGGGCCATATTTTGTTAAAATTATCTTAAGCTCAATAAATTGAATAATATTAAATACACTTGTTTCAATCCAATATTATTTGTTTATATTAAATCTTTATAATATAAAATTAGTATTTAATTAATAATAAACAATTTATTTTTTGTAAATTAAAATAATTTTAAAGAGAGAAACGAGTTTCATAAAGCACATTTACTAAAAGTTCATAAATATTATATACCAGAGTATACAAAAGATATCATCTTATATATTACCTAAATGGATTTGAGGTAACATAAAACTTGATAATACATATTAACATCCCCTAGTCGTTTTCGCTTTATTTGGAAAGTATTACCATATAAATATAATTAGCCTATATCGAAATATTCACTTACTCTTGGAAAAATATATATACTTTTTAGATATTTCCTCTTTCCGTGGTATATTAATATTTTACTCTTCTGAAAACCATTCGTCTTGAATGAAAAACTTTTCCCCTCCTTTTGCCCCTTCATTCCTCGAACTTGTTTTAATTAATTTGAATTTCAATACAACATTCTTTAATTAATTCAAAATTTCTTTTGTTATTGAAAGTCCTGTTCATTAATGAATATTAAATATTTCTTTCAATAATAAAAATATTTAAAAAAAAAAATAATTTTTAATATTCATTTGAAGTTACTGAATTAATCAAATAAATCAAAAAGAATTCTTTTTTATATTGAGAGGGTACGAATTGGGGAAAAAAGGCAAGTATTAAATGGAGATGTTGACCTTTTAGTAGATGGTATTTTGCCATTTAAAAGGTTTCAATATTTTGGATGAAAAAAAAGATTCCTCCTGTCTATCAATTTTTATCCTTCTTTTCAATATAATTTTTTTCCCTACTTTATAATATATAAATTCAACAGGTGTTTGATATAAATGATCGATTATGAAGTGAATTGAATGAAAAGTTGATTACCATAGAGTCGGATGCTTCCTTCAGTCTCGCCCAATGAGTTTTTACTGATACATCGATAATTGCCGAAATCTTTGCTGTTGAGTCCACGAACGGTGAGTTTCATATGTGCTCGATAAGAGTTCTCTGTTGTTTCTGTGCCGTATTTTTTTGTTGGCAGCAACATGACATTATCGTAGACCCAGTAGCTGATTGCTCTTGGATAGGCTTCTGTGTGACAATCAATTGTGACATCCGTGCCGGCTGGTGCACCTACCAATTGATTTGGCACCCAAATCATCGGTGAAACTGGAACACAACAAATTATTTACATTAATATTAAATTATTAGAACGAAAATAATATTTAATAATATTTTCGATATGAGATATGTAAGTTTAAAGAAGGAGAATAGGCCGGACTGAGAGATGAAGAGAGTGGAATTGTAAAATTGATCTGGAAATCCCAAAAACAATTGATGGGAAGGCCTGATATCTAGAAACGAGGATGGTTTTGAACATTTTAGACAGATAGTAAAAAATCTATGGTGAAACTTTCGACTGAAATTTACCAGAATGAGTTTCATTATTTCTTTATTATTATTTGCGGATAGACTCTGAGGATCACGCAGAACTTTAAAGAGAAATTATTCATTTGTAAAATTTCTCTAGACCCGAATTCGTGTCTTCAGTGTGGTAGTCTGTCGTGCTAACCTCTAAACGACTGAAGAGTCGGACCAGTTGTATAATATACAAATTAGCATTTTTTAATAAAAAAAAACAATAAAAGTGATTGAATAATGAATCTAATTGGATTTAATTATTTAAAATTTTCTCATTTTTCCTGTTATTATATAAAATATATATTTTAATTATAAAACTATTTTTGTTAAAATTTATTTATTTCATTTATTATTTCATTTTCCGCATTCATATATCAAAAAGGAGATAAATTACAGATGAGTTGGAATACATTACATAATAATCAGGAGATTAATCTACATAATAAAATTTAAAATAATATTCAGCAAGTATTTTGTTAGTAATTCATTTTCTAAATAATATATGAAATATTAAGTAAGGATATTTTTAATAAAAATATGTCATGGAAATTTTTATTAAATTAATTTTATGTTTGAAATGGATTATAAAACAAAAAAAAAAGTTAAAAATATCCTCTTGACCTGGTCCGACCAATGTGTTGTTGTTATTTGTGAAATTTAATATAATTTAATTTGTTTAATTTTGATATTGCAAAATATATTAAATATTTGAAATTGCCAATTCTGACAAAACTATTTAATATATAATTTTATAATTAATGTTTATTATTATTATTATTATTTCAATCATTTAGTTGTTTTATTCAATTACATAAAATATAAACACTTGATTAACCAGATTGAAGTCAATATAAAATTTGGAATTAATATATATTTGCAAAAGTAATCACTACATACTACAATGACGATAAATATATATTATGTACTTGTATATTTCAGGTATTATATTAATATTTATTTAATATTTTGATAACCTAACCAAAAGATATTTGCGTATTACTTGACTCATAATATAATGTTTGTAATGGTTTGTTAGTATTTAGACAATAAACATAGCCTAACTAAAATTTATTTTCAATGTTACATTGTATTTATATGAAACGTTTCATAAAGTTCAATTTTAATTACAATAATCTTAATTTATTTCAAAACTTAAAAACAGTGGTGTATTGGGAGGGGAACGCGGGGGAACGACGTTCCCTTACCTTTTACCTAAAAATAGGACTTTTTTTGCTTCCACTTTGCGTTCCCTTACTTCTTATTCTACCAATACATCACTGCTTAACAATATTTTGGATAAAAGTTTTTATTTTTCCTCTTTACTAAATCATCTTTTTCTTAAATTTTTAAACTACTATTATTTCTAGTTTAATTATAATATATAAAAGAAAATAATTTAGTGTGAGGTTTTGTGGATGAAGATTAGATCTCATCGTTCAAATGCGTTGAGTTTTCTTTGTTAAAAAAGCCCCACTTTTTTTTATAGATAATAGAGAATGCAGTTAAGATAAGGAAATGGCAATTTGACAGGTCGGAACTTAATTTAACTTCGTTTCTGTGCCAATAGAAAGAAATGTTTAAGCGTTACATTTTGGTACTAAATAAAAAAAAAGAGTGGGAATATATTTAAGAAAAAAAAATATAAGTTCTCTTTCAATAAAGTAGAATAGAAAAATGTGTTTGCCATAAAAGAGATTGATCGATAACTCATATTTATCAAATGAAATAGTTTATCCATTAGGTCAGATAGTTTATTTGACAATATCCCCCCCCCCCCTATATAAATATATATAAAGGAAGATTTATAAAGTGCAGTTTATGCTTAAACTTTTATAAAAACTAAAAAACAAAGGTTAGTAATAAAACGAAATATAGGAAAGCTAAAGCAATGTTCACCAAACTAGCGTTGAAAAAAAACCATAAAATTTCATTTTGAGAATACTTTATGATTTTCTTGATGATCAATCAATCTAGATTTTCTCTAAACAAAACAAATAAAAAAAAATAAAATAAAAAAAAACTTTTTAAAAACACGCTTTTATTTAAATGCACTAAAAAGGAGAAAATAATTTCTCCACACACACCACGATATCCTTACAATTAATCATATCTAAAAAATGAAAGCATGGGCAGAGAAAAACGAAAACTTCAAATAGACATAGATACCAAGTATAGTGGAAAAGGAAAAAACAGAAAGATTTGTGTATGTACAATAAAATGTCCTTCGTATTATTTTCCTTTCCGTTTGGCGCCCACACTTTTCATTTGTTAGATATGATTAATTGTAAGAAAATCGTTGTGTGTTTTTTCTCCTTTTTAGTGCATTTAAATAAAAGTGTGTTTTCATAAATTTTTTTTAGTTTCTAATTTTTAGTCTTGACAGAAATTTCGCCAGGTTTATTATTTCAGGTTATAGTGTTAAGAATTAATTAATTTATTAATAATTAATAATAATAATAATATTATTATTAATTAATTAATAATACATCCGAGGCCACCTATAACCTGGGATGAACCTGAATATTGCATTTTCATCGGAATTACATATGTATGCAAAATTTCAGCTCATTCGAACATTGGAAAGTGGGTCAAATTCACCTTGCAAGATTTAACGACAGGACACGATGTGAAACTAAAAAAAAGCGTGAAATAAAAAAATCAATTATCAAATTAATTATAAATTAAAATTTCTCTTATTATTTATCAAGTGCATCTATATCTTTGTTTAATATTATTTTATATAATATAAATAAATAAAAACAAAATTGTTTACTCTATTTTGTTCCAGTAAGGCGTCACAGGGTAGGAGGCAACATGGTTGGCTCACATTCTCGTGATCCCGAAGATGGCAAGGGCATTTCTCTATCTGGGGTCGTTGGGACGGAGTCAACCCAGCCTCCGGAATCAAAATTGTGAAGAGATTTGATAAGCAGCCTCCGATTAAGAAAATCAAAGTAAAGGTTGTAAGGCCCTTTCTACTGATCTTAGAAAACCTAATTAATATATCCGACTTGATAGGCGTTGTCCTTGCGTACGATGTACAAAATTCAGAGGTTTTTTTTTGTTCCAGCTCCTCTCAATTTTTCTCAAAGGGTATATTTGTAGCTTTACATGCAAGTCTATTTTAGCTTAATAGAATTTTTAATTTAAAATTACAAAAAAAAATATATTATGTTGCTATTATTATAATCACAATTCAATGTGGACAAGCATGTTTATGATGAGAAGCTAATTAACAAATAATTACCTTTCATAAAAATCAATCTCTCAATAATTTTTCAATGATCCTTAAATTAGTCTGATATTTTATTGTAATATTAAATTCTATCCTACAAGACTTTATTAATTCATGATCGATTTTAATTTCAACCTCTTAATAATATTTCAGGAATATTGAGTTGTGTCAGACTTGTGCCAAAGCAATAAGGCTGTCACGTTACTCAAATATTTACTTATTAACAAAGTTGCATGCATCTCCTCTCGCTTCTGTAGAGATGGCTAGCTGACTGGCTAAATGTCTCTGTGTCTGTTTTCGCCGTCCCCTTTTGGGTTTGAATTAAACATCAAAAACCCCTGGGATCATTAACTCTCGAGGTAAACATTCTTAATGACGCCCTCTCCCTCTCTATCTATTCAATTTTAAAATTTATTCATGTAAAACAAAACAAACAAAAAAATATATAAATATTTTTAAAATAAAATTAAATATTACATGAGAATATAGAAAAATGAGCTGTGGCGAGACATAACCGACCGACGATTTGAAATAAATTAATTTCCAAACAGAATTATATATATATATTATATGTACTAGTATATAAAATTAGCTGGAGTGTCTCCACTCGACTATCTCGCAATTTGAATTGGATTAAATAACATAATATATTATATTTAAATTAAATTTAATTAATTATAAATTATAAATAATAAATATTAAACCAGCGCATGTTTGGCTTTTTATTGATGGCACCATGGCACGTGTTGGCGCGTGAGATTTGCAGTGTTAAAAAATTAATTCTGGTACTTTCAGCATTTCAATCAAGCTGAAATTCTATATATAGCAGTTTTATACAATTATTAATCATGTGAAAAATTATCAAACATATATTTTTATTTTTACGGTCACTTTAGAGGAAAAAAATCAAAACGTTGTAGGTAATGACCCTCTTCCGGTTGAGCTACATTTCTCAAAAGTTGATAGAAAACTATGAATTATGAATAATGTCCATGTACCAAATTTCATCATTCTAGCTCAAACCTTTTTTGCGTAATCTTGTCTACATACATACACACACGCATACACACACATACACACACACACAGACATTTTTCTCAACCTTAGTGAAAATGATTCAGGAACCTTCAAAACGTATAAAAACATCAAAATCTCAACATCGAAAATTTTCGTGATCGCAATACTATCTCTGGCGAGATAGTAAAAAAATTAAAACTTGAATTAAAATGACTAAATTATATTATCGTGCTTTTTATTTTTAGTCTAATTACTCAATTATTAATTACTACTATATTTTAAGTGAAATATTTTCCGACAATGAATATAAAGTTAATACTTTGTAAACTGCCACTTCCGGTGTCCAGATATATACCAAAAGTTCATGAATTCATGCTACTGATGCATTAAGTAAATATACCAAATTTTATCACAATATGTAAAAAATCTCCATATGTGAAATTTGGTGTGAAAATAATACCTTCATTGGTCGGTGAAAATGATATGATTGAAACTCTTCTGTTAAAACGCTTTCAATTGAAATGATTTTTATTTTCTATTATTAAATGCAAATACCATAGGCATATTATATATATATATATATATATATATATATATATATATGTATATAATAGAAAATAAAAATCATTTCAATTGAAAGCGCTTTAACAGAAGAGTTTCAATCATATCATTTTCACCGACCAATATATATATCGCTGACAATTATATATTATTATATTCAATAAATAATTAGTAATTCATAATGATATAAAAATAATTCCAAAATTAATGTTAAATTAAACCAATCAAAATAATTCTTACTATCTCCTTTCAGAAAATGAATTTAAATGTTTCATTGAATTAAATAATATAATTTGATGGGATAGTTTTAGGCACATGTTTGGAGTACATGTTTCCCTTCTCCCTTTTCCACCCGCTCCTCTTCTCTCTCTCTTTCTCTCCCCCACCAATACATTTCCCAAACCATTTTATTCTAACCACACAGGGTCTAATCCATTTAAACTAACTCTTGAGTCAAACTGGAGGAGGCTAAGTACCAAATGTATATATATCCAGGAAGGCAATGTATTTATGGCTTAGTTAAACAAGGCCAACTCACATATCTTTGCTTCTCGGATTAGAAAGGGTTAGACTGTACGTTCAATGTGGACAAGCATGGTTATGATGAGAAGCTAATTAACAAATAATTACCTTTCATAAAAATCAATCTCTCAATAAAAAATTGAATTCAAGATAAATTTATCATAATTTATTGTATAATTTATTTTATTATAATATATATATATATACATATATATATATATATATGTATATATATATATATATATATAAATGTTACACCTTAAAGGTATATTTAAAATATATTATGTAATTGTAAATTTTGAATGAATTAATAAATTGTTGATCATCAAGATAAGGAATATATTTTAATTTTATTTCTCCTTATATAGAACAAAATAATAAGAAAAGTAATAATAATCTTATCCGGACCACGCACAACATCTAAGAAATATGTGAATAATCCCAAAGAAAGTTAGAAATAAAGACAAGCTTGAATAATAATAATAATAATAATAATAATAAAAGAATAAGGTTGGAATTAGGGAAAAATGTGGTTATGTAAAAATTTCCAAAACAAAAATCATATTATGAATTTTAGTTTTCAAAACGAATAATAAAAATTGAAATTAAAAATAAAATAAAAGTAAAAATTTTTTCGATTGGCAGGTTATAAATTTATAGAATTATTTTTCAATTTATTTTGTATTCTTGGTATAAGTATGATTCAAATTTGTAAAGAAGGGTATCAATTATTAGAAACATTATAAATTCTAAATGAACTAAAACAAGAAGACAACTTATCACCACCAGAATATTGGTATAAGTATAATAATAAGTTTGTAGATCCACTAATAATAAAAATCAAATGAATAATAAAGAAGAGAGCATAATTAGCTGAATACAACCTCTATTAAATACAACAAACAAGAGATACTGGGGATTTTTTCTCTACATATCCCGACCTATAGGGAAGTGCTTAAATGGATTGATTCAGTATATTTTGATTAAAATAATTTTTTAAGAATTCTAAAAAGTAATATTAAAAAAAAACAATGAATATGAATATGAAATTTCATATAAAATCTAGATAAATTAATTAAAAAGAAAATTGAAAGTTAAAATTTATATTTTGTTATTTGTTTTTATAAATTTGAGGCGTGGTCTATGATTTAAGGAACAAAATCAAGTCAAGATATTTTAAAATTATGAGTTGAAAAAACATGTTATGATAGGGGAATGCATAACAAAGCATTAATTACACGATTTCTATGTATTCCTAAACATAATCATAAAATGAATGAATATAAAAAGAGATATAAGAGAATTGGGAGAAGTTAGGATGATGAGTTGATAATGGCTCACAATCATAGAAAAAGTTGGGGATACTTATTGCTCTGAACAAGAATTATTGAGTTAAGTAATGTCACAACGATAGATAAATTATTTGGATATGTATAGAAAGAAATATTATTATTATTTATTAATTATGGATAGAAAAGATTATTTATTTTTATGTTTATTATTTTAAGTTTTAGGAAATGAATGAAAGTAGAAAGAATGGAAAGTGGGATAGATGATTTGCTAACCAACTATCGGATATGCAATATTTACCAAACAAAATAAAAACAAGAAATATATTTCTATACTTAGATAGAGGTACCTGTACTGGACTTGTTAAAATGCAGTTCATGTAGTCTATTCATAAAAAGTGTCTCCCTTGGAGAAACATTCATAAATAAAACGACACGTCAAATAAAAAGCAGCGTGCAAGACCTTTTTTTAATATTTATAAAATTCCAATATCTTTTCTCTAGTCTTTTTTTCTTGTAAGGGGGAAAAAAAACATCGAAAATTTATGAAATTAATAAAAAGTATATAAAAGTTTTCTTTATATTTACAATTGATATGCATATTTAAGAATTCAATATCTTATATTTGCAAAATTAATTAATTATTTATGTACTTATTAGTTTTCAAAACGAAAAGTTAAAATTTTTCTTTTATTATTTTATCAATTTCAAGAGAGTTCATCTTTAATAAATTACTCCCTTTTTTCATTTGTATAATAATCGTTGCCTATTGAACATGCATTTCCAATTCATTAATTAATAAAAAAATAAATAAATAAATCTCCAATATTCAATATGTCTTCTACCTGTTAGAGTGGAAATCACACGACTCGTTGATTATACCTCTATTTAAAAATATAACAAATAATCTCTCTTGTATGACTCTATCTCGATAGGTTTGATTGCAATAGAAACAATAATAAGCTTCATGAAGGAATAATCACGTGCAAAGAACATTATTTCCTAGGGAATCTAAAAACTTTAATATTGAACAATTAGAACAACCAAGAGAGGAGAGTGTGTGACCCTTTACAAAATTTATCAACTACTCTACATAAATTTATAATAGAAAATATTTTCTGATTTTTGTTTCTAAATTATACTCGTGAAATTAAAGTAGTGGTTTCCAATCTGGGGGGGAGGGGAAATTTAACTTTTCAGGAAGGGGGGGGGTCAATGGAAAAAATTGAAGACCAGCCAGAAGTCCATCATTTAGGGTACTTTTTGAACAATCAAAAAATTTTAATATTAAAAATTATGTATATGTAACATTTTAAGTTTTTGAAGCTCTGGTGGAGCATGACATAAAAAAGGTTGTGAAACTACTGTTGGGTTAGAGCAGTGGTTCCCAAACTTTTTTGGCCAAGCACCCCCTTTCCAGGTAAAAATTTACTCAGCGCCCCCTTGGAAATTAACTTTTTTTAATTTTATTAACAATTAAACAGAAAGATAAATGTACCTATTTGCAAAATATTATAAATAAAGGTGTAAATTAGAAACATTGAATTTATGTATCTAAGAATAAAATAGTAATATACAAGTAATTTTCTCTAAATGCACCTGTGACCATCACCGCCCCCCTGGATCGCTCCAGCGCCGACTTTGGGAATCACTGGGTTAGAGTAACCTCTCCACTGTTCAAGTTACTCTTTGACTATTACTAGAAGGAGGATAGTTTCGTTTATTTAAATTTAATCAGAATTTAATTATAATGGATAGAAAGAAATTAAAATATTATCGAACTTTACAATTTATTAGATCGGAATTATTTATGTATGATATATATCAAATGACAAATTTTAGAATTCTAGTTAATCTGAAAGTAGAAAATAAGTATGAAGTTAAGGTGAATGGTTGAATGTTAATGAGTCATTGAGTGAGTCAGTTAATAAATTAGTAATTTTGCATAAATATCTTAATATATATATATATATTCAATAGGTAATTTTCCGTTATTGTTTTTTTTGTTTTCATTTTTCATGGACAGAAAGTAATTAAATTTTCTTATCAGTTTTTCTAATGATTTATTATCGTTTATTCAATAAATATATACAATAGAATTTATACATATATTTATATCAGTATGTTATGAAATAGGATAATTATTTAGTATTAATAGAGTAAAGTACTATATAGATGAAAATGTTGAAAGGAATTTAGTTGGTGTCAAGAGTGTAGTTAAGTAAAAAGTGAATAACTAATTCAATTAAACAAAGGTAAGCTTTTTTTATTTTTTTATATTCTATTATATTATTTTACTATCATAGAAAATTTATTTATTTTTATAGCATATGATTCACTCACTATAAAGCATATTATTTTATTATAAGCTTTAATAACAACTCTTTTTTTAATAATTTTTATTTTAATATAAACCGAGTGCATCATACAATTTTTATTTAGAACACAATTATATGTATATAAAGTTTTGTTTGTAATTGTGTTTGTGTAATAGTTTTTTTTCTTATCGATATATGTTATATATACATATCCCATGATCTTATTCTTAGTTTATATCTTCACAGGAGAGGGAATGACTTAAAAAAGTCTTTTAGAGAGTTAAAATTTAATTTTTTAATTAATATGGATTTTTTTTTTGGTGGATCAAAAGGAAAAAAACATGAACAGGAAGTTATTCAAATATTGAATTGAGATTATTTTTCAAATTTTACAAAATCTTTCCAATTATTAGCATTTATTCTTCTATCATAACAAATAGTCTCTGTACTTAATTTTTTTTTAAACTTCACCATTAGTTATAAGAACTATAGTATAGAAATTGTCAACCAGGTTGTTAAATATATACCATATAAATCCACCATTAAAAATTATAATAATTTTATTAAAAATTTTATGAGTTCCATTTTAATATTTTCTATAACAGTAATTCGAATAAACCCTTGGCTTTTCAACTAATATCTTCCTCGATAAAAATAAATTAAATTAAATTTCAAATTTAATAATTTTAATAATCAAATATATAATTTCAATTAATTATTTTAAAAGAATATCCTTTATATTATAGTAATAGAGAGAGAGAGAGAGTGTTAGTATTATATAAAAAATAATAATATTCTTAATAGTTACATATGTAGCTATATACCTGTTATACACCTAATATTTACTATCTGTAAATGCTGATAAGACAGCTGAAAACGTTTTTATTTTTTTAATTTTTATCTATAATTTGTTTTAAAATTTTTTTATATTTTTTTGTAATTAAATAATTAAATAATATTTGAATTTTTTAAAAATTCTATCGAAACTGTTTTCAAGATCAGAAATTAATCTTAAATTACGAAATTTATTATTATTTATTTATAAAATTAGATAAAAGAATGATACGTATTAAAAACAATAATGATTATAATTAATAGATTAAAAAGAATAAGTATCAATAATTTATAGTTAAGTATAATTAATTAAGTTGATTAATACATTTCTAAAAGATTAATTAAATTAAGACTACAATTTTTTATGTATTTAATTTTTGATAAAATCCACTCAGTTAATTCTAGCTTAATAAAAAGAGGTGTTGTTATTATTTTCTCATCTCAAGCTCCAATAATCTATTTCAGGGTTATATTTATCGACCATCTCATCTACTTCATATCAAAAGAAATAATACGCAACAAATTTTAGATAATAAAAAGATTTATTGAAATTGAGAAAGCGAGCAGACAAGGAGAGAGAGTGGGGGCTGGAAGGTGGGAGGGGGGGGGGGGTATTGAAAAAATTCTGCAATGTAATCATAAAAATTTTCATAAGCAATAAAGAAACGTGATCGCTAAAAAATCGAGGAAAGAGAGTGAGGAGAGGGGATGGATGAGGAGCGGAACAAAGAGTTTAATGATAAACCGTACGGTACATTCATCCCTTGAAAGTGTGGTGTAAAATGTAACCATTACCAGGATTTACAAAGAAAGAGGTGATCTTTTTTTAAAAAAAAAAAAAGTAAAATAGAAAATGATATAAAAATTCATAAGTTTCTATTAGTAAATTTAGATGGTTTATTAGAGGGGGGGGGGGGGGGTGAAAAACAAGAAAATACATATATAAAGCAGTAACAAAGAGAAGGAAAATTTGATCTATGTTTAGATAAAATAAAAATAAAATAAGACATCAAAATCAATCATTTTCAAATAAATATAAAATGATGAGATGACTTTAAATAAATTTTATTGGTTATTTATGGATAAAAATTATGTGAGTTTTGTGAATGAATTTAGAAATATTGATTGAATAAATTTAAAAAAATAAATAAATAAATCCAAAATATTCAACGATTTTGAATATCGATATTTAATTTAAGATTTTTTGAATTATATATATATATATATATATAATTATAATGTCCGGATTATATTTGACATATATATATATATTAAATACAATACTTTCAAGCTTCCAAAAGGGTATGTGTAATAAGATTTGAAAAATATTACAATGGCCGGATAAAATTACACAGCGGGCAGAATCCGACCAGAGAGCTTCATGTTTCACATACCAGGGCAAGCAAGAGTATATTTTCAAGAATCTAATTATCATTATTATTATTTTATATTATATATTTTACCCATATTTTATGTAATTAATTGAGGTTGTCAAAACAATTCTCTTGTATATTTCAATTTTTTTTTACTCTGTGATTTTTTAATAAAACTAATACAAAAATAATAAACAATTGTTATAAACGGTGTTGTTATTTTTAAGAAGGAGAAAGAGTTTTGTCTAAAATATGTGCACATATATATACATAGATAATTTTTTTTTTATTTTTAAAAACATATATATATATATATATATACCATATATCTACCTATATAGACTTAAATTTTATATTTATATTTAAATTATTTATTTATATTTATTTATTTTTAAATTATGAAGTTCTTCTAATACTTAATAAATTAATTTTAAAGAAATATATATTTGTATGAAAGTAATCAGTTATTAAGGCATAGTTCTAGTTATTCTAGTTAGATATAATAAAAATATCCTGAATTTTATGCAACTTTCAATACTTTTAGTCAAGAAAGATTTTTGGTTGTATAAATACCAGGCGTTGGCGAAAGAAAGAGAAGAATGATCAATAATAAGGAGAATAAGTAATATATATATATATATATATATATTATTGTTTATATTTAAAAAATATTTTTAGAATAATTTGAATTCATAGAACATTAAAAAATATTGACTTTCCTAATCGAATTTTATAAAGAATTAATTAGATAAATTATAATTAAATTTAATTATATTGAAAGTAGCTTAATTGTTATGATGTCATTTTTAGATGAAAATATTTTATGCTTTAATTTTTTTTATGATGTTATCAAATATAATTGAATGCCGAGATTATTGCCAAGTGTGTAGGAATCATACAATGTGCAAATATACACAGGTAATAAATTATTTCATGATATATAAGGTAATGGCATCTATAACCAATACCATAAGCCTAATTTTTCAATGTTTTTGTACTTTGAATCAAATTCACAATTATGAATGGAGAAATTTATGGTTTTATTTGAGGTTCATAGATTATTCTCAAAGAGAGCAATGAATATTTTACTATTGCTAGAATCTTAAATTCAATTTTTAATTTCTAAAAAAAAAATACAACTTCTGCATCTAAAGCGGACGTTGAATATTTCATCAGAACCTAAAGCGGACATTTGGAGAACTTAAAGCTAACACTAAGGTGCACTAAGGTTCAACGTCTTGATTTCAAATTAAATAAATCAAAAATTTAATTTTCAATATTTTACTTTAAGAAAAAATCCATAATAAATCATTCTTATATTATAGTTACTAGCTCTGCCTTTGATGATTTTCAAACCTAAACAATTCATTTTATATTCATTAATAATTTGATATTGATCTAATCTATAGCCTATGTTTAAACATGGGTATAAAAGAATGTTGTGATTTAATTTCATAGATTCGGCCCGCCCAATATTGGGTCTATTCGGACAGAAAAATTCTAAAATCATAATTGGATTCTCCAGTTCATGAAATATTTAGGAAGAGTGTCATAAGCTATCACGTTTTCAATTTTTCCGCCCTAAAATGACCGTAAAAATAAAGAAATATGTTTGATAGTGATTAAAAATTGTACAAATCACCTATATATACATTTCACGTTATTAAACATTGTATAAAACTGCTATATATAGAATTTCAGCTTGATTGAATCGCTGAAAGTACCGGAATTAATTTTTTAACACGTTCCCTGGCAATCTTGGTGCTGTCAACAAAGAGACAAACACGCGCTGGCTTAATAAATATTATTTATTAATGTTAATTTATAATTTAATTAATTAAGTTTAATTTACATATAATATATGTTAATTAATCCAATACAAATTTGCGAGATAGTCGAGTGGAGACAATCCAGATTTTTTAAGTTCTGTCACTGAAAATATATTTTCTTCTCTTTCTGAGGGTGGGTCAACCAAGTCAACCAAATAGCATAGAAAGCTTGCCTTTTGGCTACTTAATGTTATAAATTGTTTTTTTTTCTGTAATTTTAAGATTAAACTACATCAAAACAAATTTATTTAAGTTATATTTCATTCAAAAATTTTACATACACAACTAGTGTTTGCTTCAGGAAAGTAATAAAAATTTGGAACCTAAGGCATATCATTTTTTAACAATAAGTCTCTTTGGCAAGAACACTTTATAATGTGGTTCTCTAAACTATAAAGAATCTCGATTTTAATTAAAAACCTTGAAAATCGACAATATAAAAGCTTAATTATAATGACAATTCACCTAAAGATTTTGCTAAGAATTTTCAACAAATCAATTGAAATTCAATATGAAATTTTGTCTGTCGCAAGTAATTTATTAATTTGTTCAGTCAAGTCAACTAAACATCGCCTATATATTTTGTAAATATTAAATTTTAAGAAATATCATTTGAAATGAATATAAATTTAAAATAATTCTTATTTGAAGTAAAAGTTTTGCAATTCTTTACATCCCTGTCTGCATAAGTGCCATTATCTTATATATATTTATATATATATTTATGAGTATGAATATTAATTATTATATTTGAATTTGTCTTTAGATAAATTCTTTAAAAAAATGTGGAACGATCATTAAGAGAGGAGTGAATAATAATAATAAAGAAACAATTTTGAAAGTGCATAACAATCTACGTTCCCGTTTAGCCAAAGGTCAAGAGACCCGAGGAGTTGGTGGGGGTCAACCTAGTGCAGCCAACATGCGTAAAATGGTATACCTTTTACAATTATTATATTTATTATTATAATTTTTAATTAAATTAAGAAGAAAAGGGCTTCCATCTCTCCACCCGCCCAATCCCACTGTTCCTCGCCCACCTTAGTTTCAGGCTATAAATTTTAATTTTTTATTTCAAATAAATATTTTAGCTAATTAGGACATTTTTATTAGATGGAAATTTAATAAATTTTACTATAAAGCAAAATATTTAGATACCAATTAGCTTTGTTAAAAGAAAATAGGATAGAAAACATGTTTATTAATAGAAAGAAAAAACATGATTGTAAATATATTTAATAAATTTTGTAAGCTTATAATTAAAATAAGTTTAAATAAACGTTGTAGAAGGGTAAAAGAAAATTGGCTCGTAGTCAATTATAATTCAGAATAAAAATAAAAATTGATCTTTAGAAAGCTTATCTTATAATAGATTAAATATCATTCTTGATTTTATAAAATTCTTTAAATTTTTATAAAAAAAAAATGAAAATTAATAATTTAAATATGTATAACTAATAAATAATAGAATAATTTCAAATGTAAATATAATATGTAATGTTTATAGAGATGGAATGATGAATTGGCGACAATTGCCCAAAGATGGTCCGATCAATGTGTTTTTCAACATGATGATTGCCGAAATACAGGTAATATTTTTATATTTACATTTTATATTATTTTAATTTTAATTAACTTTCATTTAAATCATTTGATTAAAAATTATAAATACTAAATGGATAACAAATTCAATAAATCAGTATACTAAACAAAAACAAACCTGTAAAAAAATATTATCAATAAAAGATTAATAAGACGTGTATGTATATACTTAGTTTTTAAAATTTAGTATTTTAATATATATTTTCAAGGAATACATTAAATATTTATAATTGATGTTATTTGATGTTATTAATATTATTTTTAGGAGTATTTCAATGTATTATGTTTGTATTCTAACGATATATGTTAGTATTTGAGAAAAATGCATTAAAAAGCATAATAAACAATAACCGATAATATCAAAGTATAAGATAAAAGGGAATTTGAAAAATAAAAATAGAAATTTGTTGGAACGAGCGCAGAATAGCAGAATGTGGTTACTAAAGTCATAAACTTGTATGTTTAGAATCACCAAAACTAATAAATAATGAATAGATAGTGGATATATCTATATAAGGTGAATGTACCAGTAGTTGACACTAAAAGGACAAATTTATGGGAAAAATTTGATATTTTTATCAGATATCAATTTAAGTTTGGGGCGATATGATTCACCCTTAAAATTCAAATGATCCAGTAGTTGACTGGAACGGTACCAGAAATTAACACTACATTAAAAATTTATTTTTTTATCTTTCATTATTTATTTAATAAAAATACAACATAAATATATAAAATGCAACTTAAATGATGGCAACAGATTTTAATATCTATTTTTGTGTACAGTGTGACAAGCCGAATAAAATTTAACTTAATATTACCGTTTGCACCAGTAATTGTCATCACTGTCAACTAATGGTGCAGATACATATTCTGAGTACCCAGTGCTTGAAAGAGCCTTAATGCTAAAGATTCTTTCACTTAAATTTAGATCTTTTAGTATTATCTTCTACACCCTGATGCAAAGGAATAACGTGATTTTTGACCAACAAGTCGCGAACGATGTGTTGGTGCATCATCGTGCAAAAGAGTCCAACTGCGGAAGTCACAAAACTTCGGTTAAAATGCGGTATGCGTTTGTTTGAGAAATGCCTGATTCCATTTCAATAACCTTCACCGACAATTTTTTATTATTTTTTATGAATTCACGCACTTTTTCGATACTTTGTTCCGATAATCCGGTTCTTGGACGGCCTGATCTTTCGTAATCATCCAGCGTCTCTCTACCCGAATTGAATCGCCCGAACCACTCGTAAACTTGCGTACGGAATAGACAATCATCACCATTTGCATTTTGTAGCATTTGGTGCGTTTCAGTAAAAGTTTTACCAAGTTTAACACAAAAATCAATTGCAGCTCTTTGTTTGAAACTCATTTTCCGACCGATGTACAAAACACACTGACATTTGAAACGCAATAACTTTTGTTGTAAGCATCCAAATGTTATGAAATTTATACCACTTGTCAATGAGGGACTAAGCCATCTACGTGTAAAATATTACAACAGATAGCATTAGTGGTACTATTTTTACTAAGTTCGGTTTCTTTTGGAATGGAGGGTGTAGATATTATGGACATTCCATTAATCATATTTAATATTAATGTCAATATTAAAAAAAAATAATTTAAAAATTAGTGATTTACCTTCTTAAGCATTGGAAGCACAAAATATTAAAATATTCATTTGTTCGATTCTATAAAAAGTAATTTTTGAACCGTATGCTCAAACGGGGACTCAAAACTTTTATATTTACCCATCTTCAAATCAGAAGACATTACTTTTATATAGAGCGCAAGAAATGTTTAGACAGATGTGTCTTATTATAGGATATTAAATGTACAAGTCTCAACTACTGGCACATTTACCCCATATATATATATATATCAATTAACTTGAAATTTTAAAGTAATCTATTAATTTTAGTTTATATAATATATATACATATATATAAAATATATTGAGCATATATTAAAAAATCATTTAATGAATGCCATTGGGTGGATATATAGGTACTAATATATACCCATATAGGTATATATATATATATATAAAATGTATAAAATAACAACTTTTGAAATAATCTTATATAATATACATACTTATATATAAAATAAACAAAAAAAAACTATAAATTTAATGAATAATTATATTATAAATCAATCAACAAAAGAAATTTTTTTTAGTTTAATATGAAAAGTTAAGTTAAGGAAAATAAACTCTCAAAAAAAAAAAAATAAATGAAATAATTAAACACTTGTCAATGTTAAATTAATTTATTTAATGGATATATTTTACGAAACTCTCAATCGAAACTTGATTAAATTAAACTTATCTGCAAGAGTACTATTGTATAAATAATAGGTTGAGTCACAAAACATGCAATATTCCAAACCAGGTTGATGAATTGTTATTTATTTCCATTGTATTAGATATATTATTAGAAAATAATTTATTGAAATTTTTAGTTTTGATCAATTGAAAGTCAAGAAAATTGAATTCAATTTAAAAACTATATCTATTATTTTCATTAAAAGGTTTTTTTTTGTTTTTTTTTTTGAATGATAAAAAAATAAATAAATAAATAATAGATTACAAACTAAAGATATATATATATATATATATATATATATATAAATTTATCAACTGATTAATTTTAAATAGACTAAATATAAAACCTACAATATGATAATAATAATTGAATAGAGTAGATATTATAAATAGACAAATCCTGTTTACTAGATTTTATATTATCATTACTTGTATTATTCATCGTTAAGCGTATAAAGAGAGAAAGAGAGAGAGAGAGAATTATTACTGATAAATTGATTAAAAAATAAAAACTATGCGCAATTTAATCAGAAATAAAGAAAGATTATTATATTATTATATTTTTTTGTTAGTTGCAAAATAAATTCAATAATAAATAATAAGTAATAAATTAAATATTATAACGATAATAAATAAATAAATAAGATTAAAGAATTTTTTTTCTTTTAAGAGATTGAAAATATTTTTTTATACAAACAAATATAATTATAAAAATATTATGATTATTATTTTAATTTAAATTAAATAAAAGTTCTTTTTATTGAATAATAAATATTATAGTTATTTTGTAATAAAACTGAAATAACTTAATCAGAAATGTATTACTTAACTAATATACTATATTTTTTTATTCAAGATCGATATAATGGGCAAAATATTTACTTGTCTATTTCGACATTTGATTTGCAATTAAATCCTGATTTTGAACGGGCTGCAAATTTATGGTGGGATGAAGTAAAAATTTTCCCAAGTAGAAATATAAATCCATTCAGGTAAATATTTTATATTATAAAAAATATTAAAAATGAATAAATAAAGAGAATCATTGAACCATGCATTTTTTTTTAGATATGTTAAAAATGCTGGTCACTACACTCAAATGGCATGGGCTGATTCTTATGAAATTGGTTGTGGATTTACTTATTATAAGGTAAATATAGTTATTCAATTATTATATAAATTACTGGAGAGCTAAATTCTATCTATCTACGAGATTTGTTCAAAAGAAAAGGTGAATTTTAAATTATTTCGAAAATAATTTATTTATTCATCAATATCCATTTTGTACCCTTCAAAGTAATTCTCTTAAGATAAAATGCACTTATGCCAGCGCTTCTTCCAATCTTCGAAGCACTTCTGAAATACGCTTTTCGGTAGGGCCATCAGCTCGTTCTTTGTTTCCGACTTTATCTCATTAATTGTGGCAAAACGCTTTCCTATCATTGGACTCTTCAGTTTTGGGAATAGGAAAAGGTCACAGGGAGCCAAATCTGGTGATTACGGTGGTTGAGGCATGATTACGGTGTTGTTTTTGGCCAAAAAATCACCAACAAGCAATAATGTGTGAGATGGTGCATTATCCATGATTTGTTTTTCCACAATTCCGATCGCTTGAACCATATTGCAAACATTCCATAACTTTTTTGTGGTATTACTTATCAACAGTACGACCTTGTGTCAAGAACACATGATGCCCCACGCCATTGTAATCGAAGAAAACTGAGCAAAACATCGTCAACATCTTCTCGGCCTTCTGCAAAGCGCTTGTACCACTTTTAAACATATTTTTGAGACAAAGTAGACTCCCCGAATGCCACAGACAACATTTTATGTGCGTTGGAGCACTTTATTCCATTTTTAACTCAAAATTGAATACAGATTCTAAGATCCATTTTTTTAAGTAAAAAATCGAAAAACACACAAAAACGTGACTAACTTCAGTACTAATCCAAAAATGGCTGATAATGTCAACACATGAGAAACATATGTGTACCAACTTTACAAAAATATAATTTCGATAATCGAATATACACAGTCCGAGAATATACAATCTAATATTCACCATTTCTTTTGAACACACCTCCTATGTTACATTATTTACATTATATTTTAAACAAGGTATATAAATTAATTTGGATTTAATTAATAAAATCTACGATTGTATAAAATATTCCTTTGTTTTTCTAGATTAATGGCGAATATAATTCTTTAATCACTTGTGATTATGGACCTGGTGGTAATGTTTTATCCGAAATGATGTATAAAGTTGGAAATGCATGTAGTAGTTGCCCTTCAGGAACAAAATGCAATCAATCCACAAAATTATGTGAATAAAAGATAGAAAAAAAGATAAGTTAAATCAAAATAGCTTAACTGAAAAAAATATATATTTGTACAATTATTTTTTTAAATATAAAATATTTAGCATTCGAATTTTTTAAATTTATTTTCAATGTCCTAAAAAAATCATCGTCACATCCTTTAGTAATATATTACATTATGTTTATAAACATTTCCACATTTAAGATTAGATTATTAATTAATACAAATATATATTTCTTTAAAATTAATTTATTAAGTGTTAGAAGAATTTTATAATTTAAAAAGAAATAGATTTATATAAATATAAAATTTAAGTGTATATATCAATATATATAATTTTTGTCGTATGTATGTAATGTCGTAACATTATGAAGTTAGTTACAAATTGTCAAAATTATTAATTTTTAAATAACTTCTTTTTTTTAAATTTTATTTTGTTATTATTAAATATAGAAAAAAAATAAAAAAATTATTACGTCGATTGGAATCAACTTAATAAGTTTATATTCTAAGAGTTTTATACCGCCGGGAACGGCTAGTACAGACATAGGCAAACTTTTGAAGGGGAGGGCCTGATAAAATAAACAATCATCTAGACGGGCCGAAAAAATTATATTTTTATAAGTGGTATATATGATATAATCAGAGGCGGATTAAACTCCGGGCGGACCGGGCGGCCGCCCGAGGGGCCCACCGAAACCTAAATAAAAATATTTCCTTAAAAAAAATTTAAAAAAATTGTTGAGTTTATGGATAATCGGAGTTTAAATAAAACAAGTTATTCTTGATACAGATCTTTATTGAAAAACAGATCTTTATTCGGTCGTGTTTGAACCCCGACTAACTTAAGAAAAAATAATCAATTTTGGGTCTCGGCGACCACAGTAAAAATTATGTATTTTTTACATAAGTACTATATATGCAAGTATAAAATAGCCTAAATTATAATAGAAACAAAATTTGTCTTTCAATTATAATTATAAATAACAGAGGGCCCATTTCAATTTTACCGCCCGGGGCCCTCAATCAACTTAATCCGCCACTGGATATAATAGTAAAAAAATAAAAAAAAGTTACAAAATTTCATTAGAAGAGTATGAAGGGGAATGTGATAGATGAAACTGTGACTGAATTTCCAAAAGTTGTTGATATTCTGGTAGTACAATGAGTAGGGAAGTTAAATGAGGGTCACTCAAGCGAGTTCTAATGCTGGTTTTGCGAATCTTCATGGTAGAAAAAACACCTGATCACACAGATGTAGGAAGATGCAAACATCAAAAATATATTCTGAAATTTCAGGTTTGGGAAACTAGATTTTGACAGGGCCTTGTAAAAGTCAATTTTAGAAACTTTGGCTTCAATTCAGTGTTACATTGCAACTCAATCAGTTCGAGTTGTAATTCTAGTTTGACAGATTCACAATCCAAATTAAATGGTATGCTGATGCTGGTCTTGTTCGATAACTTTGAAGTCTTGAAATCTTCGATCAAATTCTGCATGAAGACATTTCAAGCTTTTCTCATAGCTCTCAATTTTGTCATCCCTGACTCCAATAATTTTTAGTCTTTTAAAATGAGTAAAGTTTTTCTTGACTAACTGCTTGGAAAATAGAATCAATTGCATTTTGAAAACCCGGATATGTCCCCAAATATCACGAATTAACTGATTTCTTCCTTGGAGTTTAAGGTTCAATTTTTTGATGTGATAACTGAGAAGATCGATAAAAAATGCTAAGTCTGAAAACCATACAATATCTTTCAAATGTTCACACAATCGTCCATTCCTTTTTCCCCCATAAAGAGATTATTTCATTTAGATCCCAGCGGGCCGTACATTGGGCTAGTATACGAGGGGTGTTCAAAGTATTCTCGGTAACGGGGTAATTTAGCAGTGACGAAGGGATTTAAATTATTTCAGTTGGTAACGACACTCCCTGAGAACATAACCTCAAAATTTCATTTATTTCTCATTAGTACTAATCTAATTATCGTTGGTGTAAGAAGACCAGAATGACTGATGCGACAATGTTGAGAAAAATGCTTTGAAGAAATAAAGCACACACCTTACAGCCCAGACCTTGCCCCCAGTGATTACTAGTGATTACTTCTTGTTCCCCAACCTAAAAATAAGATCTTCGTGAAAAACGTTTTTCTGACGATGAAAAGCTGAAGGTGGCAATTAACGCACATTTTGAGGACAAGGAGGAAAAATATTTTTTAGAGGGAATTCAAAAGTTAGTTTCCCGAGCAAACAAGTGTATTGAGGTTATGGGGGACTACATTGAAAAAAAAATTTTAGTTAAAAGTTTCTGCATTTTCCTTCATACCTATACCTAGAATACTTTGAACATCCCTCGTATATATATATTTGTTTTTAAAAATAAAAAAAATGATGTTACACATGTTTTAGACAAAACTTCTCCTTAAAAATAACAACAATGTTTATAACATTTGTTTATTATTTTTGTATTAATATTATTATTTTTTTTTAAGAAAATAGAATTTATATAAATTTAATAGTATTTATTATTTTAGTAACACTTGCTTGTATTTAAAATTGATATAGTTAATATTAAATGATAAATAAAATTTTTAAAATTAAAAAACAAAAACAAAAAGTTGTTAATCAATTGGCGGAAGTATGAAGATAAGTTTGCGGAAAAGTGACATTTTGAGTTAATTTACGATTATATATTATTATAATTTGGAATTGATATATTGGATTCTTGACTTTGGCTTTTTTTTTTAATAATATATTTCTTTAATGACACCAAGACACTTTTTGAAACCGATATGACTAATTTTGAAAAAGTATAAATAGGAATGATTAAATCTATTTCGTTTAAAGTTTTTATTATGAAGAATTTAGCGGTGAGTATTATTTATAATTATTTATTCATTTTATATAAATTTATAATTATTTTATTTATCTTTAATTAAGTAATTCGAAATGGGAAACAATTTGAAATGAAAAAAAATAAGGGGAAATTGGAGGAAACCAAATCGGTTGTTTTCTAAGCGGGATAGAAGTATTGTATGTTCAGTATATCGAGACTTTTCAACTTCTAACTTGATTTTCATGATCGAAGGCCGCTACTTTTTTTCAAGTAGCTTCAAAATTTTGATCACGTTAGTTGGCTAGACTTCGTTCTCATTAATCTCAGGACAAGCGTGTGGTCTCCACTAAAAAACTAATAGATAAACATACTTTAAAGAATTTAAAAATTTCCATCTTATTGATTTATTAAATAAAATTATTTTTTAGATGAATTTTTTGTCGGCTTTCATCGTTATTATTTTACCATGTTTTATTGAAGGTCAAGATTATTGTTCAGTTTGTGAGGATCACACTATGTGTAAATATCCTAATGTAATAATAATTTTTAAATATTTTAATATAATTAATTATATAAAAAATAAATATTTTAATTGATTTTTTTGAATTAATAGGTTAATTCTTTAGGTTATTGTGAACAAATCTTTGCTCAAGGGGTGAACGAAAATGATATCCAATTTATTTTACAAAAGCATAATGATCTACGATCCATGCTGGCGCAAGGACAAGAAAGTCGTGGAGTTGACGGTGGTCAACCAAGTGCAGCAAATATGCGTCAAATTGTAATTATAATTTTATGAAATTTAATTCGTTTATTGATCTGAGGAATTATTATTAATTTATCAGTTTATTATTTATTATTTTTTTTAGCGATGGAATCCTGAATTAGCAACCATTGCCCAAAGATGGGCGGACCAATGTCTTTTTGAACATGATTCTTGCCGAAACACTCAATGTAAAAAAAAACATTTTAATTGATTTATTTTGTTTATCAAATCCAATAATAATCATAGAAATTTCTTTTCAGCTGAACCCGTAGGTCAAAATATTTACATCTCATATAATTCAGAAAATACAGGTGATCAAACCGATTTTAATTCTGCTCTGAATGCATTTTGGGATGAAGTACAATTGTTCTCCAGAGATAATATCCAACCATACAAGTAAATATTTTGAAAAAGAAAATTGGCATTGTTATTAATATTTATTTTAAAATAAATGAATAAATACTATGAATTAATTAAATTATATTCTATCTTTAGATTTGCACTAGAATATGGTCATTATTCTCAAATGGCATGGGCTGATACTTATGAAATAGGTTGTGGATATATTCATTATTTTGTAAGTAAAGTGAATTTTTTTATAAAAATAAGTATAATCCTATTAATAAATTAGAAGAAGAAATATTATTTCTATAATTATATTTTAAGATTCAATCAAATAATTTTCTATCATTACAGGGTAATAATCAGTACAACAAATATTATGTATGTAATTATGGACCAACTGGTAATTATATAGATGGTGAAATGTACAAAGAAGGACCACCATGTAGTGCCTGTCCAGATGGTACAAATTGTAATCAAGAAACGAAATTATGTGAATAAAATGAAATTCGAATTTTAATTATGATAAAATATAAAACTTGTTATTTTATTTAATTTATTAATAAATTTTAAATCAATTTGAATGCATATCTTCATTATTTCTTCATTATTCTTTGAGTAGATATAATTAATAGCACATCTCCTATCTAGAAGACAACTTTTCGAAATATTTAGAAAAGTATACACCTAATTCTGTTTTTACGCCGTCTTTTTTACACGAATTTGATTTAACACGGTTTGAAAATCAAGAATTTTTTTTACACGATTTTATTCGATTTAGCACGGTTCAAACTATCACAACACACATAAATAAAACACACACAGCTTACAAACAGCTAGAATCCATACGAAAATAAGTTGACCTGTGGCCAGGTCCGAACCGACCGACGGTTTGAAGTTAATTAATGTCCAGCTACAGAAACCATTTCAAATAATTTTAATATAACTATTAATATAAAAAAATAATAAAAATAAAAATAACAGATATGGATAAATATTTTTAATTTTATTTTATTTATAATAAATATGTAAGAGCAGGCTGTGACATGAATGGCTGGATGACGTCATATAATTTTAAATGAAGAAAAAACTATTAAAGATGATTTTTCTCGAGGATAAAACCAATACAATGGTGATATGTAAAAAATCTCATTTGAAATTTGGTGTGAAAATAACCCTTCCCTTCCTATCGCCGATCGCTAATACTACCACTTCCGGTTTACGGATTTGCACCAAAAGTTGATCAATTCATCATATTGATGTATTAAGTAAATATACCAAATTTCGTTCAAACTGTACACATCTATACGGACGGACGGACAGACATCATGCTAAAAATACTTTTTTCTGTTAAGAAAATGCTTGATTCGTGGAGATATGTAAAAATCTCCACATGTGAAATTTGGTGTGAAAACAATACCTCCCTTACTATAGTCGGTCGGTAAAAAGAAAGAGCATAAAGTATATATGTATGTATTTGTTTCTCTTTCGTTTTTATTTTGTGTATACATTGTGTGCATATATTCAAGCAAATTTACTGGTCAGAGAAATTCTAAATGGCAAAAATTATGTAGAATCATCATGTTTGGTAAATACATTTTTTCTGTGATTTAATAAAATAAACCTGAATACATATTCTTAAAAAATCCTTATTTTTATCTAATTTTAATAGGTTTTAGAGATAAGTAATCAATCACCAATTTTTGCATAAGATCAATGTCTTTTTTTACCCTGTTGTTTTTACGTTTTTTCTGGAACCAGTCTACCGTGTAAAAACAGAATTAGGTGCATTTATCTTATCTTATTATGCTAGCTAAAATTGTATATATGTATTTATCTATATATATTGGTTCTCAAAAACCGCTCTAACGATTTTTTTCAAATTCACACTAGATATAGTATTTATAAAGAAAAATTAAGTTTTATTGATGATATCTCTTGAAACATACAGCTTCATTATTAATTTCTTAATTGAAAATTATATATGGAAAACGTCAAAATTTTTAATACTGCCTGCTAAGACAGTAAAAAAATGACAATTTTTTATCTAAATACATATAGTCCAGCGGTTGGACTGATGTTTTAACGAGTGGATTTCGTCGGTTCGAAACTCGCCGGGTGAATCGTTATTTAAAAATGAAAATAATGATTTTGTTATTTTTTTTTCTTTTTATCTATTGTTTACTTTTTAATAAATTACTATTCTATATTTATTTATTCATTGTTCTTTTATTAATAAAGTTTTAGATAGTTTTATAAGTTTTAATATTTTTTCAATAAAATATTATTCAATATATTTATTAATATTATTTTATTTATTATTATTGAGTACCCGAAGTTCCATTCATTTTAATCAGATTGATGCAATGATGCAACAGTTAATAATTGTAATATTGTAATAAATTTCTATCTTGAAAATTGTTACATATTATTCAGGATATTTTAAAAACTATTTCTTTCTTTAATTAATATTCATTTTTTCTATAAGTCAGATATATTTCCAAATATTAAATAATTTTTGAAGTGAAAACTTCTTTAGCGGCGTTGAGCACTTTTGCGGGATGGGGAAAAAGTATAGAACTCGCGTGATCGTGACCAACACCATGAAACCATCTGCTTTCAAATTTCTTATAACAGAGCGCGAAATTTGAATTGTCATTAGAACTGTTTTATAAATTATCTCTAACATATAAATATATATTTATTATGTAAAGTTCATTTCATATATACATATATAATCAAAATTATACGAAATGAACTTCACATAATAAATATATATTTTATGTTAGAGATAAGAATTATAAAACAGTTCGTATTGCAATATTTTAAACAAAGTTGTGTATTTATATATATATAAATATAAGTTACAAATTTGTTTAAAATATATGTTTAAAATAATATATAAGTTATATATATATACATGCATATGAAATTCATCTTTCTCGTGAAATAGCGCGAATTTCGTCTGTTTTAAAATTTCTTACGCAGAAGTTTTCACTTCTGTCGGCCAGTCCCACGACTGCCAATTTTGCTTTTTTAATTCCGAAAAGCTGCAAAGCACGTTTTTTTGTCTTTAGTTTGTTTTATAACCACTTGGGGCGCTAAACAGTTTTTCAAAAAAACACTATAGAAAAAAAATATATGTACCTATATATTATATATTTATGTATTATTGAGGAGCACAAGTTCATTAATTTTAATCAGATTGATGCAAATGTGTAACATTTAATAATTGTAATAAATAATTAAAGAATTGTGTATCAATATTTTTTAAAGGGTAGAGCGAGAGCTCGGTGTCCCAGGTATTAATATTACCAGCCAAATCCAATAATAATGAATCATTTTTTTTAACTTAAGTACCGAGCCGAGGCTCGGGGTCCCGGTACTATATATATATAAATATATATATTGTTGTTTTTTTTTGTAAAAATATAATTAGCTGGAGTGTCTCTACTCGACTATCTCGCAATTTGAATAGGATTAAATAACATAATATATTATATTTAAATTAAATTTAATTAATTATAAATGATAAATATTAAACTAGCGCATGTTTGGCTTTTTGTTGATGGCACCACGTCACGTGTTGGCGCGTGAGATTTGCAGTGTTAAAAAATTAATTCTGGTAATTTCAGCGAATCAATCAAGTTAAAATTCTATATATAGCATATAGCAGTTTTATACAATTTTTAATCATGTGAAAAACTATCAAATATATATCTTTATTTTTACGGTCACTTTAGAGGGAAAAAAATCAAAACGTTCTAAGTAATGACCCTCTTCCGGTTGAGCTACATTTCTCAAAAGTTGATAGAAAACTACGAATTTTGAATAATGCTCATGTACCAAATTTCATCATTCTAGCTCAAACCGTTTTTGCGTAATCTTGGTTACATACATAAATACATACATACACACACACAGAGACAGACATTTTTCTCAACCTTAGTGAAAATGATTCAAGAACCTTCAAAACGTATAAAAACATCAAAATCTCAACATCGAAAATTTTCGTGATCGCAATACTATCTCTTACGAGATAGTAAAAAGTAGTGAAATAAAATCCAAAAACAACATATTTTTTAAACACGATTATTTTTAAGTTAAGAAACTATTAATATTATCTAGACATTTTCTAATTTATTTTATTGTATAATTTATTATCTTAAATATTATGTGCATTTTATTTCGAAATTAAATAAAATGATCTCTCCTCTTTTTACCGACCGACGATAGTAAGGGAGGTATTGTTATATCTGATTTAGATGAGAAGAATTAGGATTTATCATATCTTAAAACTTAATTGATTTAAGTTGAGAATACTTGATTTCAGTTAAATGAAAGTGTGCTCCTCTATCCCAAATATTAAAGCAATTCTATATATATGAATGCATATTTTTATCTAAATATTATAATAATATTCTTAGAATATTATAGTATATATAAAAGCAAGACATATTGCTTCTAGACATGTAGATGAACCGAACGAAGTCAAACTAGTGGCTAGGTTCTTCCTGAAAAACTTTAGCAAAGATGTTAAGAAAAAATGTTATATGAAACGATAGACAGCGTAGAGAAGGAAATGTTGTGGAGTTACGCATACAAAATAATGAGAGCTATCCTCTGAGTGGAGTTGCGAAGATGGGTTATCAGTCGAATTCCCTATTATTACTGATAGTGCAATGTGTTGGAAGCAAAACAAGGAACCTGATGAGTCGCACAACTAGGGGTGTAGGCAAATTCCCGAATCAATGGAAGAATCAATCAAAAGTAGTACAATGTTTTTCAAAAAGTGGTGTTATTTTGATATTAAAATGAAATTGGCATTTTCTGATTTAAATGATCGGATGTTTATTTCAATGTAAAGAGGAAGGTATGCCATTAATAATGGAAAACTATATCAGCCACATGTCCACCACGGCTAAGCTTACAAGAGCGTATTCTTTTCATGAACTTTTCCATCACTAAATCGCAAAGTATAGCTTATCGAATTCCATCTTGAATCCGTCTTGAATCGACGCTGGGATGTTGTTGTAGACCTAATCTTTCACGTGACCTCAAAGGAAGAAGTCGTAAGGTGTTAAATTACAAAATCTCGGTGGCCAATTGTGATCACATCTTCGAGTCCAGATTGATACTATCCGATTCTGGTCAAAAAAACTCATTAATCATTTCTCGATAGCGCAATCCATTCATCGTAACTGTTCCTCTAGCCTCATTTTCGAAAAACTAGGGTCCAATGACATTGCCGGACTATAAACCGCACCAATCAGTCACACGTTGAGGATGGAGAGGCTTTTCAACAATAAATCTTGGAATGGCCAATTCCAAAGAACGTCGAGGAATGGACAAACCTGGGTTTTCTTCAACACTTTGGGCACCAACAGCAATATTCACAGTTGTTCTTAAGCGACATGCACGGTTTTTATTCTTGATCCAACAGCTTAAATTTTTTCAACAAATTCTGTATTGCGGACCAACAAGGTTCTTCACGACGTCTCAAAATTGTTTTGGTTTTACGAACCGTCGCTGCCAAATTTTCACTATTTTTATAGTAAATTTTAATCATTTCAACGTATTGTTGAAGCGAGTATCGTTTCATTTTTATTAATGGTGTAGTTTCTACTTGTCAAATGTAAAAAAATTACAGCTGCGAAAGTGACATCAACCGAAATAGCGGGCTATTGCAAATAACAACTCTTATTGGAAAACCCTTTACTACTTATTTCTAAACTCATGACAAACACGTTCAGTTCCCTTTGTCCATCATAACAAATAGTCTACAAAAAGAGATACTATCTGCAAAATGTTTATGGCTCATGTATTTCAATATTAGCGCCTAAAATAACCACTATATCCATCAGTAACTTCATTATATTTCCAAACATTAAAAAAGCCTTGTTGGTAAAGGATTCTCGTCGAATGAGAAGGAGGTCTTCGCCCAAAAAGATGTCTATTTTCAAGACCTTACGAAATCCTACTTTTAAGATGACTTAAAAAATTTAGAGAAATACTAAAATAAATCCCTTTATTTATTAAGTAATTCTTCAATGATTATTATAAATTAAGAAATGAAACTCTATTAAATACGTTGAATGCACTCTTAGTTTGTATTATTAATATTATATTCCATTATATTTAAATTTAATTTTAAATTATTTAATAATTTTAAAAGAATAATCAAATATCCATTTACTAATTACTTAAAAGTAATGTAAAAAGGAAAGGCTGTTAATCATTTTGTGCAAGTTAATTGGAAGTAATTTGTATTTCAATTTGAATTTGATATATTGTATTCTTAGGTTTGGTTTAACATAATGTAATTAATTACTATATTCAAGGTCAAAATTTTAGCATTTTATTTGATAAGGGTAGTTATACAAATTAGTGGGTATATATATAGAGAGGGGATACATACTCATAAGGACATTTGTTAAAATTTTTCATTATGAACAATTTAGAGGTAAGAAATTATTTTGTTTTATTGATTTTTATAATTGTTTTTCATTTTGAATTGGAAGCACCGATGACTATAGCGGGTTAAAAATAAATTAGGAAAAAATGCTATTACCAAGTTTCTAAATCGATTAAAGGTATAGAATAGATTTTTTTCTTTTTTTTTTTGTAAAATTTGAAATTTTAGTATTTAATATAAATGGGTCTTATATATGAAAAATTGTAACTAATATTAATTATTTTTAGTATTGTAGTTGCATAATTTAATGTAAAATATAATGCATGTTTTTTTTTTATAAAATTATTTAAATAATAAATAAATAAATTTTATGAGAGAATGGAGAATTATGAAAAATAAAATGAATAATACAATTATTTATCTAAAATACCTACATAGTTAAAAAAGGTAGATAAAATTTTATTCAACAGAATAATCAAATAAATGTTATAATAGAAAATTTTAAAAAAATATCATTTAAATATTATATTTTAAAAAGAATGTACGTTACTGTATATAAATATATTCATAGGTAATTAATATATATATATATATATAGGTACATATTATATATATAATTGATAAATTTGAAAAAAATAATTAATATATTAATTTAAAAATTAATTAATAATTTTTTAGATGAAATTTTTCTATGCATTATTGCTAATCATTTTACCATGTCTTATAGAGGCTCAAAATTATTGTAGGGTATGTTCAGATCATACTATGTGCAGATATCGTCAGGTAAGATGAACACATTTCTTTTATTGAAATTATTCCATTCAATTAAACAAATTTATTTTAAAATTTATGTTAAATTTATAGATAAATTCTTTAGGAAAATGTAATCGAATTCTTGCAAGAGGTGTGAACCAAAATGATGTTAATATTATTTTACAAAAGCATAATCAACTACGATCTAGGCTGGCAAAAGGACAAGAGAATCGTGGTGTTGGTGGTGGTCAACCGAGTGCAAGAAACATGCGCAAAATGGTCTTTATAATGCGATTGAATAATTTTGATCACTTTTTTTCTTTTCTTTTTTTTACAAAAAAAAAATCTTTATTTATTATAACAAAGATTTTGTTTGTTTGTAGAGATGGAATAGCGAATTGGCTACAATTGCTCAAAGATGGGTAGACCAATGTCATTATGATCACGATTCTTGCAGAAATACAGAATGTAAGAAAAAATAATTGTAATTAGATTTGAGTGATGAATCATTTATACATATACATAAAATAGGTATAAATAACAAAATCAAACAATAATAATAATAATATTTGTTAATTTCAGCTAAATCAGTTGGACAAAATTTGTACATCTCGTATAATTCAGCAAACCAAGGTAATCAAGCCGATTTTAGTACTGGTATAACTAAATTTTGGGATGAAGTAGATTATTTCTCTAGAAACAATATTCAACGATACAGGTAAATTTTTTTTAAAAAAAATTTGATTTCTCATTCTAAATATTTATTTTAAAATGAATGAATGAACACTATGATTGAATATATTATTTTCTATTTTTAGGTTTTCTAAAATATATGGTCATTATAGTCAAATGGCATGGGCTGATACATATGAAATTGGGTGTGGATATATTCATTATTTTGTAAGAATTTACTTTCTCGTAAAATAATTCCAAATTTTGTTCCTAGTTTTTATAGTGAGTTATACTTTTTCTAATTACAGGTTAACAATAGGTACACTAAATATCATGCATGTAATTATGGACCAACTGGTAATTATGGAGGAAGTGAAATGTACAAAATAGGATCTCCATGCAGCGCCTGTCCACCTGGAACGAGATGTAACCAAGGAACAAAATTGTGTGAATAAACCAGAAATCCAAATCACAACAAATAACAAAACATTGTGTTTCTATTCATTGAAAGGAAATGTATATCTGTGATGCCTAATAAAAGTTAATAATTTTTAGTTGTAAATATTTTTCTTAAAATATCCTAGAATATGATTATGATCCTCTTCTTCCCCCCACAACCCCTTATTTTTTAAAAATACAGAATATTATTATTTTTTTAATAAGAAAATTTATTTTTTTTGATATATATTTTCCTTTTCCGAGTATAAAATTGTTGTGATTTTTGCATTATAAGTCGTATGATGATTTAATTTCAGTCACATCCATGTTAAAAGAAGGGGATTGGGGGAGAGATAATCTCACATCAAAATGCTGTATTAGTGGAAGGTTTTTCATTTAAATATTCAGTTAATATTAATTGGTTAAAGATTATTATTTGTTAGTTTAATAATATGTATTATTTGTTTTATTGATGTCTCCGCTTCGCGAACTCTCTCCTGGTCAGCTAATCTGTCTCCTTTAGTACCCGTGAGACCATCGCGCTCAACACGTCCTGGTATCAGATTCTCGGAGGTCGTCCCTGCTTCCTCTTATCTATGTGAACCTACTAGTACACACCCTTAAGCCATTTTTCCTCTGCTATTATCATAAAATGACCATATCATTGCAGCCGCTTCATCTCGTTTCGGACGTCGTCGAGACTGACAGTTCTGCCTCCAGAAATCCATTTCAAGTGCATGGAGCCTTTGTGATTCCCTTTTGTTTATTTCCCAAGTCTCGACCCCATAAATATAGACTAGACCAAGAAGTATATAATCTTCTTTGTGTTTCTAGTGACCAGGTTCAGCAGCCTTCTTTTTTTCCCAGTCCAATTTTATTTTCAATTTCCTCCAACCTCTTTGTATTGGATGTCAGAGTGACTCCCAGATACTTTCAACCATCCCATCAATGTCCAAAACCATCTTTTCCTTTTTTAAAAATACAAATTATTTTTTTTCTGTGATTATAAATATTTTGTATTTTTTGAATAATATAATATTTACGATGATATAATTTCAGTGAGGGTCATTTCAATAATAATTGTGGGGATATAAGACCCTTTGCCAGTTTTATTTCTGGTATCACTCACTAATGTGACCAAAGTAATAACTCTATGACCCTAAGATGTAAAAAATACTGAGCCTCAATAACAAGCAAAAGATTTTTATCATAAGAAATATTCGATATGAAAAGTATAGAAAAAGATTCGAATTTGAATAAGTTAAATGTTAAGGTTAAAAATTTGATTAAAATATGGATATTTATTATAAATTGAGATATATCAAGAAATTTACTTTAAATTTTATTATAAATAATATTGACAAACTAATCTCTTGTATTATTTTATTTGAAATTCATTTGCTCATAAATTATTTTTTTAAGCTTAACTAATAAGGAAAAACAATTATAATACGTGATTAAATGATTAAGGATATTTTAAAGATATATGTGGATAATATACCTAAGTTTGATAAGAGAACTAAAAATATCAAATTAATCATAAATACATTATATTTAGGATTTATTTAATAAGCAAGATCACAATAATATTAATTTTCTGATAAAATTTGTCGATATTATTATTTATATTTTTCAATATAATTAATTTTCTTAATTGATAAGGTTTCATTTAAAAACTCTTTCACCTGAGATACTTTAATTCATTTCTTAAAACAATTTCGTGATGGACAATTCTGTGGTGAGTATGATTAATTAAAAATTTTGACATGTAAATCTATAATCCTTAACTAACAAAAAATTTGATGTTGAATTAAATAAACATTTATTTATATAAAAATAATTTTCCTCTTATTATATTTTGTATATTTAAGATAATTTATTAAAAAAATATCTCAGAACTGTTTTGAAAAATATTTATTTTAATTCCAAGGAGAATTATTAACATTTTCTAATGTAATTCTATTCTAATAATAACGAAGTACCGGGACCCCGAGCCTCGGCTCGGTACTTAAGTTAAAAAAAATGATTCATTATTATTGGGTTTGGCTGGTAATATTAATACCTGGGACACCGAGCTGTCGCTCGACCCTTTAAAAAATATTAATCTACAATTAATTATTTATTACAATTATTAAATGTTGCATCATTGCATCAATCTGATTAAAATGAATTGAACTGGGGTCCTCAATAATACAAACAAACAATTTTAGCTAGCATAATAAGATTAATCCAAGTAATATCGTCTATTTCTATTCGACACTATTTTCAGTTATGAAATGAACAGTCAGTAGAGAGTAAAAAAATTGTAATTGAAGACCGTTGTTTTTAAAAATAATTAAATTATTTTATAGATTATAAAATAAAAATTATTGTATTAACATTAAAAATATTGAAATAAAAAAATAATAGTTTGATTTAATAAACTAAAATATTATAAACATTTTTAATGTGAATTTCTCAGGGAGGTAGGGAGCCCAATTCATTTAACCATCCATGTTGTATAAGGAATCTTAATTTCTTAACACTCCGTTTTTTCAAATTTAAAATAGAGGGAGAGAAAGAGTTTCAATTATATTCGAATAGTCTATATATTCTATATATGAGTATTTTTTTTTTCTGAATTTAATACCAAGTTGATTTTCAAAATTTTCTATTCTTTATGCATATGATTGATTACATGTGTTAAAATTTAAACAAATTCAAATATTCTAATTTATAAATTTATATAAAATTTAATATTATTTTTTCGAGACTAATGGCAAATACCGGTGGCCCTAGTCAGAGCAAGAGAAGACTCCTTTTGGTAGCGGCCCAGTCGATGATGTTATATGGATCGGAGATTTGGGCTTTACAACTATATTTTAAGTGAAAAAATGATTTCTTGGTTATATAAAAATTAAAATATGATTCTTTATATCTTTATTATACAGAAAAGTAGGCGTGTTAATATAAAATATATACCTGGGACACCGAACTATCACTCGACCCTTTAACCAATTTATACAATTTATTTTTATATACTTTAAAAATTTTACAATTTTTTAATTATTTATTATAATTGTTAAATGGGATTTCTAAAAATGACCCATTAAAAATTTGTTTCCTAAAATGTTTCAAATTAATTAAAATAAATTGTATAAATGTTCATTTATAAAATCTATATATCTGTGAGTTTGTTTTTCGATTTTTTAAATTTTGATTTTGGATTCGATTAGAGCTTAAAATGTGTAAATGTAAAGTGGTCTTGGTTTTTTTAAAATTCGTTTGGGAACATGGTCAAATCGGCAGTCAAAGTTGAAAATTCCCCATATATTATAACTACTGTAATTAGTATTATTATAATGTAAAATTATAAAGAAAAAATGTTTAGACATTATTATAGACATTTTCATTCTGTAAATTAAATAATTTTATTTCATTTAAATAAATATCTATTTTTAAATATTTTTTTCTCTCTACATTATTTATCTAATTCTCACAATATATTAAGATCATACCGGGACCCCGAGCCTCGGCTCTGTAATTAAGTTAAAAAAAAAAATTCATTATTATTGATAAATATATATCGTAATTTATAATTATAAAATATTATTAAAATATATATTTTTAATTTTATTTCGAAATTAAATAAAAAATTTTAAAATATTTTAAATATAAAAAAAATATATATTTTTAATTTTATTTCGAAATTAAATAAAAAATTTTAAAATATTTTAAATATAAAAAAAATATTAATACAATATTCTTTAAAAAAAGGCGGGAGTCAAATTTCAATATAAATGTCATTTGTGATGTCATCAATATATAAATTAATAATAAATAATATTAATAAATATTAAATTTAATAAAAGAACAATGAATAAATAAATATAAAATAGTAATTTATTAAAATGTAAACAATAGATAAAAAGAAAAAAAATAACAAATTCATTATTTTCATTTTCATTTTTAAATAACGATTCACCCGGAGAGTTTCGAACCGACGAAATCCACTCGTTAAAACATCTCTCTAGCCACTGTACTATATATGTTTAGATAAAAAATTGTCATTTTTTTACTGTCTTAGCAGGCAGATTTGATGTTTTTTATTTTATTTTTTTTTTTTTGAGAGAGATTAATAAATATCTATATATATTTTATTAAAAATAAATATTTTTAATTTTATTTCGAAATTAAATAATAAATTTTAAAATATTTTAAATAAAAAAAAATATTAATACAAATAAAAATGGAGGCCAATTTTGACGTTTTCCATATATAATTTTCAATTAAGAAATTAATAATGAAGCTGAATGTTTCAAGAGATATCATCAATAAAACTTAATTTTTCTTTATAAATACTATATCTAGTGTAAATTTGAAAAAAATCGTTAGAGCGGTTTTTGAGAACCAATATATATAGAAAGATAGATATATACAATTTTAGCTAGCATAATAAGATAAGATGCGAATAAAATATAATTCGGAAATTTTATTAATTAGGTTCTTGCATTTATTGTGATTATTGTTTGACTTTAAATTGGCATTTATTCAGAAAATTGGTAAAATTCAAAATATTTTCTATTTCTTTCTTCAACTTTTTACCCATCTTTCTTGCAACATGGCGATAAAGTGTCTAAAGAACGATGTTGGTTTGGCAGCGATCCAATCATCAATCCATTTTCGCACTTCTTCAGAATATCGAAACCGTGTGCAAGCCAAGTCCGACCGCATCGATATGAACAATTGTTAATCTGAAGGCGAAATGTCTGGTGAGTACTTTGAGTGCGGTAAAACATCCCATTCGAGTTGCAAGAGTATCCTTCACAACTCTTGCAACATGTCGCCGAGCGTTGTCTTGCAATAGGATGACTTTTGCCTCTGTTACTCACTAATGCTGATCGTCATCAATTTGTTTAGTTGACGGTAGACATCTTCAGTTACAGTTTCAAGCGGGGTTTTATCAGCTAGTAATACAAAACACCTTGCTGATCCCACCATATGCACAGCAAGACTTTAAGGTCATGAATATTCCGCTTTGGTATCAATGTGAATGGCTCTCCTTAACTAAGTCATAACTTTTATAATTGTGAAGATGAAAAAAGAAGATAACATATATGTCTGATATTAGATGAAATAAAGTGCATATTGGTAAAAAATTTATGACAATACACGACTTCAAGTAGTGGCAAATTAAGTTCGTTTGGGGCACTGATATTGTATATGCAATTATTTTTGTTTCCTACTACGTATTTGAAATTTTTAAAAATAAAAATAGAAGAATTTTGAAAATTTTTCTTTATTTTTAAATAGATTAAACAAAAAAAATAATATTCATAAATTATATGAAAATATATTTTGTAAATTTTTATATATAAATTATAATCATAATCTGGACGACCTAGTCCTATACGTTCGAAAAAGATATGTAAAAAATATTATAATTTTTTACTTGGAAAGATTTTAACTTCTTGTGTTACTAGTGGGTAAACCGGCATAGAGTTCTAGTTACAAACTCATTGAAGATTTGGAAGAAATTAATTGATCAAAACTGAAATTCCTGACTAATGCCTAAATGATTGGTTATCTTTTTATGTGTGCGAGGATGATAAAAATACTTTCAAAATTTTAATTTATATATACTTACATACATGTTTAAGTAATATTATCAGATATTCTTTTAAAGAGTATATATATATATATATATATATAGTAATTGTAATAGTAAAGTTTTATAATTAAAATGGAATTTATTTCAGATGAAGATTTTATATGCATGCATCCTAATTATTTTACCAACTTTAATTGATTGCCGGGATTATTGTAGTGTATGTAAAGATCATACCATGTGCATATATCCAGGAGTAAGTAGTACAAATTTCTATTCAATTGTATTTAATTTAAAATGTATTATAAATTAATATTTACAAAATATTTATTTATTTATTTTATTAGGTTAATAGTCTCGGAAAATGCAATAAAATTTTATATAGAGGTGTTAATCAAAATGATATTCAGGTCATTTTAGATGCCCACAATAATCTACGGTCCAAATTGGCTCAAGGAAAAGAGACTCGGGGTGTCGGTGGTTGTCAACCTAGTGCTCAAAATATGCGAAAAATGGTCAATATAATTTTTACTATCCTTACAATAATAATTTTATTAATATTTAGTTTAAATTATATTATATTTTTAAATTTATTAATTTTATTTTCTGATGAAATTAATTGGTTGTTTTTAGGAATGGAATGCTGAATTAGCTACAATTGCACAAAGATGGGTGGACCAATGTGTATTTGGACATGATTCTTGCAGAAATACAGGTACATTATTCATTAATGGAAAAAAATCGATATTAAGTAAGAGATCTCTTATTTAAGATTTATTGTTTTGAAAAATTTAGAAACTGTGTGTGTGTGTGTGTCAATATTATTTAAATATTAAAAATTAATTCAATTAAAAATATAAAGTGAATGAATATAAATTTCACCATTCATACTCATATATAATTTATTAAAAAACTTTAATAATTTTTATCTCAATCAGATGTATGGATTGGCCAAAATATGTACAAGTTTTCTTCTTCAAATAACCGAGGCAATGATCCTGATTTTAAAGGGGCTTCAACTTCATGGTGGAATGAAGTTGTAAATTTTTCCAAAAATGATATAGACCCGTTCACGTAAAGAAAATTATCTATTTCATATATTTATAATAATAAAAAATTATATTTAGTATAAATAAAATAAAAAAAAATCAATTATTTATCAATAGGTTTCAAAGTAAATATGGCCACTATTCTCAAATGGCTTGGGCAGATACTTATCAAATTGGTTGTGGATATATTCATACCATTAGCGTAAGTAGAATCCATAATTAAAATTTTCAATTTTTAAATATTTAACCTTTGAAGTATTAATAAACTGATATAAATCAATTTATAAATTTTCTTTTAATTATTATAGGCGAATAATTGGTTTGATAAAACTTATGGATGTAATTATGGACCAAGTGGTAATTATAAAGGAAGGGCAATGTACAAAATAGGATCTCCATGCAGCGCCTGTCCAGCTGGAACGAGATGCAACCAAGGAACAAAATTGTGTGAATAAACCAGAAATCCAAATCACAACAAATAACAAATGTGTTTCTGTGCATTGAAAGGGAATGTATATCTTTGATGCCTAATAAAAGATTATAATTTTTAGATTTAAATATCTTTCTTAAATAATCCTAGAATATGATTATGATCCTCCTGAGATTATAAATTTTTTGTATTTGTTGAATAATATAATATGTAAGATTTTTCAGTTAATATAAATCGGTAAAAGATAAGGATATCTAATTTAAATCTGTTTTCAAGTTAATGATTTAGAAAAAATCATCAGTCAATTTGTAGAAGTCTAATTTTTTAATTATTATTTATTTTATTATTTCATAATTAGAATTATAAATGAATAGATCACGTAGTTCAAATAAGTAATAAATTAATTTATGTTGAAAAGTCCGTTAAGTAAATATAAAAGTAGATATCAAATTGCTGGGGAGAGAATTGGAAATGTATGGAGATGGTTTGCTTTTAGGATAGGAATAGCTGGAAAATTGTAAAGAATAATGAATGCCAAGAACATTTCTCCAATAAGTATTATATTATTCTAATTCTCTCATGTATTCTTACATTTTGTCTGCCCATCACTTCCTTGATTCACCCAGCCCAATTGTTCTTCTCTTAAAAAAGCTTATCGCCAATATTTCATCATCGACGTGTCCCACCAATTTGACTCTTTTTCATTTTGTAATTCTAACTGTGGTTTGAAATTCACCTAGGTCATGAGATTCTTTGTTATACAATATTCTACATTAATATTATTTCAATCTATGGTATTTTAACTCTACATTACATCCATTGTAATAAGAACGACAAAATATAACTTTATACATTCTTATATATTTATATATATAGTGTTTTAAATTTACAGACTTATTGCCATCTACCTCATCCCAACCTCCATTTGCTTTTACCCCGGTAATCTCCTTCGCTTAGGTTCCTCTTTTACATAGCTCTAATCCAAGCCTTCCATTCAAGTTTTTCTGGGACAGCAACTTATTCTTTTTCTTCCCGATCTCCACATTTTTATAATTTCGATAATAATAAGACCCTTTGCCAGTTTTAATTCTGGTATCACTCACTGATGTGACCAAAGTAATAACTCACTGTCCCTAAGAATATTGAGCCTAAACAACAACCTAAAGATTTTCATCATATGAAATATTCGATATGGAAAGTATAGTAAAGATTTGAATTTGAACAAGTTAAAAACCCTATTAAAATATGAATATTTATTATAAATTGAAATATATCAAGAAATTTACTTTAAATTTTAATTTTTATTATAAATAATATTGACAAACTAACTAATCTCTTGAATTATTTTATTTGAAATTCATTTGCTCATAATTATTTTTTTAAGCTTAACAAATAAGGAAAAACAAATATACTATGTGATTAAATGATTAAGGATATTTTAAAGATATATGTGGATAATATACACATGTACGATAAGAGAATACTAAAAATATCAAATTAATCATAAATGCATTTATTTGGAATTTATTTAATAAGCAAAATCAACAATTAATTTTTCTGATAAAATTTGTCGATTTTATTATTTATATTTTTCAATATATTTAATTTTCTTAATTGATAAGGTTTCATTTAAAAACTCTTTCACCTGAAATACTTTAATTCATTTCTTAAAACAATTTCGTGATGGACAATTCTGTGGTGAGTATGATTAATTAAAAATTTTGACATGTAAATGAATAATCCTTAACTAACAAAAAATTTGATGTTGAATTAAATAAACAGTTATTTATAAAAAATAATTAAAATGATTTATTGAAAAAAATAAATTTTAACATTTAGGAAAAATATTTCTTTTAATTCCAAGGAGGAATATTAAAATTTTCTAATGTGATAGTAACTAAATAATTGAACATTACGAACGGGAATAAACTATAATTCGAAAATTTATTTTGTCTTTTTACATATTTGTTTATAAATTTGTCTTAATGTAAGTTTATAGTGTCATCATCATAAAAAGATGTGCTAAAACCTCACCCACTCACTGAAACACTCTCATATAAAATCCTGACTAATGCCCAACTGATTGGTTATATTTTCATGAGAATGATAAAAATTCTTTCAAAACTTTAATTTATATATACTTACATATAGAGGGTAATTTTTCCCGGATTATTTTCGTTCCCGGGAAACGGGAAATTTAAAAAAATACTAAATTTGAGGTGGAAATTGTAAAAATTTTACTAAAAAGTTAAATAAATGTTGTTTTTGCAAAAAAATAAAATAAATTTAATTCAAAAAATTTTGTTTTTCTTATTTTGGTTTTTCTTTACTGTATATATCTAAAAAGATGGAAAACTGATACTCTGAGTGTATGATTTGGATGTTTTTGCTATTTTTTATATAGAACGCTTATCTAGGGATATGGGATGGGAATTAAAACAGACCCAAGCTTGTGAAATCGAATTTTAAGCCTAAAAGTTGATTGACAGTTAAAGGTATGACATTTTCTATTACACGTGCAGATATATAACTATATATGTAAAAAATTTAAATACAAAATAATTTGGCAATTGCCGTCTACCAGAGTTCACTGTAAAAAAACTCAAAAAATAGAAAAATTTTAAAGCAAAATTAAAGAGAGAGTAAGAAAGAAAAAGAAAAAAAAATTATAACAAAAGACAAATGTATGTATGTACACTTGTATTTTATATTTATTACGACTATTTCAGTTAACAAACAAATATTTCGGTAACGGCATCATAATCAGCATGAAAAATAATTTGCTTTTTTTCCCGGGGGAAATGTTTCGTTTTTTCCAGGGAAACGGGAAATAAAAATTAAAGAATAAAATAACCCTCTACTTACATACATGTATAAGTACAATTATCAGATTTTCTTTTAAAGAGTATATATATATATATATATATATATATATATAGTAAAATTGTTATAGTAAAAATTATTATAATTTAAATCGAATTTATTTCAGATGAAGATTTTATATGCATGCATACTAATTATTTTACCAACTTTAATTGATTGTCGGGATTATTGTAGTGTATGTAAAGATCATACCAAGTGCATATATCCAGGAGTAAGTAGTACAAATTTCAATTCAATTGTATTAAATTTAAAATGTATTATAAATTAATATTTACAAAATATTTATTTATTTATTTTATTAGGTTAATAGTCTCGGTAGATGCAATAAAATTTTATATAGAGGAGTTAATCAAAATGATATTCAGGTCATTTTAGATGCCCACAATGATCTACGATCCAAATTGGCTCAAGGAAAAGAAACTCGGGGTGTCGGTGGTGGTCAACCTAGTGCTCAAAATATGCGAAAAATGGTCAATATAATTTTTACTATCCTTACAATAATAATTTTATTAATATTTAGTTTAAATTATATTATATTTTTAAATTTATTAATTTTATTTTCTGATGAAATTAATTGATTGTTTTTAGGAATGGAATGCTGAATTAGCTACAATTGCACAAAGATGGGCGGACCAATGTGTATTTGGACATGATTCTTGCAGAAATACAGGTACATTATCTCTTATTTAAATATTATAAATTAATTCAATTAAAAATATAAAGTGAATGAATATAAATTTCACCATATATATTCATATATAATTTATTAAAAAACTTTAATAATTTTTATCTCAATCAGATGTATCGATTGGTCAAAATGTACACAAGTTTTCTTCTTCAAATAACCGAGGCAATGATCCTGATTTTAAAGGTGCTTCAACTTCATGGTGGAATGAAGTTGTAAATTTTTCCAAAAATAATATCGGCTCGTTCAAGTAAAGAAAATTATCTATCTCATATATATATAACAATAAAAAATTATTTTAAGTATAAAAAAAAATCAATTATTTATCAATAGGTTTCAAAGTAAATATGGCCATTATTCTCAAATGGCTTGGGCAGATACTTATCAAATTGGTTGTGGATATATTCATACCATTAGCGTAAGTAGAATCCATAATTAAAATTTTCAATTTTTAAATATTTAACCTTTGAAGTATTAATAAAATGATATAAATCAGTTTGTAAAATTTCTTTTAATTATTATAGGCGAATAATTGGTTTGATAAAACTTATGCATGTAATTATGGACCAAGTGGTAATTATAAAGGAAGGGCAATGTACAAAATAGGATCTCCTTGCAGCGCCTGTCCAGCTGGAACGAAATGTAACCAAGGAACAAAATTGTGTGAATAAATAACAAAACTGTTTTTTCTGTTCATTGAAAGGAAATGTATATCTGTGATGCCTAATAAAATTAATAATTTTTAGTTGTAAATAATTTTCTTAAAATATCCTAGAATATGATTATGATCCTCTTTTTCCCCCCACAACCTCTTCTTTTTTAAAAATACACATTATTATTATTTTTTTAATAAGAAAATTTATTTTTTTTTGATATATATTTTCTTTTTCCGAGTATAAAATTGTTGTGATTTTTGCATTATAAGTCGTATGATGATTTAATTTCTGTCACATCCATGTTAAAAGAAGGGTATTGGGGGAAAGATAATCTCACATCAAAATGCTGTATTAGTGGAAGGCTTTTCATTTAAATATTCAGTTAATATTAATTGGTAAAAGATTATTATTTGTTAGTTTATTAATATGTATTATTTGTTTTATGGATGTCTCCGCTTCGCGAACTCTCTCCTGGTCAGCTAATCTGCCTCCTTTAGTACCCGTGAGACCATCGCACTCAACACGTCCTGGTATTAGGTTCTCGGAGGTCGTCCCTGCTTCCTCTTCTCAATGGGAACCTAGTAGTACACACCCTTAAGCCATTTTTCCTCTGCTGTTATCATAAAATGACCATATCATTGCAGCCGCTTCATCTCGTTTCGCACGTCGTCGAGACTGACAGTTCTGCCTCCAGAAATCCATTTCAAGGGCATGGAGCCTTTGTGATTCCCTTTTGTTTATTTCCCAAGTCTCGACCCCATAAATATAGACTAGACCAAGAAGTATATAATCTTCTTTGTGTTTCTAGTGACCAGGTTCGCAGCCTTCTTTTTATTCCCCAGTCCAATTTTATTTTCAATTTCCCCCAACCTCTTCGTATTGGATGTCAGAGTGTTTCCCAGATACTTTCAACCATCCCATCAATGTCCAAATCTTTCTTTTCCTCATTTTCCACTTTAAGGTATTCCGTTTTGTTAAAATTAATAACTAATTATTGGATTCATTATTGAATTCATTTTCGGTCCTCACATAACTCTCACGTTCTATATCAAGGTTTTCGATTTCTGCCTTGTGATAACATAATGAATTATTGATGTAAATCGGAGTATAGATTTATTCTTAAACCACCTGTTCTGGAACGTAAGGGAGTATTGCTGGCGCGCTCAAACTTCTGCCGTTGACATCCAGTGTTTGTTTGCCGTGAGGGCCCACAGAAAGATCAAATCTGTGATTTCCGTTTTATTTTTCCTTTATTCAATCTTTTTCAAGGCTTTTACGGGATATTTTGCAATTTATTTTGCTTTTGCTGTGTGACGAAGAGCAGTTCTAACGACTGAGGTGATTTACGTTTGTAGATTTTATTTGCACTCACGGTCATTCGGACACTAGAAGTCTTCCTTTGCTCTTGAGACCGTTGAATCTCTATTAGCAAGAAGAAAAGAAGTGGGGAATAGAAATAGAACTCTAGAGTTTTTCAAGAGCAACTTGTTATTAGAATTATTGAAAGATAATGTATCTGATACAAGTAGTGTAAAGAATATCAGATACAGCTAGAAACCTCTTGAATTTCAGCCCACATGTTCACCCCCAGCCGGCAAATAGCTTGAACTTGAAGCCCCGATAGGATATCAGGATTTATATTAATTTTATAAAAAATAAGTTAATAATTATTGGTTGAGAGAAATTAATTCCATATTGATGTTTGTAAATAAAGAATTTAAGGAATGGAAAAGGGAGGAGTGGAGTGGGTTATTTGGACAGTACCTGTAATAACCTCTGCGCCGGTCGGACTAAAGATTTAATAATATTAATTATTAAAATAAAATAAATCCATTAACAAGTTCAAAAACCCGTCAATATTAATTATGACCTACCGCATCCCTTTAGGTAGCTACTGAAGCCATAAGTGCCCTATTTAATAGAACAACTCAAGCTTTATATGTTGATATAAAACTCGAAAAAGTGAAGAGTGAAAAATTAACTAGAATCGAAAGCTCCATGCCACACCTCCGCCTCGCACTAGTTTCATAATTCAACTCCTATTTTCCATTTTATATTCCTAACTATGATAAAGATACATAAAGATCATGGAATTCTTTGTTATGCAATATTCTACATTATCCTTTTTCCGTCGATAGATGCTTCAAAGAATCCTATTTTCAAATATTTTAAAACTATGGATTCCAGCTTGTATAATGATAAATTTTAATAAATTTTAATAATTCCGATAATAATTTTGTAGATATAAGCTATTTCACCTCATAATTACTGACACCACCAGGTTGTAATTCTCATTTAAATTATTTTCTAATATTATTAACTTTTATGATTATACATAAATCCTGATATTTGATATTTACCTTTTCAAATCCCACTTTAAGCTGTTGACTTCTTTTACTAAATATTTTGTCTTTGCACTATAATTTCGAGTCATATATTGTGTTTATAAAAAAATAAATAAGATAGCAAGTAAAAGGAAATAAGGAAATTTAGATAATTTAGCATGGACTTTATCATTATTTAAATACTTAACTGATAACGTAGACTCCATATAAAAATAGACTGATTAAAATCACAAATAAGTAAAAAAAAAAATGTTTAAGTAAATACTTTTCAATAAATTACATGTACAAATATTATTTCTTTGTATATTTTTTTCCTAATTTGGAAATAAATATTTAAATAGTATTTTTTGTATAATTTAACTTTAAATAATGATACATTAATATCTTTTTAAAACATTTTACTCTTGGCTACAGCATTTACATTCCCCAAATGTCTTTATACTTTATTCCAGATTCATTCAATTTTTATCTTCTCCTAATTCCATCAGATCTACGATTGTATGTCCATTGATCTTTACAGAGATGAGAGGTACAACTTTCTATTATTTAATTAACAATACCTACCATATTCATAATCTATATTCGTACTACTCCTAATTGCTATGATTATCAAAAGATTCTTTAGCCTAATAATGAAGAATACTTGTCATGTAAAATAAAAAAAATTTAAAACAGTTGTCATTCATTTTGTTATAATTGTTGCTACTTATAAATTCTAAATTAGTCACTTTACTTTAATTTAACCATATTATTAAAAGCTAATTAAATAAAACGACAATTAAAGAATGCAAAAATAGTTATTTATAATAATAATAGGTCAAGTAAAAAGTTCGTGACCTTTTTCCAATAGATAACTTCAAATTACTCCGAAAACATAATACATCGTAGCGCCACCACAAAATGCTCATTAAAAAGGTAACACTTTGAGTGTTTAATATTAAAACATTGAAATTGGCTTAGTAGTTAGAAAACATAATATTAAAAATACATTATATTTAAATTAAATTTAAATAATTAAATTATAAATGAAGTATAATTGAATTGGATTAATTAATTAATTAATCAAAAAATAAATTTCCAGTATAGTATGGTTATTAAATTTAATTAATTAATTAACATATGGCATATTAAATTTAAATTTAAATCCTTTACCTTAATTTTTAAGTTAAATTTAAAAATTTAAAAAATTAATTCGGGTGTTTGGCTCTTTGTTGATGACACCACGTCAAGTGCTGGCGCGTGATTTCCAGTCAACGTGTTAAAAATGTAAAAAATTAATTCCGGTACTTTCAGCGTTTCAATTAAGCTGAAATTCTATAATATATATATAGCAGTTTTATACAATTTTTAATCATGTGAAAAAATATCAAAACGTGGTAAGTAATGACTCTTCCGAATGAGCTTAATTTCTCAAAAGTTGATAGAAAACTACAAATTTTGAATAATGCCCGTGTCCAAATTTCATTATTCTAACTCATACCGTTTTTACGTAATCTTGTCTATATACATACACACAGAGAGAGAGAGACAGACAGACATATTTTTCTCAAGCTTATTGAAAAAGACTCAGGGACCTACAAAACTCTTGCGAGATAGTAAAAATTTGTGATGGTACTATTTCAAAAACTTCTGGAAAAAAATAATTCATTCACTTTCGTTTTGGAAATATTGATGTGAAGGATTAGTTGCCAGGCCTGGTTATTAAAAAATTGATTTCAAAGAGGAATGACACGCTATTTATGTTTCATTTTAAAAATAAAGCAGAACTAACTGCATTAAAAATATTTCTAATTTTATCAAATATAGGTATTGAATGGATATAGGGATATTTGGAGAGTTGTTGTATCAAAGAAAGTAGCGACACAGAAAATTATATTTAAAATAAATATAATCATTATTTTTTAAAAAAATTGAAACTAGAGAAATTATTAAAAATATATATTAAATATATTTATACCATATACTCTCCCACATTATTTATATGTATGTATTGTATAAAAATAAATGTATAGAACATATTAGGCTTAATATAATAAAGGTTATAAAAATATATACACATATAATTTCTGAATATAAATAAATTAACTTTATCTGAATTATAATTAAAGTTTAAAATGTAAAATGATGTCCATTAAATGGATGAATTGATAAATATGTATATATTTTAAAGTAGGAGTTTATATTTTATCTTTTTATTTACTATATATGGATTTATGAAGTAGTAGTTATATAATTGTTTGATTACTAATAAGAAACAAAAGTTATCAAATCTAATTAAAATTATTTAAAATTAATGATAAAATAAAATAAGTTGACCTGTGGCCAGGTCCGAACCGACAGACGGTTTGAAATAAATTAATTTCCAGCTACAGAAACAATTTCAAATAATTTTAATATATCTATTAATGTAATGAAAAACATGGATATAACATAAATATTTTTTATTTTATTTTATTTATAATATATATGTAATACCAGGCTGTGACGTCATGAATGGCTGGATGACGTCATATAATTTTAAATTAAGAAAAAACTAATAAAGATGATTTTTCTCGAGGATAAAACCAATACAAAGTGCATGATGGTTCGTGGTGATATGTAAAAAAAAATCTCCTCATGTGAAATTTGGTGTGAAAATAACCCTTCCCTTCCTATCGTCGATCGCTAATACTACCACTTCCGGTTTCCGGATTTGCACCAAAAGTTGATCAATTCATCCCATACCAAATTTCATCAAAATCCGTTGAGTCGTTCAGGACGGACGGGCGGACGGACGGACAGACATCATGCTAAAAATACCTTTTTCTGTTAAGAAAATGCATGATTCGTGGAGATATGTAAAAATCTCCACATGTGAAATTTGGTGTGAAAACAATACCTCCCTTACTATCGTCGGTCGGTAAAAATATAAAAATCTATGTTTATGGTTGAAAGAAGTTTGCATAGAAATGAATTCACTATATGGGATATAATTTACTTAAATATTTGAAGTTGTTTTAAGTAAAAATATTTATTATAAATTGAAATATGCAAAAATTTACCCTTGATTTTTAATTTTTATTATCAAATTAATCTATAAAATGATTTCATTTGAAGTTCAATTGCTCATAAATAATTTTTTTATGCTAAATAAATAAGGAAAACAATTTTAATAAATGATTAAAATATATTTTTTGATAATATCTACTAAATTATAATAATTATAATAATTTAAAATTTCGAAAAAAATATATTTTAAAGATATTTGTTGATAATATCTTCAAATATAAAATTGATCCTAATCAAAGATTCTTGTTGAGATTTAATAAAAAATATCAACAATTTTTTTCTATGATAATATATTTCCGATTATTTATTTATTTTTTGTATTTGATAAAAATTCATTTAAAAAGTGATTCGCCTAAGATACTTACATTTATTTCCTAAAACAAAATCATGATGGACAATACTGTGGTGAGTATAAATAATTAAAACCTTTGACATGTGTATGTATAATATTGAACTAAAAAAATTTTGATGTGGAATTAAATAAATAGCTATTTATTTAAAAATATTTTAATTTCTTGATATAATTTGTATATTTAAGATGATTTATTAGAAAAATATCTTACAGTTTTGAATAAAAATTTATTTTGATTCGGAAATTTTTTTTTAAATTTTTTTTTCTATTTTTTCTCCACATTGGTTTATGAATTTAACTTAACTTAAGTTTTTAATGTCTTCATCATAAAAAGAGATACGACTGACTAGTCAAATGTACTCAAAACGTTTTCATCTTTGAAGGTAATGATTTTCTGAAAATGCCATGCAAGTATGATTTGATATAATTCCATCATATAAATAAATGATAATTATTAATTAAGGAGATAAAAAGAAAGAGAACAGTGCATATGACAAGAAATGGTGCATATAAATAATGATCAGTTATTGGATAAAACAAATGGAAGTGAAACTAATTTTTGATCAAAAATTTCAACTTCGTGATAAAACACGACTTCAAACACACATACTCATCAATGAAGAGTTCGAAGATATTGATTAAACAACATTGAAACTTGGAAACAAAGTTGTACCAAAAAAGCTTGAAACAAAAGCTCCTGATTATTTTTGATTCACACAGATTTTTATGAATATGGATAATTTATATAATTGGAATAAAATTGTAATGGGCCGCGTACTTACTTGCACCAATGCTAGAAAGAAGGTACGAGATCATGCCACCTATATACGACGAATGTGTTAATTGTTTATTAAAAACATCATTTAATTTAATTCAAATATAATTTATTTCATTTAGTTACAATTATTAAATTTATATTAATCCAGTTAATTATAATTTATATTATTTAATTTAATTATTCAATCAATTTTACATTAATTCTTTTAATTATAACTCATTTAATTCAACTTGCTTATTTAATTAATTTTATATTAATTCGGTTAATTATAATTCATATTATTTACTTTATTTATTCAATCAATTTTACATTAACTTATTTAATATATCTTATCCAAATTAATTCATTTATTTAATCAATTTCATACGAATTTATTCAAATGCATTTGATATAATTAAATTTGCTTTACTCACACTTTCCTGGCCAGGAGCACAGATTCACTAAACAGATCAAAATTAACACACACATCTTATAATTATCGATAATTCAATCACTTATTCTCTCGTGTACATTCTTCCCTGCCTGCCACACTCTCTGCCGCTTTTGGTTCATCTCACCTTGAGCCTCCCCTCCTTCCCCTTTCGCCATCTCCTTCTCTCATCCTCTGTCTCCGTTGCACCCATTAGTAATCTTTCTTTTCTTACATAACGATCACCTTTGATCAGTGGACAACGATTATATTTTTCCCACGGCTTATGAAATGCAAACTCAACTTCCTTCTTCTTATACTAACCCATTCTTAATTTATGACATAATGTATTTTATATAATCTATTCCCACACATTCTAAAGATAACATAATAATATATTTCCATTACACTAAGATAATATATTTTCAATATATCAAATATAATACATCTCCATCACACCAAGACAATATATCTCCACTATATTACACTCCCCCACCCTTTAAAAAAGATTGTTTCGGGGTAAAGTTTTTTCCCGAAACAATCCTTTTCAACAGTTCGACCCCTCCTCTGTTTTGTCTATGTCCACATCACTTCCCAGTTGATTCTGCAGTTTCCCGGCCTTCCTCTTCCTCCGTGTACACTTCTTCCACCAAAGATACCCCACCAGTCCACACAGACTCACTAAAACTGCTCCACCACCGGTCCCGCCAGCGATAAGATGCTGTTTCCTTTTGCTCTGTATCAACCTCGCCTCCTCCCGCAACCTGGATAATGGAACACTCATCGAGGTCCTTCCCAACTCAGCTCTTATCGACTCCAAGCTTTTCAGTCCCTCCGCCATTATTGTGTTCTCCTTACGTGATGTCTCTGTTATTAGGGGTTCTTCTTTATGGCCGGTAAATATCACTGGAGTTGTTATCGTGACTCTCGATTGACCCGCGCTCCTAGACATCAACAGATGTTGATTTGTATATAGCTGACATCCCTCCGGAACGGTAACGATGCCTTGTTGATGTAGTTGGATATCATCGAATCTAGGTTTGCTATTGGTACGGCAACTTTGCCGGGCCACTTGAGGTCGTGATATACTATAATACCAATGGGAACCAGAATATGATGGTTCCCAAAAATCAGTAACCGCCCCTAATAACACTTCCCATGAGCAGTAACTGTCTAGATGCTCCGCCTGTTTGAAGAAGAGGGCGCTGACACAACTGAGTTGGGATCGGGCTACGAGTGGAATAGGCTGTTGACACACCATAGGCTCCCGTCCTCGGCAGTTGTCCACATATCTATGTTCTAGCGTGGTATATTTTTGGTGGTCATGCGTTACTAGGATCCACGGGGAAATTTTCACTAACTTGGTCCTCACTCCCCCCCGAGCTGTAGGCACCACATGAACGAAATATATTGTTCCTGACTGGGATACTGTCTTCAACGGAAGGGAGATCACGAAACGGATAGCGTCCCTGACACTATACACTTTCACTAATGAGGTGTCATAGTACTTATAAATAAATCGTAATTCTAGCGGGGTCAGCCATTCTTGTCCTTCGGGGAGTTTCTTATTTATATCTATCATTAATTCTAATAACATTTTTGGGTTGATCAATCGCGCATCGAGGCGTCCCGCTGCCGCCGATTGAACAATCCCGAGGATATCCTCTAACCAGTTTCGAACTGACGTCACTGCTTGCCCCAGGCGTCGTGTCTTAGTCATTAATTCTAACGCTTCTTGAAAAAATTTTTCGGCTGCGTTTTGCCGTCCAAGTGTCGAATTAAAATTTTGGTCTATCAAAGTGGCTAATTCCAATAATGTTCTAGCATGTTGTTTAATCAAGTCGAAATTTTGATTAGTTTTATGGTCGAGTTGGTCTAATGCTGTAATTTGATCATCGAAGTAATGACTCATTTGTTCATTAACTTCATTTAAATTTTGTAATCTGGTATTCAATTCCACCAGATCTTCATTATCTAAAGTTCCGAAAATGAATTTTAAAACGTGCCCCCCCGCGTCCACCAGACCACGTCGACTTCGCGCCGGGGGTAGCATTTCACTCAAATGTGAAATAATCCCCTCCGTCATCTCGAAACTGGTCTTAATATAGGACATATCCTCCTTAAAATCTATTGTCTTCAAAGGTTCTCCTTCCAAGAGAGCGTATCGGTCATCCTGTAATTTCTCCAGAGAATCCCTGATGACCGATACCTTCCCTTGAATCTCTTTCACGTCGACTTCCGTTACAATCCGCCACTCATCTCCCGTAATTATCACATCGTCGACTGGTTCAAAATAGACTCCCAGTGGCATTATCTCCTCCCTCTCCCTCGCCTGCTTCCCCATCGCATCGTTAGTTTGGCCTGTGAGAGAAGAAACAAAGAAACATTACTCCTTTTTTTTATGGAAATTCCAAATGGTTCTCTTTTTAGGACGCCCTACCCCTCTCTTTTTTGGTGGGACTCCAACGGGTGGTTTACTCGTATTAGGGTTCTTTGTCGCCCCGGCTGTTGTGGGAGGTCTTGTCCCCGGGCTACTGGTACTGGGTTGGGCCTCCACGCTACCCCTAACCGGGACATCTCTATTGGGTGGTGTGTGAGGAGGGTGTGCATTCTGGTCCCGAGCATTGGGTGATTTCTCCGGGCTAGCCGGGGAATCTATATCCTCCCACCCCTCCTCCCTTTGACTTTCTTCATCCTGCGAAGTTTGTCCTGTTTCCCCTTGAGTAACGTGCTCACCGGTCTCTGTCTCCTGTCGCCCAGACTCTGGATCTCTTCTGTCAATTCTGAGGGATTCCTCTTCCCTTAGTGCCTCTGCGATGTCTATTTCATCTTGGCTTTCTAAATTAATTACAGGGGGTGTTTCTTTCTCCCCTTCTGGCTCGATCTCCTCTATCTCGCTGGGTCTTGCGGAATAATCTAGTTGTCCTACTCCATTCCAATTGGGCTGGGAGTCATTCTGTTCTCGCCACGGGCTCAATGAAATGTCCTCTTCCCCTGACCACACATCGTCATCCGAATCGCTCTCCCAAATTCGGTTTTTCTCCTCTTCATCATCAGTTGGCGTTGGGGTTCCAATGGCCGCTGGTGTGTATACGTGTACTCTCACCGGGTAGTCGGGGGTTAGCTCTTTTAGCCACTTCTTGACTTGTACCCATTTGAGGCCGTCCATTCCGCATCCTAAGCGCGGAACCGCCAATGCTGGGATTCCTACCTCGGTCGCCTTCAGTAGAAGGTTCTTGATTGTCATTTTCACGTTTTCAGGGCGCGGCTTGTCACTCGCTTTTGTTTTCGTGACACAGTGAAGTATTACTCTATCTGGGTGGTATTGTACTAGGATCTCTCCGATGGTTGGTTCTGGGATCTTTTCGCAAGGGTGCCTCGGATAGGTGTCTCGTATAGTTTTTGCAACACCTTGGGACATGCGTAAGTCGGCCGATACGCAATGAGCTAGGGCGTAATTTTTGGGTGCCATCAACATATCTCCCGTGTGTTCATATACACGGTTCACTCCGCGGCGTTCTATATTGGCTGGTTTTAAACGATTCACATGTATGTTGACAATCTTAGTGGGGCTCCACCACACTCCATATACCACTTCGGAATTTTTTGTCGCTATTGTGTAGGGGCCCTTCCAAGGCTTATAAAATTTCCGAGCTTCTGACTCTTTCAGAACGGGGTTGTATACATATACTTCATCCCCTACCTCGAACCTTCGGAATTTTCGATGTTTATTAGCCTGTTTCCTGCTCGCCTGTAACCTGGCTTCCGACTGATTTATCGACCGTTGTTGTAGATGTTCTATCCGGTCACACAAGTCGTTTAGATATGCCCATCTATCTGGCTCTTCTTGATGATGTTGATTTTTTACGGTGATATTAATGTCTGTTTCCCGGCCGAATGCTAACACATTCGGCGAAAACCCAGTGCTGGAATGGGGTCCGCTCCGATAAGCCATTAACGCGTATGGCAACCAAACATCCCAGTCTTTACCGTCTGTTCTCACCCACGGTCGAAGCATCTCCTTTATTGTTTTGTGTACCCTTTCCACTCGTCCGTTCGATTCTGGATGATAGGCTGTTGTTTGTACCTTTTTTATTCCTAAACGTTGACATAGTCCCAGGAATAGTTTAGAGGTGAAATTTCTTCCTTGATCGGTTAAGATGATTTCTGGGATCCCATGCCGGCTTATTACTTCTTCCGTGAGCGCACGGATCACTCTGGCCGCTGTTTGGTTTGGTATGGGTATCGCTTCCAAGTACCGGGAGTAGTGATCTAGTACCGTCAAAAGGTATCTATTACCTCGGGTGGACTTCGGGAATTCCACGACATCTAGTGCTATCATTTGGAAGGGCCTTCTGGGGATCTCATGTGGTTGAACGGGAGCTCGAAGTCCAGTTGGCGACTTCATCTGGGTACATATACTACACTGTTTCACCCAGGACTCTACGTCCCGTTCCATTCCCTCCCAAAAATATTGTCGCTGGATTCGTGATAAGGTTCCCTGTACCCCTCTATGCCCCGCTGTGGGTCTATCATGATTCTCTTCCAATATCATGGGCACCTTTTCTCGGGGTACCATTAGACGGGTTTGGTGATCATCTACTACGTACAAACACCCATCGGATCTTGCTTGGGCTTTGCCGCTCCGTGCCCACCGCTGACAGTCCTCATCTTGATCTTGTGATTCGCGCCATTCTTTTTCGGTCGCTGTGGTTCTCAATAAAGTTCGAATCGTATGCACCTTCGACTCAGGGCCTTCCTCACTAACTTTCACCCTGCTGAGAGCATCCGCATTCCGATGTAACTTCCCCGGTCGATGTTCTACTGTATAGTCATATTCCGCCAGTCGTAGCGCCCATCGTGTCAACCGCTGTGACGGATCATGCAGACTTAACATCCATTTCAAGGCCGCGTGGTCAGTTATCAGTTGGAATTTCCTCCCATATAGGTAACACCGAAATTGTTGCGTCGCCCACACTACAGCAAGTAGTTCTTTCTCCGTTACTGTGTAGTTACTTTCGGCCTTGTTCAACGTTCGACTGGCGTACGCAATCGGCCTTTCATATCCGTCTCGACGCTGTGATAACACTGCGCCTAAAGCCTCGTTCGAGGCGTCTGTGGCCAAGATAAACGGTAGTGTGAAATCTGGATAAACGAGTACGGTGTCACTACACAGGAATTTTGTGAGAGAAAGAAACGCTTGTTCCTGGTCCTTACCCCATTGGAACTTCTGGTCTTTCTTTGTGAGGACCGTCAATGGCTTCGCAATATTAGCATACTCAGGGATAAACCTCCTGTACCACCCTGAGAGTCCCAGAAACTGTTGTATCTCTTTTACGTTTTTCGGTTGTGGGTAGTTATTAATCGCTTCCACTGTTTTTGGATCGGGTCGAACTCCATCTTTCCCCACCCGATGCCCCAGGTACCCAACTTCTCCCACCGCGAAATGACATTTCTCTAGTTGTATTTGCAGTCTTGCCTGTCGGAGGCATTCGAATACGTTTCGCAACCTTCTTTGATGTTCCGAAAATGTTGTACCAAATACTACCACATCATCTAGATATACGAAACATTCGCTTCCCTTAATTCCAGCCAACACCCGATCCATCAAGCGTTGGAAAGTAGCTGGAGCCCCGGCTAAACCGAACGGCATTCTTGCGTACTCAAAATGCCCCATAAAAGTAGTGAATGCGGTTTTCTCTCTATCTTCTGGAGCTACCTGAATTTGGTGGTACCCACTTGCCAGGTCTAGGGTAGTGAAATATTGTGCATTTCCTAAGGATTCTAGCGTCTCCGTGATATTAGGTATCGGATACACCGGAATCTTCGTTACACTGTTCAGAGCTCGGTAGTCAGTACAAAATCGATATTTAACCCTCCCGTCTGTACTCTTTTTGGGTACTAGTACTACGGGTGCTGACCATGGCGAATCTGATTCTACAATCACTCCTTCTTCTAGCATCTTCCCGATCTGTTTTTCTACTTCGGGTCTCATCGCATGCGGCACTCTATAGGGTCGTTTAAAGATGGGAGCTGATCCTTCAGTGACAATTTTATGCTTCACACCTAGTGCACAACCCAATCCCGTTGTTCCCTCTTCATACATCAATGAAGCATATTCGTTCAATAGCTCGAACATCTGATGTTGGTGATTTTCAGGCAGGTGGGTCAACTTTTCCTTGAACTTAGATACCCATTGGTGTTTGGTCTCTTGTTCAACCACCTGCACTCGGCAAATACAACTTTGGTCTAATATTGGTATCGTGCTGGCTTTGGCAAGTTGTTGGCGACGATCTATCACTGCCTTCCTACTAGATAAGTTTATTACTCTGACCGGTACACTTCCTTTCTCGACTCTCACACAAGTCCGCCCTACCCGTAACACTGGTTGCGCCAATATAACCGGTTCCACTACCATTTCTGAGCCATCTTGTGCATTATCTACCTCAGCCCAGACCACTACCTCGGACCACGCCGGAATTACTTTCCTCTGTTTTGCTCTCACGACCTCCTCTGGCAATCCTTCTACCCCGGTGACAGGCGGAATGCCACTAATGGCTTCAAATTCCGTGTCATCTTTTCTAGTGCCAATTACTCGCGCTCTCACGACCTCCTCTTGCACTTCATCTATCCCGGTGACAGGCGGAATGCCACTAATGGCTCCAAATTCCGTGTCATCAGTTTCAGTGCTGACTACTCCTCTAGGTCGTTCCAGGGGAATAATCTCCAAATTACTCCCATTCCCAACGCCCCTTTTCCCCTTCCCGTTACCTCGTGCTGTGCCGTTCCAACGGCACTCCCTTTTCTGCACATCAATCACCGCTCCCAAAGCGGTCAACACATCCATTCCCAGGAGCCCATCTCCCGCTATCCGTACATCGCAAATAATGAATGGATGCATGATTCTTCTCTTCGTCACCAGTATCGGAAGCGTTTGTTGACCACTAATGGGCAACAGATCTCCCGTAACTCCACACGCATTTCGCGGATATCCCATTACAGGGATATCTGGAATAGGAGCTTTTAAGATCGACACTTCCGACCCCGTGTCCACTAGCATCTCCAATTCCCGTCCCCCTATACTCAGTCTCACTCTAGTAGCCTTATCCGCATTGGTGTTGATTGCGGTTACCAGGAGAGATCCGAATCTCTTCGGACTCACTCTTGGGGCGGAGGGAGTCCGAACTCTTTTGGGGCCACTTGTGTATGGATGTTTTCTTCGGCCACACACTTTACCTGGGGAGGTCGGGGACACTGCCTTATAAAGTGCTCCCTACTCCCGCACCTATAGCATCCTTCACGGGGTTTGATGTTCCCTCTTTTCTCTGTACCCCCAATGGTACTATTCGGTTCCCTCTTTATGGGGCACATCCGAGCCATGTGTCCCTCCCGATTACAATTGTAACACCTGCCCCTAATCGCAGGGTTACTCGTGAACCGTGTGTTGTCTCTACGTCTCCATGGGTAGGTAAAGCGGGTTTCCGGGACATTCCTTCCCTCTTTTTCCCACCGTTGTGCAATCTGTAAGGCTCCTTCCTCGGTCGTGGGGGCTGCTACTCGGGCTTGTCTACCCGGTTCGCCTCTGAGCCCTTCTAGAAACCGAGCCAATAGGGTAATTCCTGTACCCGCCCAATCTATTCCGGCCATTGCATCTCGTAATCGATCCAGATAATCCGCTGCACTCTCTTGCGGAGTTTGACCCATAGTCAGGACCATTCTCATCCTTTGGGTGGCCGTGTCTTCCGGCTTGAACCTCGCTCTCAGTTGTTCCTTCACCCCTTCCCAAGTGATATCTCCTGGTAAATTTCTGACGACTCTCAACGCCGTTCCCTCCAGCTTCCATTCCAAGACCTCCCTCCTCTGGTCCTCGGGTATGTTACCCATTTTGGCCAATTGCTCAAATTTATTGAGGAATAGGTCTATCTGTCCTGTCCCCGTCCAGGGCGACATCCCCTCCACTATTCCCCAATTAGGGTCTCGATTGACGCGTACCTCCACGGGACCAGCCGCCCCAGTCAGATTTGATAACTGGGCCTGCAATTGTCCTAATTGTTGTTCCAAATTATGGATCTGTTCCTCCATGTTTCGTGGGGGTGCTTTCAACTTCGATGTTGAGCAAACACCAGGTCTAGGGTTTAATTTTATCGTACTCTCCCTCACTTAAATACTCCCAAATTTCCGTATCCCTGCTCTCAGAATTTTACTTTATCTTTGGTTTGAAAGGAATTAAACTATTAACAAAATATTCCCATTTTAATTAAATTTTATCGATGCAATCCTCAAAATTTTGCTTAATTATTTTACTCTCTACCCCTAAACCCTCAACCCCACACCTGACACCAGTTGTAATGGGCCGCGTACTTACTTGCACCAATGCTAGAAAGAAGGTACGAGATCATGCCACCTATATACGACGAATGTGTTAATTGTTTATTAAAAACATCATTTAATTTAATTCAAATATAATTTATTTCATTTAGTTACAATTATTAAATTTATATTAATCCAGTTAATTATAATTTATATTATTTAATTTAATTATTCAATCAATTTTACATTAATTCTTTTAATTATAACTCATTTAATTCAACTTGCTTATTTAATTAATTTTATATTAATTCGGTTAATTATAATTCATATTATTTACTTTATTTATTCAATCAATTTTACATTAACTTATTTAATATATCTTATCCAAATTAATTCATTTATTTAATCAATTTCATACGAATTTATTCAAATGCATTTGATATAATTAAATTTGCTTTACTCACACTTTCCTGGCCAGGAGCACAGATTCACTAAACAGATCAAAATTAACACACACATCTTATAATTATCGATAATTCAATCACTTATTCTCTCGTGTACATTCTTCCCTGCCTGCCACACTCTCTGCCGCTTTTGGTTCATCTCACCTTGAGCCTCCCCTCCTTCCCCTTTCGCCATCTCCTTCTCTCATCCTCTGTCTCCGTTGCACCCATTAGTAATCTTTCTTTTCTTACATAACGATCACCTTTGATCAGTGGACAACGATTATATTTTTCCCACGGCTTATGAAATGCAAACTCAACTTCCTTCTTCTTATACTAACCCATTCTTAATTTATGACATAATGTATTTTATATAATCTATTCCCACACATTCTAAAGATAACATAATAATATATTTCCATTACACTAAGATAATATATTTTCAATATATCAAATATAATACATCTCCATCACACCAAGACAATATATCTCCACTATATTACAAAATAAACTAATATTTCAGTTTACTTTTATAGATTAAGAAACATGGAAATTATAAAGCAATATTTTCTTTATTACTGGTATATATTTATTTTTATATTAAAAAAAAAAACAATTTAAACGCAAGAAATTTTCAATAAAAATTCCCAAAGTAAATTAAAAAATATAATTATATATATATATATATATATATATATATATATATATATATATATATATATATATATATATATATCAATAAACATACATGTATAAGTACAATTATCGGATTTTCTTTTAATGAGTAGTTATTGTTATTGTATTAGTAAAGTATGATAATTTTTATATTGAATTTATTTCAGATTAAGATTTTATATGCATTGATGCTAATTATTTTACCAACAATAATTGATTGCCGGGATTATTGTAGTGTATGTTCAGATCATACCATGTGCATTTATCCAGGAGTAAGTAACACAAATTTCTATTGTATTCATTTTAAATTGGACTATAAATTAATAAATATTAATTTATTTATATTTATAGGTTAATAGTCTTGGACAATGTAATCAAATTTTATATAGAGGTGTTTCTGAAAATGATATTCAAGTCATTTTAGATGCCCACAATGATCTACGGTCCAAATTGGCTCAAGGAAAAGAAACTCGGGGTGTCGGTGGTGGTCAACCTAGTGCTCAAAATATGCGTCAAATGGTTATAATATAATAAAATTCTTACTATTCTAAAAATAATAATTTTATTCGTTTTATAGTTTTTTATTTTATTAATTTTATTTTCTGATGAAATTAATTGGTTGTTTTTAGGAATGGAATGCTGAATTAGCTACAATTGCACAAAGATGGGCGGACCAATGTGTATTTGGACATGATTCTTGCCGAAATACAGGTATAGTGACGAATAAAAGAGAACACCAGTCTTGCTAAACGACTTTCTAAACATCATTAATATGTCAATCAAAATTAATGATTTTAATTTTTAATACCAATTTAACTTTAAATGAATGACAAGTTTGTTTTTATGATATTAAAAATTAATTTCTTTAATTTTGATAAACATATTAATGTTGTTTAGAAAGACACTGAGCAACACTGGTGTTCTCTTTTCTATATATTATATATATATTCATTAATGTAAATAATATCGATATAAGAGTACTGCTATTTCTGTTAAAATGTATTGAGAAATTTCAAAACTGTCAACATTATTTAAATATTAAAAAATAATTAAATTAAAAATATAAAATAAATGAATATAAATTTCACCATTCATACTTCATTAATAATTTTTAAAAAACTAAACTAATTTTTATCTCAATCAGATGGATGGATTGGTCAAAATGTGTACATGTTTTCTTCTTCAAATAACCGAGGCAATGATCCTGATTTTAAAGGGGCTGCAACCTCATGGTGGGACGAAGTTGTAAATTTTTCAAAAAATAACATCGACCCGTACAAGTAAAGAGCATTATCTTTTTCAAAAATACATTACTTGAAAATATAGGTATAAATTAATCAATTATTTATCAATAGGTTTGAAAGTAATTATGGTCATTATACTGAAATGGCTTGGGCAGATACTTATCAAATTGGTTGTGGATATATTCATACCAATAACGTAAGTAGAATCTACAATTAATTTTTTTTACCTTTTAATTTCAAATTTTCCAATTACAAAATAATTAAATTTTCTTTTTCTTAATTTGTAAGAATATGAATAAACCGATTCAAATCAATTTATTAAAATTACTTTTAATTATTATAGGTTCAGTCTTGGTTTGATAAAATGTATGTATGTAATTATGGACCCGGAGGTAACGTTATAGGGACTTCAATGTATAAAGTAGGAGCAGCATGCAGTAATTGCCCATCTGGGACAACATGTGATCAAACAACGAAATTATGTAAATAATATAAATTTATAATTTTTCTTATGAAAAAAAACAATCATACAAATATACATTAATGTTCTATCAATGTAAATAATAAATAAATATTGATTTGAAAAAATAAAATGAGTAAAAAAATGAGTAAAGAGAATTTATAAAATTACCTGTGCATTGTAATCGAATGTAAAAAAGCATCAATCAAAGATATGATATTTCAATATTAGATAAGTATTTGAATTATTATATTATAAAGAAATTATGATTTCATATAAGGGCAGGAGTATTATCATCTCAGTATAAGAAAAATCTCAAACTAAAATTCTTATTCTTACACCAAAATTTAATTTAAAATTCAATTTATATTGATTGAGAAACTGAAAACACTACATATATAGTGTATATATTTAATCGAACACTTTATGTTTTATCTTTTATTCCATTAAATTAAAGAAAATAAAAATAAATTGATATTTAAAAGTATCTACGCCAAATTTATTGTTAATACAATAATTTTTGTTTTTTTCTAAAATCATACTTGAATTTATATTAAGAAATAAATGTTAATTTGTTCTCAAAAATAATAAAAAAAAAAATAATAATTTCACCTGTCAGTTATAAAATTGCTTTCTATTATAGGACCCATTAGATAGACTATATAAACACAAAATAAACCATGAGATGAGAAAAAATCTTTACAATATTGTATGAAAATAGATTTTTTTTCATACTTCATTCAAATCTCATAAAATGCTTATCTAAAAAAGAAAACAAAAAAAGTAATAATAAGATAAATTTATAAATGGAATTATAAATTTTAATGGGAAACATAAAACAAACAAACAATGATTTTATTAATAAAATCAAGAGAGAATTTTAACAATAATAATCACATTTATTATAAATTAAACGAGTAAGTATATAAAAATATAATATAAAAGAGAATGATTTATTTATTAAAATAAATTAAAATGAAAAAATTTAGAAATGAAAATAATGAAAATAAGTTGACCTGTGGCCAGGTCCGACCGACGGTTAATAATAAATTAATTTCCAGCTACAGAAACAATTTCAAATAATTTTAATGTATCTATTATCTAATAAGATAAGATATAAGGAGGCGCTGTGGCCGTGACGTCATGAAGGACTGGGTGACGTCATCTAATTTTAAATTAAGAAAAAAATAATGAAGATGATTTTTCTCGAGGAAAAAGCCAATTCAAAGTGCATGATTCGTGGAGATATGTAAAAAAATCTCCTCATGTGAAATTTGGTGTGAAAATAACCCTTCCCTTCCTATCGTCGATCGCTAATATTACCACTTCTGGTTTCCGGATTTGCACCAAAAGTTGATCAATTCATCCCACTGATGCATTAAGTAAATATACCAAATTTCATCAAAATCCGTTGAGCCGTTCAGGCTGTACACATCTATACGGACGGACAGGCATCATGCTAAAAATACTTTTTACCGACCGACGATAGTAAGGGAGGTATTGTTTTCACACCAAATTTCACATGTGGAGATTTTTACATATCTCCACGAATCATGCATTTTCTTAACAGAAAAAAGTATTTTTAGCATGATGTCTGTCCGTCCGTCCGTCTGTCCGTCCGTATAGATGTGTACAGCCTGAACGGCTCAACCGATTTTGATGAAATTTGGTATATTTACTTAATGCATCAGTGGGATGAATTGATCAACTTTTGGTGCAAATCCGGAAACCGGAAGTGGTAGTATTAGCGATCGACGATAGGAAGGGAAGGATTTTCACACCAAATTTCACATGAGATTTTTTTACTTATCACCACGAATCATCATGCACTTTGTATTGGTTTTATCCTCGAGAAAAATCATCTTTATTAGTTTTTTCTTAATTTAAAATTATATGACGTCATCCAGCCATTCATGACGTCACAGCCTGGTATTACATATATATTATAAATAAAATAAAATAAAAAATATTTATGTTATATCCATGTTTTTCATTACATTAATAGATATATTAAAATTATTTGAAATTGTTTCTGTAGCTGGAAATTAATTTATTTCAAACCGTCGGTCGGTTCGGACCTGGCCACAGGTCAACTTTTTTCTGTTAAGAAAATACATGATTCGTGGAGATATGTAAAAATCTCCACATGTGAAATTTGATGTGAAAACAATACCTCCCTTACTATCGTCCGTCGGTAAAAATTAAATAAATTTTATATATATAGGTCAAGAAGTCCGTGTCTTTTTGAATTTTCCTTCTCTTAAATCAAATGACAACACTGCTCATGTCAGATTATCAACTGACACATGTCGAATTTGAACCAGATGAGTTTTTTAGTTTTTGTTTGATATCCATTAATAGCAGACTACCTCGTGATTTAAGAATAAAATGGAAAAAGAGAATTTCCATGAAAAACCATGAATTGGGATACGAATTGCTCTCTCATCCGCCCTATTCTCCGGATTTAACCTCGAGTTACAATTTCATGTTTCCAAACCTGAAGAAATGGCTTGGCGGAAATCGATTTGACTACAACGATTGAATCATTTCACATCAAATCTATTTTGATGTCCTCAAAAAATCTTATTTTTAGGAAGGGATAAAAAACCGATGGACGAAGTGTATAGAGCTCAAGGGAGACTAAGCTGAAGAATAAAATAATTTTTTATCCATAAACCTTTGTTTCATTCAAAAAGACACGGACTTATTGATCTGTTCTCGTAATAGGTATATTCTTAAAATTAAAAAAAAAAAGATATTTTTGATGGAAAATTTCAAATAGGTACATTATATGTATCATTTTTATTTTTTAAATAGAAATAAAGAAATGTTAGATTTATAATAAATACTATAGTTGAAATGTTATTGGATTTTGGAGAGGGTGTGAGAATAGAAGAGAAATTGAGATCAGCATTAAATGAGGTTCAGGTGAAACTAAGAAAATAGCAATTGCTTTAATTATCTTTACAAACAAAAGCAATTTGGGTTTTACATAGTGGTAATAATTCTTATTTCGTTCTTTGGTCTTCTATTTATAACTATTAGGCTATATATTTATATATAGTATCTGGTTCACCGAGCCGCTGTTCAAATAATTTAAAAGAACATGAATATAACATAATATATATTTCGTAATTTGATTTTATTTATATTTATAATATTTTGTATTTAAGGAACCGCTGTCTGACGTAGTTGCTGAAGTCATTTAAATTAATTTCCTATTTTAAATTAAGGAGGCTGAAATCAATAGAGATTGATTTGTCTTTATGAAAATTATCTATGGTGTGAATTTCAAAAAAATCCTTTGAGCGGTTTAATATTTCAAAAATATACAAATATATATATATATATATATAATTTTATAAGATTTATTAATAATATATATTAAATATACAGTGAAAAATTGCAATCCACATAAACAAGAGAGAACAACATCAGTGATAGAGAGAAAAAACATATTTCTCGAAATAAAATAATTTTAATTTATTTCCAACCCCTCCTGGTGTCTTTTATTACTTTATTAGATCTTTTCCTAGGAATTGGGGAAGAGGTTGTATGGATGAGAGGGATAGATAAAGGCAAGGTTGGATGGTGTGTGGAGACAGAGGGTCGTTGTTCACAGTGGAAGAGCAATATTCCTCGTGTTAGAATGGCGTTTTATTGCATGGCCGTTTCGTCGATTAATTGAACTTGGCCGCAACAACTTGGCCCAATAGGATTCGGCCCTCCGCATGAAATGGGAATGTATTGAACAACAACCTGCTATGCTTTTCAGCAATACCAACACCATCCACGTCATCATATCCAGTGTAATTTCCTGTAATTTTTAAAAGCTAACAAAACATGAAAATGAATAGGCATCAATCAATCTAGGCAAATTCCAATTTGCATGAGCATTTTTCAATTTTAAATCCATTAAACAAAAAAAAAAACAAAAAAAAAAAACAAAAAAAAAAAAATTACAAAAAAAAAAAAATGAAAATTAAATAGGAAAAATTCTAATCAGATAATCAACTCCCCAGATAATATAAATATATATTCTTATGCTTATATTCTTTAGTAATAAATTGACTTATAAAAAAAAATTGAAAGTATTTTTAAGTAATTAGTAATGAATTGTATTAATCATCCCATCAAATTATTTGAATAACAAGTTATAAAATGAATAATAATGTTTTCTAAAATAATAAATTATAAATAATATTAATTTTGATATACTAATATTAATCATTTGAAATGACAGGTAATCATCTATTTTTTTTTCTTAGGTTGACAAAAAAATATTTATTTATACATATAAATATTATTTATTTTCTAAAAATACTTAAATGATAAAAATAAAACTAGATAATATATAAATAAAGATGTAATAAAAATAAATTATATAAAATCAATAATTTAGTTATTACCGACCGGCTATAGGAAGGAAAGGTATTGTTTTATTTTGGAATTGTTTGGTTATATCCCCTAAATAATTTTATAGTGTCAAGTAGGGCGGGGGTGGAGAAAGAAAGAAAGGTAAAGATGATATGATGACACAATAAAACTTTAATTAATTATGTTTTATTTACATAATTTTAATCAACTTTGTAGAAACTACTAAATAATAAATTAAATTATCAAAAGATTTTGTTTATTTTAATTTTCACTAGAAATTATAAAGGGTAATGAAGAAAATGTAACATTTTTATGGGAGGGGGTCGACATATTGTAAGGAATAAAGCACTTTAAAATGACAATATTTATGATGTTTTCCTTTATGAATGATGGTAATGATTTTGATATAAAAGATCATTTTTACCGACCGACGATAGGAAGGAAAGGTATTATTTCATATGTGGAGATTTTTATATTCTCCACGAATCATGCATTTTATTAACAGAAAAAAATATTTTTAGCATGATGACTGTCCTTCTGTCCATTGTGTGTCCATATAGACGTTTATAGCATGAACGGCTCAACGGACTTTGATAAAATTTGGTATATTTACTTAATGCATCTGTAGCATGAATTCATCAACTTTTGGTGTATATCCGGAAACAGGAAATGGTAGTTTACAAAGTATTTTTTGATACTTTCAACACGAAAATGATCCTTACATTCTTCAAATATACCTTAAAATAATATATTATTTATTTAAGATGTATTTCATCTCATTTTTCAGATAGACAAATGTTAAAATTATAATAATTACAATGACAAAAATATAATAATTTGAATAACAACAATAATAACACAATAATAGATTTCAAATTTTTAATAATTAAATTAAATTATCAAAAAGACGCTGTATTGTGGTTATCCTTACATTCTTCAAATATACCTTAATATAAGCCATTATAATATTTTTTGTCGTTAGAAATAGATCAAATTATTATATATGAATCTAAAAGTTAAAATAAATAATTAAAAATTTAAAAACATTTTTGGAGGACCAACAGAAATTGATATAAATTCATTTTCACTTTTAGTATAAGTGATATTTAAAATACAATAAAAGATTAATTATGAATCAGAATTTTAGGCTAAAATAGATTCAGTTCGTAACGTAGAAAGAATATGTAGGTATATATTTTTTTATTGTATTGTAATTTATAGTTAATATTTATTAAACTTTAAATACATCATAATCATAAGCATATTTTGAAATTATATTATATGCATTAACAT